>OX637406.1:13529359-14129359 GCA_951799425.1 Ilex aquifolium
TTGTTTGAATTAGTTATTTGCACCTACATAAATTTTCTTGTTTTACAATACGTTATCAGCACGAAAACTAGCCAACTGAGTCATCGTCGAATAATTTTTTATACGCGAAAGGTAAACTCAGGTATATAAAATAATCAGTTTTAATATAACACCATATATGTTATGAGAAAACATGATGTGGGTGTGCTGATTTTAAAATTGTCATTATAATTTAATTAGTGCCTGAAGAATCTAAATTGTGTACACAAAGAATTTTATAAAAATTATGTTCCTGAAGAACATAATAGAAAAATCTAAGTACCTAAATTACAAAAAAAATATTATTATGCTAAAAAAAGACATACAAATTACAGACATGAAGTTTGTAAATTATAATATAGTTTACAAATTTGAAGTTTGTAGATTATGGTGATAACAAAATACCATAATTTAATTTATAGAGCTTGAAGCTCATAAATTATTAACTTGTATCAGCAGCACTTCAGATATTAATTGATGCCTACATCATTTTTCTTATTATATTTATGCATATTTATTTATTTTTTGTCAAATTTATTTTGAGTTTCAGATATATTGAGATGGTCAATCCCACTCACTTTAAATATGTTGTGAGATCAATCCTTGATTTTCAAGACAGATCCGTTTAATAAACTTGAAAGCAGTGAACATAAATGGTTTTATGCTTTGACCCCCTTATCTTCTGATGAGTAATACTTTGACCTTTTTATCTTTTGATGAGTAACACTTTGACTATTTTATTTTCTGACGGGTAATACTTTGATCTCTTATCTTATAATGAGTACTAGTTTTGTCTCCTAAATTTTGAAAACTCTACTTTCACATCGATATTCTTCTACCAAATTTATAAATAAAGTCATTTGATGGCAAATCAACATAAATAAATGAGATTTTTATTATTAATACAAGATTACAAGAGCTTACTACTAACTTGAAAAAAAAGAGGGGAGAAAATAAAACATACAAATAAACTACAACTGATACGATTACATTAAGTAAATTTATAATAATCACAACCACAATGATGCGTAATTACATAAAGAAAAATGAACTTCATTACTAAATAGAGGATGCAAAGACAAAAGATCACAAAAGACAGTATTTGTTTCTAAAGTCATAGAGAATTTAGAAGATATAGTTGAGGGTTTTTAGAGAGGGAGAAGAGAAGAGGCAGAGATTTCTAGAGAAACAATTGAGGTGTGAAATCTGATGCCATTTTAGGGTTTTGATGCTTTTATGGACAGGCGATATCGGGTGAGTCGGGTTCTCGGTCTGTATCCACTCATAAACTGATCCGAATACGTGTCCATCCGTTTGCATTCGGTTCAATCGGTTTAGGGTTGGACAACCAGATATTCAATTTCTTTTTATTCTACAACATATTTATACACATGATCGAAGTAACAAATAATTTTATGTGATCTTAAAATTAAATAAAAATATTAAATACTCGGTATACTCGTGATCAAATCGTCATTTATAATAGCAATTTGATGAGCATATTTTATTTATCTAATTCGATTATTTTGTTTTCATATAGCTTTGCGAAAATGGCAAACATCACGAAATTGGAATTTCCTGGCCTAGACATCTCGGGGTACAACTACATGTCATGGGCTTTAGATGTCGAGCTTTACCTTGATTCAGAAAATCTTGGAGATACCATAAATGATAAAAACACGGAAACTCCTAAAAATCGCGCAAAGTCGTTGATTTTTCTTCGTCGTCGCATTCATGAAGGCTTAAAAAATGAGTACCTCACTGTTAAAGATCCTTTAGAGTTGTGAAAAAATTTAAAGGACATATTTAATCACCAAAAGACCATTATCCTTCCAAAGGCTAGACATGAATGGTTCAACATTCGATTCCAAGATTTTATGAGCGTGCACGAATACAATTCAGCAGTACATAAAATTACTGCTAAACTAGAATTATGTGGTCAGCCTGTACTGGATTCTGAAAAATTAGAGAAGACCCATTCAACATTCCACGCATCAAACATTTTATTACAACAACAATATAGGCAACATGGGTTCAAGACCTATTATGAACTCATAGAATGTCTTTAACTTGCTGAGGAGAATAATGAATTACTAATGAAGAATCATGAATCTCGTCCAATCGGACACCAAGCCTTTCCAGAAACAAATGTCACACCTTTTCGTGGTCAAGGTTGAGGGCGTGGTTATGGTCGTGATAAGAATAAAAATACTCATTTTCGCAAGGGTTATCGTGGAGGCCTGAAGTTCTTCATACCAAATCAGAAATGGAAAAATATCCCACACCACCAAAAGTGGAACAAATATCCACACCACCAGAAGTGGAACAACCAGAACAAAGAAAAGAAAGAGAAGGGTTTACCAAATAAACTCTCTAAGAAGACTGAAGATGGTTGTTATAGATGCAGAATGAAAGGACATTGGTCGTGTACCTGCTGTACGCTGAAACACTTGGATGATCGCTATCAAAAATCCAAAGAAGAGTAAGAAAAATTGATAGAAGCAAATTTTGGTGAGAGAACATCTGGCACTGCCCTCATCAATTATTCATCCGATTTTGCTAATCTGGATGTTTTTGATTTTTTTGTGAACCCAAGTGGAATGAAATGGAGAATGTAGATTAAGAATGTTGTATTTTCTACAAATAATTTGAGTGTATTGTCTTTGTGTGTTATTTAATATTCATGTATATGTATTTTCTTTTTGAATAAAATCTTGTGTGTTTTTCATATAGAGACATGAATCCTAGTAATTCATTGGTTAACTCCAAGGTGAAAGATTGAGATATATGCCTAGCGGATAGTGCTACGACTCACACAATCCTTCGTAATAAAAAATACTTATCTGAATTAACATTATCTAAAGCTAGTATCGATACAATATCAGGTCCTGCAAACTTAATTGAAGGCTCTGGTGAAACAAATATGATATTGTCCCAAGGAACTAAACTCCTTATTAAAAATGCATTATAGTCTAATAGATCCAACAGAAATCTATTGAGTTTTAAATACATACGTCATAATGGATATCACATTGAAACGACGAATGAGGGTGTCATAGTATTTATATATCATATTTATTGTTTCATGCCAGAAGCATGTACTAGAAAAACTTGGTACTCTCTCTTCTGGAGTGTGTTATACTAGAATAAAATTTTTAGAATCAAATATTGTGATGCAACAGAAGTGCTATGATCCAAAAGTTTTTATGCTTTGGTATGATCGACTTGGTTACCAGGATCAATAATGATGCGTAGGATCATTGAAAATTCACATTGACATTCTCTAAAAAACCAAAATATTCTTTTACCAAGTGATTACCCATGTTCTGTTTATTCACAAGGTAAATTGATTGTTAGATCATATCCTTTAAAATTGATTTTGGAATCTCTTAATTTTCTGCAATGAATTCAGGGAGATATATGTGGTCCAATACACCTTCCGAGTGGACCATTTCATTATTTCATGATTTTGGTTGATGCATCAACAATATGGTCACATGTGTGCCTACTTATTACTCGGAATGTCGCTTTTGCAAGGCTTCTCGCTCAAATAATTCGGTTGCGAGCACAATTCCTAGATTATCCAATCAAGACAATTCGTCTGGATAATGCTGGTGAATTTACGTCACAAATATTCAATAACTGTTGTATGTCAGTAGGAATGGATATTGAGCATCCAGTTGCACACATTCACACACAGAATGGTCTAGCTGAGTTTTTTATTAAACGTATTCAATTGATAGCTCGCCCCTACTTATGAAGACGAAATTACCTACTTCTGCTTGGGGACATGCTGTATTGCATGTTGTATCTTTAATTTATGTTCAACCAACTGCATATTATACTTATTCACCAGCACAACTTGTTCTTGGTCAACAACCAAATCTTTCTCACTTACGAATTTTTGGTTGTGTTGTATATGTTCCAATTCTACCACCACAACGAACCAAGATGGGTCCATAATGTTGACTTGGTATTTATGTTAGATTTGACTCTCCTTCAATAATTAGATACCTTGAACCTTTAACTGGTGATATATTTAAAGCACTTTTTGTAGATTGTAATTTCGATGAGTCAATTTTTCCACCATTAGGGGGAGACAATAAAAAGCCTGAAGAACAACGTGAACTCACTTGGAATGTTCCATCGTTATCTCATTTTGATCCCCGAATAAATCAATGTGAACTGAAAGTTCAAAAGATTAATCGTTTGCAAGGTATTACGAATAATTTACTTGATGCATTCACTGACACAAATAAAGTAACAAAGTCACATGTGCCAGCTGCAAATGCATTAGCAAGAATTGATGTTCCAGTAGGACAATCTAGTAGTATAGCTGTAAATGAGTCTAAGACACGCTTGAAGCGTGGTAGACCTGTCGGTGCAAAAGATATTGTCCTTAGGAAAAGAAAATGGCAAGAGAGAGTAAATAGGAAGTTAATGCTCCCAAAGAGAATAACAAGTCAGAATTTTGTGTCCCTGAATAGAGTCATCCACAAAATAATTACTTCTTGTAGAGACTCAATTAACTCCTAAAGAACCCCAAATACCTCTGGAAGAGACTCAGGTACCTGAGAATGATGAGATCTCTATAAACTATGTGAATTGAAAGTTCAAAGGATCATTCATTTGCAAGGTATTGCGAATAATTTATTTGATGCATTCACCGACACAAATAAAGTAACAAAGTCATGTGTGCCAGCTGCAAATGCACCAGCAAGAATTGATGTCCCTGTAGAACAATCTGGTAGCACAGCTGCAAATGAGTCTAAGACACGCCTGAAGCGTGGTAGATCTGTCGGTGCAAAAGATATTGTCCCTAGGAAAAGAAAATGGCTAGAGAGAGTAAATAAGAAAGTTAATGCTCTCAAAGAGAATAACAAGACAAAAGTTTGTGTCCCTGAAGAGAGTTATCTCACAAAACAATTACCTCTTGTAAAGGCTCAATTAACTCTTGAAGAACCCCAAATACCTCTGGAAGAGACTCAGGTACCTGAGAATGATGAGATCTTTATAAACTATGTGCACAATAGAAAAGGATGAGATCGAAATAAAGTTATTGTGGATGACATATTTTCATTTGTTGTTGCTCTTGATATTTCAAGAAATGGTAAGGAGCCTGAACCAAAAACTGTCGATGAATGCTGACATAGAAATGATTGGCCAAAGTGGAAAGAAGTCATTCAGGTAGAGTTAAGCTCACTAATAAAACGTAATGTATTTGGACATGTAGTCCAAACACCACAAGGTGTTGAACCCCTTGGATATAAATGGGCATTCGTGAGAAAACGAAATGAGAAAAATGAAATTGTACGGTATAAGACACGACTTGTGGGTTTCTCACAGAGACATGGTATTGATTACGAGGAGACGTATTCTCTCGTAATGGACACTATCACTTTTATATTTTTGATAAGTTTTGCAGTCTTTGAAAGACTAGATATGCGTTTAATGGATGTTGTTACTGCGTATTTATATGACTATTAGACAATGAGATATACATGAAAATCCTTGAAGGATTTAAAATGCCAGCAACATATAATTCACAGCCCGAAGGTTGTATTCCATTAAATTTCAACAATCGTTGTATGGATTAAAACAATCAGGGCAGATGTGGTATAATCGCCTTAGTGAATATCTCTTGAAAGAGGGATATGTCAATAATTTGATATGTTCATGTATTTTTATTAAAAGATCTAACAGCGTATTTTATATTATTGTTGTATATGTTAATGATTTAAATCTAGTAGGTATTTTAGAAGAACTCACAAAAGCTGCCAACTATTTAAAAAATGAGTTTGAGATGAAAGATCTTGGACAAACAAAATTTTGCCTTGGTTTACAAATTGAACATTTATCCAATGGAGTTTTTGTGCATCAATCAACATACACAAAAGATCTTGAAATAATTCTACATGGATAAATCACATCCATTGAGTTAACTAATGATCGTCAGATCATTATATATAAAAAATGATCCATTTCGCCCTTAAGAAGAAGGTGAAACACTTCTTGGTCCAGAGGCACCATATCTCAGTGCAATTGGTGCACTAATGTATTTAACAAACTGTACGAGGCCAGACATATCATTTGTAATTAACTTACTGGCAATATACAACTTAGCACCAACTCGAAGGCATTGGAATGGGATCAAGCATGTATTACGATATCTCCGTGTGACAGTGGACATGGGATTATTTTACACAAATGACCAAAGTCCACAGTTAGTTGGATATGCAGATGCCGGTTATCTTTCTGATCCACACACGGCTCGATCACAAACTGAATATGTGTTTATTTATGATGGTACAACTATATCATAGAAATCGGTTAAGCAAACAATGGTTGTTACATCATCCAATTACTCTGAAATACTAGTCATCCATGAAGCAAGTCGAGAATGTATTTGGCTAAGATCCATGATCCAACGTATTCAAGAACAAAGTTGACTATCTTCAATCAAAGGCATTCCAACAATATTATACGAGGATAATACAGCTTGTATCACACAGCTTAAGGAAGGATATATCACGGGTGACATAACAAAACATATATCACCAAAATTATTTTACACACATGAGCTGAAGAAGAACGGTGATATTAATGTTCAATAGATTCATTCGGCTGAAAATCTGGCAGATTCGTTCACTAAAGCACTCCCACCGACTACATTCCAGAAATTGGTGAACCAAATTGGAATGCAGTGTCTCAAAGATCTATCAAGCTGAACAATCATCATTTTGAATCGATGCCTTCAACAGGGGGAGGCCTGTACTATTTTTTCCTTTGCTAAGGTTTTTCCCACTGGATTTTACTTAGCAAGGTTTTTGACGAGGCAGTGCTTAGGATCCCAACAATTTTATCAAAATTGAATTTTTGACACTAATGTTATGTAAATAGTCATCCAAAGGGGGAGTGTTGTAAATACTATTAATTTGGATGACTACTATATATAAATAGTAGCAAATAGTATTTGGACATGACCATACAATGCACAAATAGTTACCACATTTAATGGGTATGGGAGCCCTCCATCCTTCTACCAAGAAGTCTATTTGTATTGCCTATAAATAGGCCTTGCATTTTTGAATGAAGGGCACACCGGATGATATATTTCTGTCCATTCCTCTCTAACTTTCAATATTGTTTTTCTATCTCTTAATTTGTTTGAGTTAGTTATTTGCACCTACATAAAGTTGCTTGTTTTACAATAGTTACATTTATTACTATCAATTTGTGTTGGTGTAATTGCATCAATTGAGAATTAAAGTATAAAAATAATAAAATTTGATACGAAACAACTCAGATGGAGACATGGATATCTCGCTCTCTTTAAGGAAATTCAAGTCCTCTGCAGATGGCAAAGCCTAAAATCCGATGTCGCAGACTTTCTCATTTGACTTCTTCCCTCCAGGATACAACATCCCAACAATTTCGTCGTATGACTCTAACCAACCCTGCATAAGCGGTTAAGTTCAAAGCTCCACCATAACACCCTTCTTTGAACTCTCAAGCATGTGGTGTATGTGATGAAGTGTAATAATGTGTTGTATAATGTTACATAAGTGTTTAAATACCCAACTTAAAAGTCCTATTTATAGGCTTTGAGAACCTTCTAGAGTTCATGTATCCAAGTCATACATCTATATAATAAATCACATGGGAATTTGAATTTTATCTCTTATATATTTTCACCCCCAATTCCGTCACATCATCCATCTTATCACATACTCAATCATTTAATATTTAATTAATTTATAGTTTAACATAATTTTTATTTCAGATATTATCTATATATGATAGTATACACATGTTGAAAAAAATTTATCGGATTATGTATTTTGAGAAAATTTTGTCGATATTTTTAAGAAAATAATAGGTAAAAATAAAATTTAAATGATGTAATCAAATAAATGAAGAGAAAAAATTCTTATTTAATACAGTGGAATCAATTTTTTGGCCGCTCGAATTTTACGTTTTTTCGTGCCTTCAGGCAAGGGATATGACTAGTGTATTCACAAAGTACATGTATATAACTATACATGTATGTATTAATAATTAATTCAGGCATATAAGTCATATATGAATGTGCATGGGTAAAGTTCATGAACATAGTTTATACATACATCTAATAAATATGATTCATGTATGAAAATTAATCACATAAACATGTATGCATTAAGTTCATGTATATGCATTATACATTTATCTCATAAATATGATTCATGCATAGAGTAAGGATGATACATGTATCAATATTATACATTGTACACTAAGATTCATGTATATACATTATATATTGGTACAATGAATTATATATCTATACTACTAATAAAAGTACCTTAACATGAAAATTTTTTGATTCACTATTTTACCTTTATAAAAAAATATAAAGGCTAACATGTTCTTTTGTATTTAAATATACAAATTACCATTATATCCCTTTGTATTTAAATAACAAACTAATCTCTAACATATCAAGCAAATCTCTCTATCTTTGCAAAACTTTTGAATGGTCATGTTATGCTTAACATGATATATAAAAATTGTAAACCCCCACACTCTTATCTTTATATAGCAAGTAATTATTTTTGAAATGCTAATATAGGTGATGAGGTATGCATGAACCCTATAGATTGTAATAATAGGAATAAATATTAGGGAGACAAATTGATTGTGAAATTTAATTTTTGGAGGTGTTACGGTTAATAAGGGTAACTAAGTAAACATATTAATTTTTTTAGGTCAAAATAATATTATCATTGAACCTGGGAGATCCGAAAAACTTGGAATAGCCATTTAGCACATATAGCGGTTCGGAGGAATAAAATAGTAATTTTAGTGTTTCGAGTGTAAATTTACTTTAGTTTTGAGATAAATCATAAAACTAAATGTTTTTAGGTTAAAATAACATTAAAAATGAATCCGGAACGTCGAAAAACCTTAGGGTAGTCATATGGATCAAATTGGAGAATTTTAGTGGTAAAACCGTAATTTTGGAGAAAACCCAAATTTCAGCCCAGGAACAGTAACTTTCGGGACTGCTGTGTTTAAAACACAGATTTTAGCCCATTTTCTTCCATTCTTTCATTTCACTCTCACCCCAAACCTCTTAGAACCCTAGGAGAAGATAAAGGGAAAAAGAAAAAGGAAGAAGAAAGTCTCTAAAGCTTGAGTTTTGCTTGAAATTCTTGATTTCTAGGTAGGGGTTTCTTCCTATTCTCTTCCATTGAGGCTAAAGTTTATATATATGTATGTTTTGACTCTAAATCCTATTTATATGTTAGGAAATTCTTGATTCTTGATATTATTGCAAATATTATTATGTTTCTAAACAAAGCTATGGTTGGATAGCCATGAAATCTCTTTTCTTGTCTTAAAACCCTAGTTTTCAAGAGAAATGAATTTTTCTCTTGATTTTTCCTTTGTTCTTGATTTCAAAACTCTAGTGCTTGGTATTGAACAATAAAATGGTATTTTTTTTGAGGATCTCTTGCATATTTTCTTAATTTGTTCTATTGGAATAATACATGTGAAATTTGAGATTTTGGATTTTACTAGTGATTTGAGAAATTGGTTGGTATTGTATCTCTTGTGTGGATGTTTGGATGACCATGGGTGACCGTTGACCGGGTATCGTAGAGTGGGTAGATGCATTTTTTTACTCCGTGTGGGTTTGAATTTTTCCTACCACTCGTAGTGGGGTTGGTGCCTTGCGAGGACCAAACCACTATTCGCTCACGCGTATCGAGGTTGAGGGTTAGTATACTATTCCTGGTTTGGATTCGTCATTTCCAATGTGTTGGAATGCGCCCTTCCTAAAGTTGTATATCCTTGAGAGGATTTGGGTGTGTGTGTGTGGGCCAGGATATTCTCGATGTGTTTATTCATGCGATATCTTACATCATACCTGAGATACATTGTGGGCTATTGTTTATTGTGCAAATGGTAGGTTATGGTTTATTGTGGAAAGGAGTCTATTGTGGACATGGTTATTGTGGAAATGGTAACTCGTTGAAATTGTTATTTTTGGGAATTGGTTTTACTTTTCATTTGATCATTGCTATTGTGTAAACTTGAGATCCATTGAAATGTCCCTGTTTTTCTTCAAAAGCTATATATGATATTTGTAAAATGAGACTGACTGTTTTATATGCTTTCGAAACCTTGTTCGAGTTTGGAAGGATTTTCCTACAGAGTTTAGTGCTCACCCCCAACAAACAATATCTTTTTCAGATTATGGTCTAGAGGAGGAGCTCGGAGTTGATGAGCCGGTACATTGGGAAACTCCAATAGATGGGAACATGAATCTCGATGTAGACGTTTAGAGCTATATTCCCTTATGTTCTAGACTATGAAATTCATTTTGAGACAATGCGAAGTCTAATATTTTCGTTATTCCGCTGCAAGATAAAAGTTGATTTATTTTTGGATGTAATTGCCATAGTTGGACATATCATTTTGGATGATGTTGTATATATTGTGGATGATGAATGAAATTCTCTTTTGTTATGAAGTTCATTTAGTTGCTCTCATGATGTGAATGGTTTTATATAGTAATGTCGTCCAAGGGGGATTTTGTGGCGTTACAAATCGAACTCATATGGACTGTTTTAATGTAAAAGAAAAATTGCATGTGGTTATATGAGTATGGATAAATGGACCCGGTGTGGTCAATGTTTACTTATAAATGGACCCGGTGTGGTCAATATTTATTCATAAATGGACCCAGTATGGTCAATGTAGTATAATTGCACATGTTGTGTTTTGGGTAGAGATCTTCGTACAAAGGAGACTCTGCCCGAATTTTGTTAAATTAAGGACCCCCGGTTTTTGGGGCGTTACAAAAATAACATTATTTTTTTTTTCAAAACTCCAATACTAAAACATGTTAACAACTCCATTAATACAATATCATCTCCAACGCTTAAAAATGGATATATTTATCTTATCTCTTCATTCACAATCAAAATAATTTGGTAAAAATTACTAATGCATAAAGTAAAATAAGAAAGACAAAAGAAAAAAAAATCGAGAAAAAAACTCTATACCAAATTACAGAAAATGAAAGAATCACAGAAAATGAGTCCACTGGATGTTTATTGTTATAAAGAGAATACAAATAATTTAAGTATGATAAATATGAGATAATATCTAATGTAGCTACATAAGTAGATTTTTTTATGCATTATATCAAATGTTTTAACAAAAAAATTCACGTGCAACACACATCATGCATTACTAGTAATATTAAAATGTACTAACATTCTCCCATTTATTTTAATATTAAAAATGCATGATGCAAGAGAGTTGATCAGCAAAAGAGGGATCATTATGCATCATGAAGGTATGCTTTGCATTGAACCTTCACTTAGTGAAATAGTAACCTTTGCTCTAGAGTCCGAGTGGTCTTAGACTTAAACTTTGACTGGTTAAGGAAAATAAAGAATTATTGTCACACATAATAATCCAAGTGTTGACATAAGCTTTAATAGCCGACACATTACGACCCTGTGTCTATCCTGGTTTTTCGTGAGCGATTTTGAGAATTAGCCCAATTCTCATAGGAAGCAGCCCCACTCCCATATTCATATAGGTGAAATCTGTCAAGGGTATTCCTGTAATTTTGCTACCCCACTTATAAGAGTTACAAATTTTCATTAGGAGTTTTTTAATAACTCAACCTCCATACATTACACGACAAATGCACTCACACCATAGGAATAGGTTCTTCAATCAATAAATGATCTAAAAGATAGTACATTTCTTACTACCATCATATGATTCGTTTTTCCCATTGAACATAGTTCTCAGGATCTCTGGTTCCCGGGTTGGGTCTCCTTATACGTGGCTCTTGACTATATAGGGTTCAACCCTATCCCCCTCGATGTGATCCAGGCCCTTTCTCTTCCCAAGGCCTTGGTCAATGAATCTGCAAGATTATCAAAAGATTTAACATACTCCACATTAATGATGTCACGACTCAAATATGATCTCATAGTACTGTGTTTTCTCCTGGTAGCTCTGGATTTACTGTTATAATAACGGTTTCTTACTCTACTAATTGTGGTAGTGCTATCACAATGAATCAAGATAGGTGGAATTGACTTTTCCCAACAAGGGATCTCAAATAATAAGTCCCTTAACCAATTTGCTTCTTCACTAGATGAAGCTAAAGCAATAAGCTTGGCTTTCATAAGCTCGGCTTTTAGTGTGGAATTAGCAAAAATGGTTCATTTTTTTTTAGATTTCCAACACATATAGCATCACCACTCAATCAAAAAATATAATCATTGACAACTGACAAGGTATTCCAATCGGCATCACAATATCCTTCAAGAACAACAAGATACTTTTTGAAAAACAAGCTATTATTTTTTGTACCAACTAAATATTTCATTATTCTTTCCATGGAATGCCACTAATCTCTGTCAAGCTTGCTAGTAAATCTGATAAGTACCCCTATTGCATATACAATGTCAGGTCTAGCACAATCAGTCGCATAACGCAAGCTACCAATCACTCTAACATATTCCTTTTGATTAAAAATATCAACATCACTTTTAACAAGATATAAGTGAACATATGAATCAAAAGGAATAGTCATATGCTTGCAACCAATAAAGTTAAACCTTTTCAATAGTTTCTCAACATAGTGCGGCTGATCAAGAAAAATATATTCACATGTTTTGGTTATTTTCATACCCAAAATAAAATTAGTCTCCCCAAAATATTTCATCTCAAATTGGCTACTAAGAATATTTTTGGTCTCTTTAATAACATGCAAATTAGAGCCAAATATCAACATAATCAAGACTAAAATCTTTTTCAATTCTATCTCTTTTACTCCTAGGTTCAAAATCAGAATTTTCTTGGTTTTGCAAAATAGGAGTGGAGGAGTTAGGATCATTTGATAAAATTTTTCTAACTTATTGGCTTCCACTATTTTTTCAATTTAAAAGGAAAATTTTCTTTATGAAAAAATAGCATCCCCTGACCTGACAATTACATTGTGTTCAATATCTACAAATCAGTAAGCCGAACTATTTAAAATATATCTAAGAAAAATACAAGTGACAACTCTAACACCCAATTTGGGTCTTTTGGGATCGGGTAATCTAACATAGGCTACACAACCCCATATTTTAAAATATTCCAAATTTATTGGTGTGATTACATAAATTGAGAAGCAAAATATAATATAATAAAAACTTGATACGAAACAACTCAGGCTGAGGCACGAATATCTCACTTTCTTTAAGGAGATTCAAGCTCTCTGCGAATGGTAAAGCCCTAGCCCAATTCAGCAGACATTCTCATATGACTTGTCCCTTCCAGGATACAACAGCTCGATAGCTTCGCCATATGACTTTAACCAACTCTGTACAAATGGTTAAGTCCAAAGCTCTACCATAGAAATACCCTTCTTTGGCCAGAACTCTCAAGTATGTGGTGTATGTGGTGAAGTGTTATACTGTATTGTATGATGTTACATGAATGTTCAAATGCCCAACTTAATAAAAAATACATGTATGCACCAAGTTCATGTATATGTATTACACATTTATCTTATAAATATGATTCATGCATAGGAATAAGTATGATATATGTATCAATATTACACACTGTACACCAAGATTCATATATATACATTATTTATTGGTACAATGAATTATATATAATATTAAAATATACCAACATTCCCCCACTCATTTTAATATTAAAAAGCATGATGCAAGAGAGTTGATCATCCAAAGAGGGATTATTATGCATCATGAAGGTGTGCTATGTATTGAACCTTTACTTAGTGAAACAATAACCTCTACTCTAGAACCAGAGTGGTCTCAAATTTGAACTTTAACTGCTTAGGGGAAATAAAGAATTACTTCTCACATATAACAATTCAGGTGTTGACATGAGCTTTAATAGCCGACACATTATGGCCCTATGTCTATCCCAATTTTCGTGACCATTTTTTAGAATCAATCCAATTCTCATAAGAAGCGGCCCCACTCCCACACTCATATAGGTCTGTCAAGGGTATTCCTGTAATTCTGATACCCCACTCATAAGAGTTACAGATTTTCATTAATAGTTTTTTAATTACTTAACCTCCATACATTATAGGATAAATGCATTCACACCATAGGGATAGATTCTCAAATATATAATATGAAAGATAGTGCATTTCTTACGACCACAATATGATTCATTTTTCCCATTTAACACAGTTCTCAAGATCTCTGGTCCCCGGATTGTGTATCCTCACACGTGGCTTTTGACTGTATGAGCTTCAACCCTATCCCTCTCGATGTGATCCAGACCTTTTCTATTACCAAGGCCTTGGTAAATGGATCTGCAAGATTATTAGAAGATTTACCATACTCCATATTAATGATGCCACTACTCAAATATGATCTCACAATACTGTGTCTTCTCCTGATAAGTTTGGATTTATTGTTATAATAATGATTCCTTATTCTATCCTTTACGGTAGTGCTGTCACAATGAATCAAGACAGGTGGGACTGACTATTCCCAACAAGGGACCTCAAATAATAAGTCCCTCAACCAATTTTCTTATTCACTAGCTGAAGCTAAAGCAATAAGCTCAACTTTCATGGCAGAATTAGCAATAATGATTCATTTTTTAGATTTTCAACACATAGCATTACCACCCCAATCTAAAAATATAACCATCTGACAAAGTATTCCAATCGGCATCACAATAACCTTCAAGAACAGTTGGATACTTTTTTGAAAAACAAGCCATACTTTTTTGTACCAACTAAATATTTCAATATTCATTCCAACATGTCAATGATCTCTACTCGACTTGCTAGTAAATCTGTTAAATACCCCTACTGTATATGCAATGTCAGGTCTAGTACAATTAGTCGCATAATGTAAGCTACCGATCACTCTAGCATATTTTTTTTGATTAACAATATCAACATCACTTTTGACAGGATATAAGTGAACATTAGAATCAAAATGAGTAATCACATGCTTGCAATCAATAAAGTTAAAATTTTTCAATAGTTTCTCAATATAGTGAGACTGGTCAAGAAAAATACTTTCACATGTTTGGTTATTTTCATACGCAAAATGAAATTAGTCTCCCCAAGGTCCATCATATCAAATTGGCTACCAAGCATATTTTTGGTTTCTCTAATAACATGCAAATTAGAGCCAAATATCATTCATATAGAGCCTAATAAGAACATGTGAATTCTTAAAAGTTTTGTAGTAGATACAATTATCACACTCATTTGACTTAAAGCCATTCTCAATCATGTAATTTTTTTATGCCACTCTTTGGACGCTTGTCATCAAGAGACTTAGTCAATTTGCACACTTTGTTTTCTTGTCCAGGCTCAATGAATCCTTCGGGTTGGTCCTTAATATTAGAAAAAAACATAGTCAAAACCAAAATCTTTTCAATTTTACCTCTTTTACTCCTTCTAGGTTCAAAATAAGAATTTTATTGGTTTTGAAAAATATGAATAAAAGAGTTAGAATTATTTAAAATAATTTCTCTAATTTCTTAGCCCCCACTATTTTTTAATTTAAAAAAAAATTCTTCATGAAAAATAGCATCTCCTGACTCAAAAATCACATTGTGTTCAATATCTAAGTCTATAAGCTAGACTCTTTAAAACATATCCAAAAAAAATACAAGTGGTAGCTCAAACACCCAATTTGGGTCTTTTGGGATTGGATAATCTAACATAGGTTAAGAAACTCCATACTTTAAAATATCTCAAATTTTGCTTATACCCTTTCCACGACTCAAAAGGAGTTAATTTAGCCTTTTTATGTGGCACCCGATTCAAAACATGACAAACTGTTAATATTATTTCTCTCCAAAGATTGGAAGGAACACTAGGATAAATTAACAAGAAATATGTCAACTCAATAAGTATCATATTATTCTTTCTGCCACACCATAAGAGACAGACAAATATCGAGGCGTAGGCTCGTAGATAATTCCCAAAAAACTGAACAAAAGAATTGAATATGGTGGATTCATAATCTTGGCATCTATCACTTCGAATTCTTTTAATCTATTTAACGAATTGATTTTCTACTTCATGGAGAAATTCTTTGAATTTATTAAATACACCACTTTTATTTTTGTAACAAAATACATATCTCAAATAATCATCAATAAAAGTGATAAAGTATCGATATCCTGCACGGGTCAAAATACCCTCAAATTCACAAATATCAGTGTGAATTAACTCAAGTAATTTGATACTTCGTTTAACACTTTTATGAAGTCTTTTTGTGATTTTTACTTTATTGCAAGTTTCACATTTTGCGAAATCATTTGTCAGTCTTGAAATTAATCCTAAGTTATTCATTATGCCAACATATCTACAATTGATATGACATAAACGAGCATGCCAAGAATTCAAACAAAAAAGTAAGTAAACAAAACTAGCACATGCTTCATTATTATCAACGTTCAATTTAAATATGTCATGCATAACCCTTACCCACAAACACACTATTTTTAGAAAATGCATATTGATTAGATTTTAGAACTTGTTTGAAGCCAGTTTTGTTAAACTTCAATTCGACCTCACCACTCCCAAGAACATTAGCTAAATGAGAGTCACCAAGCATAATATTCATTGGTTGTTCATAGAGAATATACACTATGAACCATTTTTTTTTATCATGGCAGACATGTCTATTGACACCAGAGTCTACCCACCACTCACTCAGTGCTCTCCGCCATATTAATGTCTGTAATCATTGTCACAAGTAGCTCCTAAAAACATTAGCTTAAGGTAAAATCTCACATTTTGGGAATTTGCAAATTCAAGCAATATGCCCACTCTTTCCAGAGACAAAAATTCTTACTACGTGAAGGGGGTCATTGGTTCATATTCCTCTGACTTAAATTTCCACTACTATCTTGAGGTCTGCCATTGTTTCTCCAAACTTTCTTACTAGGCTTCAAATAAATTTTTCTAAAATTATTATTTGTAGGCAAGTTATTTGAGTAGAGAAAGCGTACCTTAATGGTGATTTCATTACTATCTTGAAATCACTAGTGAATCTAACATAGGCAAGACAACCTCATATTTTAAAATATTCCAAATTTGGTTTATACCCTTTCCACAACTCAAAAAGAAATCAATTTAGTCTTTTTTTTTTTTTTGTGGCACCTGATTCAAAACATGACAAGATGTTAATATTGCTTCACCCCAAAGATTGGAATGAGCACTAGAATAAATTAACATCGATAAATTCTTTGAATTTATCAAATGCATCACATTTATGTTTTAACAAATAAATATATGCATATCTTAAAAAAACATTAATAAAAGTGATAAAATATATATTTTCTCCACAGGTTAAAATACCCTCAAATTCACAAATATTAGTGTGAATTAACTCAAGCAATTCAGTACTTTGCTCAACACTTTATGAAGCCTTTTTGTGAATTTTTTCTTTACTACAAGTTTCACATTTTTCAAAATCGTTTCTCAGTTTGAGAATTAATCTTAGGCTATTCATTATGCCAACATATCTACTATTGATATGACATAAACAAGTATACTAAGAATTCACACAAAAAATTAAGTAAACAAAACTAGCACATGCTTCATTATTCTCAATACTCAATTTAAACTTGTCATGCATTACCTTTGCCCACAAACACACTATTTTTAGAAATTACATCTTGATTGGATTTTAGAACTTGTTTGAAGCTAACTTTGTTAAACTTTAATCCGACCTCACCACTCCCAAGAAAGTAAATGGTATGAGAGTTACCAAGCATAATGTTCATTGGTTGTTCTAGGGAATATACACTTTGAACTATTTTTTATCATAGCAGACATGCCTATTGGCAATAGAGTCTGCCCACTGCCCCTACAATGCTTTCCATCATATTGGTGTCTATAATCATCGACACAAATGACTACTCGGTAATGTTAGCTTGAGGTCAAACTTCACATTCATAGAATTTGCAAATTTGAGCAATATGCTCACTCTTGTCGAAGACAAAACAAGCACCAAAATTTTACTACGTTAAGGGGCTCATTGGTTCATAGTCTTATGATTTGAACTTCCTCTATTTTCTTGTGGTCTACCATTGTTTCTCAAAATTTTCTTACCAGGCTTCAAAAAAACATTTCTACAATTATTATTTGTAGGCAAATTATTTGAGTGGAGAAAACGTACTTAAATAGTGATTACATTACTTACTTGAAATCACAAATGCATTTTTTGCTCTTACCTCCTCCTCTACGTGCATCCAATGTATCCAAGGACATCTCGTTTTGCTTGTTTCGTAAGGTCTCTTGAAATTCTCTCCATCTCTTGAATTAGACTCCCATCAGTTGAAAAGGCTTGTAGAAATCTCCAATGTAGTGCTTATACTGTTTCTTCTACACATAAATCTCCATTCCATAATGGAGAATGACAAATTGACTATAGTTAGGATTATTTGGTAATTGAGGAGTGTTTCCCAACTTCTTTCTAATTCAAACTCTTAACAGCCAACACAAGTGAAAAATGCAAAACAAAGCCAACATTTCATATAATTTACATGAGAAATGTCAAAATACATAACAAAGCGCAGATATGTACATGCTAAAAAGTATATAAACAAAGCAATAATACCATGTAGACCTAATTTATTAATATAGTTTGCTGACGTAATTCATCACAATTATTAAATTATTAGTGGATCCTAAAAAATATTAGGATCCATTATCAAGTTAAATAAATTAAGAAATTAATAGCAATTTTGGTCTTTAAAGTATGTACATTTTGTCAGTTTCTTTCCCACATTATCAATTTTGTTTCTAAAGTATTCAATTCATGTTTAAATGGTCCCTACACAGACACACCATTAAATTTTTGACGGAATGATCACGTGATACCATTTGAAAGAACGACACGTAGTCACTTCTGTCAAAACACTTAACGAACTAACTAATTAAAGACCAAAGTAACACAAATTAGAACTTTAGGGATAAAATTGATAAAATTAATAGAATGAGAATCAAACTGATAAAACCGATATACTTTAGAGATAAAAATACTATTAACCCTAAATTAAGCCAACAAATTAGGTCTAAATAGAAATACTAATGCCAAGCTATCCGGGAGAAGAGTTGGGAGAGCGAATTTTAGCAAAGTCAGCGGCGATAGACTTCATCACACTCCCTCTTTTCGGCGGCAGCCTTCCTTTTCCACTGGCGGCCTGAGTACTCGTTCCACTTTGCCCGTTTCCGGCACCGGCCATGTCTCTGACATCATTGTTGGCTACTCCAGTTCTATTGCTGGCTTCACTCATTTTTTTTCAGCTCTCTCTCTCTCTCTATCTCTCTCCCTGGTTATGGAGCTTGCAACTAGGCCTCTCTCTCTCTCTCTCTATCTCTCTCTCCCCTGGTTATGGAGCTAGCAACTAGGCCTATATAGAGAGATCAAGGTTGGGTTCCGGAGTTCCAAGAAGTGGACAAGGAAATGGTGGGGTGGGGGTTAGTACTTAGAAGACAAGAAGACCCCACTATTTTCGCGCATGCACAAGCATAGTGAAACTAAGAATCAAACCTTATCGGATATCACTGTACATTGCTTTCGGAGGAACTGACTCTTTTAATTTCTTTATCTTCGACTATGCTACCCATTTTTTTTTTGTATCATCCTTCCGTATGCTACATTTGTTGTTATTTGTATCTAAAAAAGTAATAAACATAATTACCACAAATATAGTAAAAACATTCACAAAGTAATAAACTAACCTAAAAAATAATAATTTTTTTAATTATAAAATAATATACAAAAATTATAATAATATTTTTAAAATAATAAATTTTAGAGATATTATATCAAAATAAATTTTGACAATACCGTACTCAAATCTTCGACTTAAAGGACTTATAAATCTTTCTTGGAGTGGTCCATTTTCTTTTTTGGGTTTTGGTAGTTTATTTGCTGTCATTATTATTGACGCATTTACTTTTTTTCTGAAAGACGGTTGTATACTTTGAATCCAGACTGCACAAAAACTCCAAAAGGACGACAGTGTCACATGCATCCTTGAATATTATTAGTGGCCACAATTCAAACTGTTTTCGCCAGCTAAGTCTCCATTTTTAGATGTTAAAATAGTGTAGAATAATGAAATACAAAACATTTTAAACGTGTTATATTTTTATCAAATAATGGCTGTTAGAGCTACTCTAAAGAGAGTTATCATTTTGGGATGTTAAATCACTTATTTATAATTTTGAACGGTGTTTTGGCACCCCTGAATTATAAATCTGCTCTAATGACAGGTGCCAAAATAGGGTGTCATTTTCATATTTTTACTCATCAATCTATCTGAATCGTTGGATGATCTATATTCATCAACCCATTTACAACCTCTCTCTTTCTCTCTCCAGAGTTACCAAAAATGTCACCCCATGACCCTTGACGTCATTTTCCAACCCCATATGTCACCCCATTGGAAGTGAAATTTTTTAAATTTGGGGTGGCATATGGGGTATGTCACCCCATATGTCACCCCCTTTGGAGTTGCTCTTAAATGAGTTTATAGTATCTAAGATTAAGCTAACCCTTTTACTATTCATTTTCACGTATCGTCTGATTTTCAAATTCATATCAAGCATTAATCGATTTTAACTCATTACTTTTGTGTCGGTTTCTTGTATTGTCAAAAATTAACACACTTTATTTTTCAGTAATAAAATGGTCGCCAGAAAAAAACTCAGTAACTAGTGAGATTTAGTTTAAAAACTCAGTACCATGAGATTTAGTTTCTAATTCTTTATAATTCGAATTTAACATATGCATATAATTTATAGGTGGTTCAATGATTGTATAGATATAAAGTTTATATTACAATCATGAGTAAAAAACAAATGGTTGAAAAACTGTTGGTACCGCGAAGTAATGTGTCGAAAAGTGATTCAGATTCTTGATTTTGATTTAATCATAAAAATAAAAAAATACATAAGTGACGTGTTTTTAGTTGTTAAAAAGTGAAGATACGATACCAAAAAATATATTTCAGTACGACATTCTTTCTCGTATGCACCTATTTTTTTTTGGTGCAGAGTGTCTAAATTTGTGCCAATTATTTTCTCGAGTTTTAAATCGACCACTATAACTCGAGTTAGTTTAAATACATGTCCCTTAAAAAATAAGGATTACCGACCCTTAAAAAATATAAAAAATATCATACCTAAATCTATTATTAACAAGAGAACAAACTTAATTACTGAATCACCTCCTAACATTTTATCTACGCTGGGAAAATGCTATAAGAAAGGAAGTGACTCTTCTGGTAGGCCAGTCTAAGACGTCAGGCATATTGCGTCACCCATGACGTTGTGGCCAAAGCTATCTCTTTCCAGAATTATTTCGTTCAGCTTGCACTTCGGTACCATCCATTTACTTTTTAGTATGGTACAAAAAAATAAGTGACGGTATTTGTTTTACACGTGTCCCTGAAACAAAAAAAAATAATCGATGAAATTGGTATATATTTGAACTAAACAAATTATTACCCAAAAAAGTGATAATCAGCCCAAAAGTTACATCCTAACCTAAAATTACCCAAAAAGTTTATAACTCAATCCTAAAAATTGTAACATACTCCCAAAAATTTTGAAATTCAACCCCAAAAATTGTAATATACCCAAAATGTTGAAATTCAATCCATAAAAATTGTAAGCCACCCAGAAAAGTTGTAACCCCCCACCATTAAAGTTGTAACCAACTTCAAAAAGTTAGAACTCTACCCAAGAAATTAGAACCCCACTCCAAAAGGTTGGACCACAATTCCAAAATATTTTAACCCAACCCCAAAAATTATAACATACGAAACACAACCCTAAAAATTATAACATATTCCAAAAAATTGAAACTCAATTCATAAAAGTTGTAATCCAACCTATAAAAAAATTGTAACACCAATGTTACCCACACGAATAATAACTAATTTGACCACCGGAGCAAAAATTTCACATTAATCCACCCCTCTTTTTGACTATAACCCTTGGAAACAAGACATGTCTTGTATCGTTCGACGGGACCATTAGAAATATATTTAATCTTGTATAATCATTGGCAACCAATGGGTTGTTTGTGAGAAGGAAGAGGAGTGAGAGTCCATGTATTGTTATCCTCAAGAGCATTAATTTTGGCAGCCATGGCCTCGCACCATTTTGGATCACGCATAACTTGTTTAAAAGACTTGGGTTCTATGACAACAGAAATTGCTATAGAAAATGCCCAATGAGAAGGAAAAAGATTATCATAAGATAAATAGTGAGACAAATGATGTAAGGTACTTCCTATAGAGTTGGTCATTGAGGATGACGACAAAGCTGGGAGAGGTTGCATAGCTAAAGTACAGTGATAGTCCTTCAGACAGCTTGGTGGTTTTGGTTTAGTAGAACGTGTGGAGTGTCTAGGAGCAAGTGGTGGTGTGGGTAATGAATCACATACATCATTGTTGTTGACAGGGGCTTAACAATGGTAGAAGATTCAACGCAATCTGTTATTGTCAAAGGGTAATGTAGGGTTAGAAGACTCTACGGGTAGATCCTAAAATGGAAAAATATCTTCATGAAAAATAACGTCACGAGAGACGAATATAATTTGAGGGCTCCTAATTTTAACTAGATTATTCAATTTTAGTTTTGACATGTGAACCTACTACAAAACTGATACGAAATTGACACGAAATTAACAGATTTTGGTGTAGCCTTAGTAAATTCGGGTGATACACGGGTGGACTTATTAGACTTCTCAAATTAACGGTTCGACAAGAACTCAACTAAACACAACAAAACCCTGCTAAACTTGGCCTATATCAAGTACAAACCAACTATAAATATTATAAATGAGACATATATGTGTTGATCGAATTTTGATACGACACGAATAAATCACTGCCCTCATATTACCTTTGTCTTTTCAATCTTACCTATTTTTATATAAATACTAAAAAACATCAGTTATCAACTCACATAGTAATTTTGACATATTACTATCAAAATTGGTTAAATGATTAATTACCTACTATCTAATTTTACAAAAGTGTTTGTCGTAGCTTAAATTTGAGGCCTTTTTTTTAACAAGGTTAGATTTTTTGCTGAATAATTTTTTTATAACACAAGAAGCACATGCAAAAGGACTAGAAAAGAGAGTGAGTATGAGTACCTTACTATTCGAAATTCCTTCTGACATTTGTTCTTTGAAAAATAATTTTGCCGCAACAACAAATTTCAATTGTCTTTCTCTATATTTCCAACTGATAGCAACCTAATTGCTTATATTTTGGTCTCTGAATTTAACTGATTTTTTACACGTAAAACTTGAATGCAAAAATTGAATAAGCATTTTATATCTAAAAAACAGAAAAAATAACTTTTAGAATATCATCATATCA
The DNA here is from genome assembly GCA_951799425.1 of Ilex aquifolium. NCBI lineage: Eukaryota > Viridiplantae > Streptophyta > Magnoliopsida > Aquifoliales > Aquifoliaceae > Ilex > Ilex aquifolium. Next base: position 13,552,808 of record OX637406.1, read on the forward strand.
CATAGTATTGGGGCCTCATCTAATAATTTCGCCTAAGACCTTCTAATGTTGCTTCTTATAAGAGTTCTAGTTGTTGTTTCTTCCCATTTCATTTTCTATTTAGAGTTTAGTAAAAAGTTGGCCTCAAAACAGTAAACTCTATAGAAAATGAGCACATCAAGAGCCAGAAATAGACCCACAAGTAGACTGATTTCAGATTTCCTGCATAATTTCCGAACTTTTTCAAACTACAGGGAAACACAGTCCAAAGTTGATGCATGCACCTGATGGCTTGAATTGGCATAGTGACTTGAGAATAAAACAGCACAGTTTGCACATTCTTGAGGCCATAGTCTCGACTCTCTATCAATCCACGAACATCTCTTTCTTGTATCATTCAATCTCCTACCCTTACACATGGAAGGAAGGGACCAGACAGAGACATCTCTTTGTTTGTTCCACAAAGAATCAAGACACCTTTTCCTTGGTTTTGGATTTGTTTTCTGACCAAAATATTTGTCAAATAAGCATTTCGAAATAGGACTCTTTAGTACAATGAAAATTTCCGAGACATCGCCGGGAAGATATCAAAATAACAAATTTGGATCCATACGAGTTGGTTTAGTGGTCGAATAATGAAGTAGATTTAAAGTTGAATGTTGTAAAGTCGAGCCTATCAAGTTGGAAAAAAATTTAGTTTAATTATTGGGTGTAGTTTGCTTGTATTTGTGTACAGTCGAGATTTGTATTACTCTAAAATATGTGGGATTAAGACGTTTCTCTTTTAAAAACATTCGTAGCAAACCTGTTTTGAATGAGAAAAGAATGGTTTAGAAAAAGATGGTCCCCTTACTCTTCTTAATGCTTTTTCTTCTTGTGCGGTTTGATTTTTTCTCAGGACTCTCTGGCAAAAAGAAATTTCCATTGACCAACTTGCCGCATTCATGAACCAATAGCCATCCTCTTCTATGGATCAACTGTCAAGTCCTTTAGAAAAGAATTTGATCTTGCTTTCTTGAGTACGTTTAGTTATCCTTTGGCATCTAGGTACAATCAACCCAAAAAAAAATGGGCCATGGAGTGAGAAACTTTAGGACAAGCTTCAAAAGCTAGGGCTTGATATACTTCAAGACAGGGGCGGAGCTACACTTAGCTTTGTGGGGCAGTTGCCCCCACTCAATTTTTTTGTCAAAACATTTTTTTATATAAATTTTAATATATTTTAAATTTGTCCCCACAAAAATTCATATACATTTTAATTTACTTAATAATTTCTAACATTAAGATTAAATTTATTTATTTGATTATTGATTATTTAGTTGAATCTCTCAACAAGTGTTCAATAAATTTTGGAGCTTTTCGTTCTCTCCCTTATATGAAGTCCCCTTACTCTCATCTTTGTAAAATTTGACACATTGAATGATAATATTATTATGTAATATTTTTTATAATATAAAAATTAGTCAATAAAATGATAAAGATAAGGTATACGTCGCTCATTTATGATTTGAATGTCAAGGATTCAAGTTGCAAAAAAAAAAAATACTCTCTCACATGCAGGATAATAATACGTACATCTTACTCCAGACCTTGCAATAGCAGAAATCACACGTTGGGTCACCTCGTTTAATTTATTATTACTTCAAAATTTTAAATTTTACTTTTGTTAAAAAAATGTTACTAACATTTAATTGAAAGGCCTAATTTGATAATATAACACATTGTTATTGTTGAATTAGCATAGGGTATCAGCATTAAATGCATTTTATTTGTTAAACCAACGGTAATAATGCATTAGTTTTTCCAATTTAGTACATATAGTATTGTTGTTGCTAAAATTTTTGCCCCCACTACCCTAAATTTCTGGCTCCGCCCCTGCTTCAAGATTCTTATTTTATACCTTTAAAAATTAAATTTTTTACATTATACCTTCAATATATTAAAAATGTTGCAATGTGACATTTGTATTAGTTTTTCGTTAGTTTTTCCAATAGTGTTACTGAATTGATTTTTGATGAAAAAAAATAATAGAAACTAATAGAAGAGTCACATTGTAACACTTTTGATACATTGAGGGTATAATGTAAAAATTTTACTTTTTAAGAGTGCAAAATAAAAATTTTAAAATCTTTCAATACATAGTGCAAAATTTTAAATTCCTATTGGAAAGGTTTGGATCCATAAAATGATGTGACAAGAAGGAGGACCACCTAAATTGATGGTATGAAAGGGTCCAACAACACGAATAACTCCTTAATTGTTATTATCAGTGTCTTCCAGAAAAATCACACATTAATTAGTTTAAGTAAGTATGTCAATGAATTAGATTTTGATCCGAATTTCAATTAGATGGATATAAATTAATATTTTTTATCAATAATTAAAACTCGAATCCGAATATATCTATATAATAAAGTAGCTTACAATTCAAATCTCAAAAGATAAACAAAATGACTTTTGCTATTCGCGGTTGAGATCGTTTTAAATTTTACTTTAAGTTAATCTAACGGCTAATTTAATAGGAAAAATAGGGCCCTAAGGATGTTTTTGGAGTGATTTTTTAAAAGTAATTTTAGAAATTATTTTTTATAAGTACTTTAAAAAAAATAATAGTGTTTAAAATCGCCCCACCATTACCTCTACCACCACCGCCGCCGCCACTGCAGTCGTCATCGCCTCCACCATCGCCACCACCCCCACTGCCACCACCACCACCACCACAACCGCCACTTCCACCATCGTCGCCACCATCACCATCGCCGCCGCCATCACCATCACCACGGTTATTGCCACCCACCACAACCATCACTGTCTCCTACCACCACCACTGCCGCCCACCACCTCTCACTCCCATTACAAACCGATGCTTAAATTCATTTATTTCTTTTCTATGTTTGTGATTTGATTTTGAATATAAATACAAATATGTTTATTATTTACCATTTTTTATTACACTGTGCTTTCAGGCACAGGTAATAACTAGTTATCTTATATTTCATGAATTTAGATTTGGATATACTTATATTCAATCCAAATATATATATTTCTATATAAATATTAAAAAAATTAAGTAATTATTTTAAAAAATTTAGTTAAAATTTAGATTTAATTTATATAAATTGTAGTAGACATCTTCCAAAACGAATAATTATTAAATTAATAGGACTTTCAATCTCAACAACATCGATAATTCTCATACTTATTTAGTCTAAGAGCAACTCCAAGGGGAGTTGCCAAAAATGGGGTGCCAAATACCATTTTGCAATCCTGAACAGTGTTTTGGCACCCCTGAACAGTGTTTCTACTCCAATGGTAGGTGCCAAAATGGGGTGCCATTTCAAATTTCAATTTCATGTTGTATTTTCAATTTCAAATTGTCTTTTCAATTCCAATTGCAACATAATAAATAAATCTATCAATTATAAAATTTAAAAAATCAATTTGTTAATTTAAAGAATGAGCAATTTATAAATTAAAAAATAAATGAAATTACCCTTAATTAAAATAAACAAATCTGCCATAAAGTATAAACAATTTATAAATTATATTACAAATTATAAATTAAAACAAGAACAGGGGGGCAGATGTAATTAAAAATTACAATGCCTACCCCTTCCCCTAAATAAAACCATCGTCTTCTTCCCTTCCCCATATTTCTTACCAGACAACAGACGTCTTCTTCCTCCCTTTCTCCCGCGGCCTCTCTGCAATTACAACGGCAACGGAGCTATGCGATCTAGTGATGCAAGGGTAACGGCAAGGGTTAGGGTTCAGGGAAGCTAGGGTTTTCAATATCAAAGGCAAGGATTCAAGGAAGCAGTGCACAAATCGATTTCTAGGCAAATTCCTTGCCCCTTTCATCTCTCTGTATTTTATAGAAATTTGGATGGAATATAGCCGTTGAGTGGAACAGTAACCACCAACGGCTATTTTGCAACCTCTCCATTCTCTCTCCAAAGTTGCCAAATATACCACCCCAAAATTCTAGATGCCATTTTGCCACTTCTGATGCCACCTCCGTTGGAGCCTGATTTTTTGCCGTTGAGGTGTCATTTTAGCGGTTATAGGGATGGCACACCAGATAGCAACTCCCGTTGGAGTTGCTCTAAGGACATGTGGGCTCAACCTACGAGAACTATTCAAAATATTTTAAAGAAGGCAAAGATATTTAAGCATCTTCGCTCTAATCAACGGAAATTCAATTCCTGATGGCTTGCACTGACAGAGTGACTTAATAATGAAAGAGCACAATTTGCACATTCCTGTGACCATAGTCTATACTAATGGGCAATGGATGGGTTTAACACACCAGGTACGGTGTATATCACCAATAAAAATTGTACATTATTTTTATTGAATGGCTGCCTCTTATCACTTTGTCAGAATATTTTATTAAAAAAATTAACTTTTATGTCACACAATTTTTTTTTTTTAAAAAATATGGGACAAGGAGAACATTCAAAGACCACCCCGATAGACTCTTAATAGTGGGATCATGAGGTCACTGACTGTGTTCGTTACTTCTTTTGGAAACGAACCTAATTAGACTAGTATAGCGGTTAATCACCGAACCCTAATATGGACTCTAAGACTCAAATCTTCAACCTCAGAGTAAAAAATTCAACCGATACCTCACTGAATCACCCCACTCGTTGATCCCACATGTTAGTTGTGTGACAATTTGTGTTAAACCCGCACAAACATTTCTCTTCTCCCTTTGATTTTTCAGCGTTTTGACCGAGAAAAAATAATAGAAGACTAGAAAAATGATTGCTCCTTCAAGGATACTGTTTAACTTTGACTATTTTCGGTACTATATTTATTTTTTTTTGTTCAATCACAATGTGGCATGTGGACAATTTGAGTATTTTATTATTTTATTTTTACAATTAATGACGACAAATAATTCAAATTAAGATATACAAGTTAAATTTATTATTTAATATGGAACGAAAAAAAAAAATTTTCAGTACCATATCTTTATTTGGGTCGATGCCGATTTATTTATGGGACCATACGTGTCCCCACAATCCCACGTAGAAGCACCAAATTTGGGTGTGGAAGAAAAGCACTCCAAAGCATTCCATGTTTCAATTTCATGATTAAATTGGTGTATCTTTGCAAAGAACTGACTCATCATTTTTCCTTACCCCATTAAAAGTAATGTTATTCATAGTTCCTTCTTCAATTGTCTTTCAACTTTGTTCTGCATTATGGGATCTCTTCAAGTTAATCATTCAGCCAGGAAAGGAGAAATCTTTTTTTTTTTTTTATTAAATGGTCAGGATTGTCTGGGTTGGTTTACGTGTATCTCGATTAAAGGTAGGTTATTCATGTCAGGACTAGGGTATTAATGAAGAATTTATCCCTCATAGCTTAATCCCAAAGAGTTGTCAATATTCGAACTTAGAATGACTAAATCTACAACTCGCTCCTGTTACTATTTGAGCTATCACTTAGAATTAAGGAGAAATCTCAAGTGTACATTATAAGATATCCTTTAAGAGGTTTTTCCACGCGATATTTTCTATTTACATTTCGGTTATTTAGAAAGGATGAGTAAATTATCTATTTATAATGTCAACTAATGTTCAAAACTTCTGATTTTCTATTATATCCTTAATAAATTATATAAAATCAATCATATTCAATGAACAATAAATATGTTAGTCAGTGCGCCGTTTCCATCTTCGATTTTCTCCCTTCTTTCACAATAAATAGCTAACTCACAAATATTCAATATGCAGCCAACCCGGTTATAAATGAGAAAGCAAACCATATTTATTTATTTCAGTAAGGTAAAATAAAACAAATTTGCATCCATCATGTTTTTATTAGAAGAAAAATGAAGTTGGGGTTGGGTATGAAAAAACAAATGTTATTTGTACTCAAAAAATTGACATTATTTGTTAATCTAATGAATCACAACTATAGAATAGGTAGTGCGTTCGATGATTCATCAAGTCAATTTTTCAAGTATGAGTAACATTGCTAGTAGGAAAAAGCAGTTGGACCCTAAGCTACAGAGAAACTGGATTGGGCAGTCGCAGTAACAAATGGACAGAACTTCTTGCTGTTCTTGCATACATGTCGTAGTTGGGAAGGGGCAGTTCAGATTTCAGAAGGAAAGAAATGAGTGGTGGCAGTAGACGAGGTGGCCGGACGGAGGCAAGAAACAATGGCTTGGACTATGTACTCAAACATCATCTTCTTCACCAGCCCCCTCTTCGGTGGAAACATATTCCCAATCCCACTCTTGGGTTTCAAACATGGTGATGGCTTGGTCTCTCTTCTAAGTGCCCCCTCACTTTGGCACTCACCAAACACCTTCCTTCTTCTGCTCTTTGCTTGGACCATTTTCCCACCAAAGTTCACCTCCATCCTCTCTCTCTCTCTCTCTCTCTCTGTGTATGTATGTATATGTAAGTGTGTGGCTGTGTGTGTGGGGTTATCACTCATAAACACAAGGGTGACTGGTGAAGCAGGAGAGTGGAGGCATTTAAGAGGAGAAAACGAATATGAATGCATCCAAAGTAGAACAAATGGCTAATTTCCTTTGGATTTGTCATTGTCGTCTTCTTCTTTTTTTGGTCACTATTTCAAACCTTTACGGGAAGTCTAGGTGAAGTTCAAACCTACTATTTAATGATTCAACAACGGGTTAGGGACCATTAGGCGACCGCTGATCCCCGGATTTGTCATTGTCCAGTGGAACTTTTCCCGAATTTGCACAGGCTGCTACTATGGTTTGAGTCCAGCCACCCCTTGAATTTTAGTCGACAAGATTGCATTCCTAATAATTGTGTGTATATTTGATGGGACCCACTTCTGTCCCTCATCCACGGAAAAATAATTTAGTGTATATTACGCACGTGTACATCACACCTAAATTACTGTACATTCTTAATAAATTACTGTGACTTGTAAATTTGTCAGATTTTTTTAAAAAAATTAGCTTATGTGTTAGACAAATTAGTGTTGTTGCAGTTTTTTTTTTTTTTTTTTTGCTATTGAAAAAAGCAGTGAGTGCAAGGTGGGGGTAAATGAGATCACCCAGAGACCATCCCATTAGACCCTCACTTGTGAGATTATGAGACCTCTGACCACATTCGTTATACTTGTCGAAAACGAACCTAACTAGGCTAGCATAGTAGTCAACCACCAGCTCCAATGCGGACTCCAAGACTCGAACCTCCAACCTCATGTGAGAAGTTCGACCGATATCCCACTAAACCACTCCACTCAATGGTACTGTTGTAGCAGTTACTCTTTGATGTGCACACCATATAACACTGTCACGTGTTGTATACCATTCCTTTCTCTCCCTTGGTCATTATAGGAATGAATAATATTATGGGGACATAAAAATTGGACTTAAGTTACCAATTTAATGTGGCAGTTGATATGATCCTATAATATTATTGTAATTGAAATTGTTGATTTTTTTATTTGTACTATATCACTTAACATATTAAGTCATATATTTGATCATATATTTAGGTCCCCAAATTCATAAGGAATTTGTCCCCACTAATAAATATATATATATATTAACAATGATACTTGAATCTAATTTATTGACAAAATTAATAATGTTATTAAATTGATTGTGGGCTCTAATATGAGTTGGGATCCATTCCCAATCACCCAATAAATATTATAAATTAAAGGGAAATTTGGATGCCGGTCTCCCTATATGGACTTATTTGGACTTATGTCTTCGAAAGAAACTTATTTATTATGAAATCCGTTTTTTGTCAATTTTATCAGACTATCTCTTCCTTTTAGAAGTGAAATAAAACTAAAAATTAAAAACTCCTAATTTTTAGGAATTTGACTAACATTAAAAAATTTTCTCTCTCATATCTATCTATATCCATATATAGATTAGAACTATATATCTCTCTCATATATATAGTAACATTAAAAATAAAAAATAGTAACATTCAAATACAAAAAATGATAATATCATTTAAACACAAAATTATCATTTAAACATAAAAAATAATATCATTTAAACACAAAAAAATAGTAACATTTAATATTCATATTTTTTAAAAAATAGCAATAGTAATATGTTCAACAAAAATATTAACATACTTAATAAAAATAGTAACATGCTCAACAAAAAAAAAATAGTAATATAGAACACTGAACAAAGCAAAGCATGGATTAGGTGATGTATTTTGTCATGGATCAAGATTTTCTCCATGATATTTTTACTCAATTTCATTCAGTAATGGATCACATTCTATTAAATCCCGTACTCGTAGTGATCTACTACTGAATAAAATTAAATGAAAGTATAATAGCGAGTATTTCTATTATACTCTCTATTATAATAAAGAGTAGCCTAGTTGACTTGGGTAGAGAGCGAAAACCTCGCCCTCCTACAGTGGTCATGGGTTCGAACCCACTTGCGATAGTTGCCTCTGTGAACCAAATATTTGGTGGAGGGGCTGAATGTCTAACTTATCCTCAGTGGTGTTGTGGTGACTGACTTGATCATCCCATGTAAAATCGAACATTTTATAGTGAGAACCTCAACTTAATGTTCTAGGGTTGTTACGTTTGATCAACCTTAACCACTTTTTAAACAGAAAAAACATAAGAGTATATTTCAATCATTTTTCGGCTATTAGAGAAATAGGATTACCACGTATATGATCATCTCTTTCTTGTATATCATCCAATCTTCGAAGTTCGAACCCTTCTCACATGGAAGGAAGGGCCCAGACAGGGACATCTCATTTTTGGTTCCACAAAGAGTCAAGAAACATTTTCTCTTGATTTGACAGTTCTTTTCTAACATAAATTATTGTCATATAAGTAATTCGAATCGGGACATTAATTTGGTACTATAAAAACTTCTAAGCCCTTGCACAGAAGATATCAAAGTACCAAGTCTTTGAAGTTGGTTACGTGGTGGAATAGGAAAGAACTAGTTATTGCCTGTGCCTGAAGGCACGTACTAATAAAAAATTGTAAATAATAAACATATTTGTATTTATATTTAAAATCAAATCACAAACATAGAGGAGAGATAAATGAATTTAAGTATCGGTTGTAGTGGGGGTGAGAGGTGGTGGTGGTAGAAGACGGTGATGGTTGTGGTAGGTGACAATGACCGTGGTGGCAACGGTGGTGATGGCGATGGGGGCGACGACGACGACGGTGGTGGTGGTGGCGATGGTGGCGGTGGTGGTGGTGGTCGTGATGACGGCGGTGGTGGTGGTGGTGGTGGCGGCGGTGACGGTGACGGTGGCGGTGGTGGTGGCCACAATGATGGTGGTGGTGGCGGCGATGGCTGGACGATGGTGGTGGTGGCGGTAATGGCGGTGGCGGTGGCGGGGGTAGTGGTGATGGTGGTAGAGGTAGTGGTGGGACGGTGTCAAACACTATTTTTTTTTTTTAAAGTACTTATGAAAAATAATTTTTAAAAGTACTATTAAAAAGTCACTACAAACACACCCTTAGAGACCTATTTTTCCTATTAAATATATGGTGTTAATATTAGTCGTTAGATTAATTTTAAAGTAAAATTTAAAGCGATCTCAACCTCGAATAACATAAGTCATTTTGTTTATCTTTTGAGATTTGAATTGTAAGCTACTTTATTATATAGATATATATATATATATAAATATTAGTCATTATTCGTGTCTGAAGGTACTGTATAACAAAAAATTCTTACATAATTGTCCAAATTCAAAAAAAAAGACCTAAAAATATTCATACAAATTTTTATTTTAAAATGACTCGAAATATATCGCCGATCATATTCTTTATATTAATAGAACTGTCGTAAAAATATATAAAAACTCTCAAAAACAAACACCATATACACAAATGTCACTGGAAAAAAAAAAATAGTAACATAACCCATTGAAATTTACAATTTTTAAGTAATAAATAAAATTTTGCTCATTTATAAGACTCCTAAATTTATCACCTCTACCACCACTCAATCCAATAACTTAATATAATTATAAACTCAATCACCATATTGTCAATCCATTTTTTTTCCCATGTAATAAATATCTCAAGCAAAAAAAAAAAAAAAAATTACGAACAGAACACAATTAAATTCACAATCTTTAAGAGATAAATAAAATCAACAAAATCTTGTTAATTTATAAAACTCACGAATTTATCACCACTATCACCATTTAACACCAAATGACACAATAAAATTATAAATTTAATTACCAAATGTCCAATCCTCCACATATATATAAATATACACAGAAACACACTCTCACACATTTATTTTTTGGCTACCTACAAACCTTCCTAACCAACAATTACTTTTATTAGAAATATAATAATTCAAGTTTTTAAGATAAAATAATAATAAATTAATATCTAATTAAAAATAGGGTAAAAAATACGGATTTCCCCTGAGTTTTGATAATATTATACGGACACCCCCTGATATTTTATAAATAACACGGAGATCTGTGAAGTTTAAAATTTATTGCACAGAGATCCCTTTTGTCTCCCTTCCGTCAATGTTACTAACGGAAAATGATGATTTCATCCCAAAAAAAATTATTATTTTTATAATTGCCTTTCTCCAACTTTAGTACCCAAAAAAATTAAAAATTTAATAAAATGAAATAAGATTTGATTTAGTACCCAAAAAATTGATATAATTTAGTACCCCCAAAAATTGATTAAATGAATTTTAATATTAATTTGATAACAATAAAAATTAATTTGATATTAATTCGACAAAGTTGAATATAAATTGGATAAAATTAAATATCACTTTTTTATAAAATTATATATTAATTTACAATTTAAGGTTCATTTCGTATTGAATATTATTTGGTGTTGATTAAACCAACATGAAATTGACCTTAAATTATAAATTTTTTTGTTGTATATAAACTTAAAAATTTGTATTTTAACCCATAAAATTTAAATACAGATTTTTTCATAGCATAGCGTCTTCCCTCTTACTATATCATTTGATAAATTTTCTTTTGGTCAATATTCGACCACATATACTTAAACCAAACCAATTGTTCACTCCCACTTTTTTTTTTAAGAGAATCGCTCACCTCCACTTAGTAAATTCAAAAATTTCTGGTTCACATGAAAATATGTGAAAGTAAATTAAAATGTTTACAAAAAATTTTGTAAATTTGATAGTTCGAAAAAAATTAAAAAATTTAGTACCAAAATTATAAAAAATAGAGCAAACATTAAAAAAAAACTACAAAAACCACTCTCAATGAAAAATTTAGAGGAAATTAGGTCTTGAATCAATTAAGACCTAATTTCAAGCAAATATGTGAAACTCGTATAAAAAAGTCATCAAATCGTAAAAAATGTGTGTTATTTTTTATTTACATTAAGAGTTATTTACAAATTAAGAAGCAAGTGGAAAAATACAAGTAGTTAGATATATAAAAATTTGAATTAATTTTATAGAATAAATAATTGTATAACATGCAGTTTCATATATTTTATGGAGTAAATAAAAAATAATAATACAAGGGAAACATAAAAAATAAGATAATAATATGATAGAGAGAGAGAGTATAAGAGAGAGAGAGAGAGAGAGAGAGAGAGATGAGAAATATGAGTCTTAGAAAAATTTGGCATGAGAACCGTCAGATCAATAATCTTTAAGCGATTTGAGCCTCCAATATATATATTGGGGTTAATTACACTGAAGGCCCCCAAAGTATGTTGTTGTCTCATTTTGGTCTCCAATATTTCAATTGTATCATTTTAGTCCCTGAAATATTTAATATGTTTCTATGTGATCCTTCAAGCAAACAATGTCCAGATTGCTAACATTTTTTTATTATAAATTTGTCACATAATACCTAAATATAGACAAAATAATAATTTGGATAACTCTTGACCAAATTTCTATCCAAATTTTGGTCAAATGACTACCCAAATTACACAGTTTTGATCATGAGTTATCCAAATTTTGGTCAAGAACTACCCATATTACACATTTTTGGTCAAGAGTTACCCAAATTTTGGTCAAGAGCTATCAAAAATATTTTTTTTCCATATTTAGGTATCACGTGACAAGTTTATTATCAAAAACCATTAACAATTTAGATGTTGCCTACTCGAGGGACCACATAGAAACATATTCAATATTATAGGGACCAAAATGATGCAATTGAAATATTATGGATCAAAATGAGATAAATTCTATACTTTGGGGACCTCTAATACAATTAACCCTATATATTGGGATTAATTACATTTTAAACCCTTAAATTATGTTAGTTTATTTTATTTTGTCTCCTTAACTATCATATTTATCTTATTTTATATTCAGCTATAGTTAGTAGTTGCCCTAGTGATTATGTCCATTAGGAATTTGATGGGAAATTATTTAACTTTTCTTTCCAAACTATTTGATTTTATTTCACTTTGCCCTGATATATTGACATTTTCTATCCAAAACATAAAGAACATATGTGTTTGGGATAGTGTAAAACTAATTCAAATAATTGAGGGGACAATGTGACAAATTCAATAGATAGACAGGCAAAGTAAAATAAAGACCTTAATTTATGGCATAAAATGTAGTTAACATTATATCCTGAGTTCAAATCCTTCTTGTAGTAGAAAAAACTTGTCTTTAACCAATACCAGAGTTCAATGAAAAAATGTGTGTCTAAAGTTCATGTTATAAATATGAATTCAAAATATATGTGATTGATAAGATAGTCGGTTAAGATAAAGAGGGTTCGAGTGTAACTTTTACACTACATCAGTATTGCCACGTGGTTTAATGAGCTTGAATTTTTTTTCCCTCATAGTCTCATGCCACTACAAGAATTTTGAGTTTTTGCATCACTTTTTTTTTTTTTTTTTGCGACGATACATTTACGGTGGCAAAATTCATTTTTTTTGCAACTGTTCCCAATGTCATTGTTTAAAATGATTTATTTGTAACAATAAGTTGTTGTCGTGGCAAAAAATACAATAAAATTTCATTTTTTGTGACGGGAGTTTTTACAGTCGCAAACATTTTCGCTTGCGTTTACATTGAGGACTTGTTTTGTAATAGTCTACGTAAAACGACGTCGTTTTAATTGTGGGTCCATTATTAAAATGATATTATTTTGTGGGCCTATTGTTTTAGTAATATAATTTTTTTTCTGGTAAATTTTGTACTATAATTGATGAAAGAGTAAAAACCCTAAGTGTCCAGCAAATCAATAATAAAAGTGATAAAATATACTTTAGTTTTTTGGCATATTATATAATACATAATCAACAAAATTACAAGTATAGATGTGATAACTTAGTATTCGAAATTCAGAAATCGAATCAGAATCTGAATGTGTGCAGTTAGGAGTTCGAATATCATAGACCCAAGTTGTGGTTAGGAAATTGTTAGTGTGGGGATGTTTTAATGTTTATGGATTTTCTTAAATAGGGTAAGAAATGGATTGGTAAGGTATGAGGAACCGAAATACGGATCCTGTAAAGATAGGTTTAACACAAATTACAGAGTTAGGGGTGCGAGTGTAGATTTTGGTGATGGGATTAAATGCCCTAGGGTCTCTCCACCTCTCACTGGCTACTTAGTAGCTTGAAGAGGTGTAAAGCCTCTATGTTAGCCAGGTGGGAGAAAGATAGAATAGAGAGCGAGAGAGAGAGGGGGGAAGAATAGTGAAAAGAGAGGAAGCTCAGGTAGAAGTTTAGAGAAAGAATTGTTGAGGTCGTAGTAGCGGGTTTTCGCCATAGTTGGTTTCAAACGTCATGAGGTATATTTTTAGCTTAATTTGAACATTAGAAGTTCATGTATGAGTTTAATTTTAGATTTAGAGAAGTGTGAGTGCATGATTTATGGTTTAAAAGCTTCTACGAGGATGGCTTCTCATGGGAATTGAGTTTAAGGATATTTTAGTTGATATTATCGCTTGGGGTGTGTTCTTGGGAGGTCAAGGAGTGGTGTGGTGGTTGGTTGATGATGTGTCATAGTCGATGGTAGTGTTGGAATGGAGTTACAGGGGTTTTGTTAGGTGATGAACCGATTCAACATAGTGTTCAACCGGTTCATCAGGGTTTTTTAGATCAACCGGTTCATCAGGGTTTTTTTTGGATGCACTGGTACACTTTATATTGGTATGAGCAGCTTGAGTGTCTGATGAACCCCAAATTTTGAGGGTATGATCCTAAGACATATATAGAGGTTCACATAAAATTTTAGGTTAATCCGAATGTCGAAAAATAAGATGTGAAAAGTGTATTTTACCCTCTGAGGTCAATTTGACCAACTTTTTTAGGGATTTTAATCAAACCAATTTTACACTACTTTTAAATAGTTGAACTTAGTATGTATATGAAAATTAATTGAAAAATAACATCGTTTCATTCTTCTGGCTATTGTAGATCAAAATATCGATACTAGTAGGGTTACTTAATTTCGGATCAGAAGAAGCATTTCAACTTTGCTTTTAAACTATATCTTACATTATTTTTTACTGTTAGCGTGTTTTAAAATTATATAATTGGGTATTTCAACTTGGACTTGGAATTATGAATCTGGATTAGGGTTTTGAGTGCGGTAACACACAGTGATTTGAAACGTTTGATTTGACCGTATGAAATGATATATCAGAATCTTTTTAAACTAAACATATTGCACACAAGTCGAGTGACAAAAAGGTTCATTAAGTTCGTACGTCTGGGTGGGCTAGTTGGTCTTCAGACTTGAGTACTGAATTTGTGATTAGAAAGCGCATCTTCCTCGGGGGTGCAAGTCCCCTAAAAGGTTAGATTGTAACTTCGTATAGACCCTAAATGGTCTATTAAGATGATTGCCCTCCAGTGTAGCACTCTGTACACAATGTTTCTAAACTCTCTTTTACTGTTCATTTCTACTTAAAATGACTTTGCTTTACATGAGATGACCTTTTTACTTGTATATGTATATCAAATGCTCGTTTTTCTTTTGCCCAATCATGCTAAACTAAACTATTTTCAAACTCATTTGCTTAAAAATTGAGTTACCCTACTGAGCTGTTGTTGCTCACTATATGTTATTTTTCCCTTTTCAGATGTATAAAGATGAGAATACTTGTACATAGTGAATTGTCAGAGCTTTTATACAGTATAGGAAATATTCTAGAGGCATGTAATTAGAATAAATGTAACTATGATGTGAGTGGATTGTATTTATTTAACAAGACATGTAACAGTTTGACTATGATGCATGTTGTATATCTGTGTTTATACAAAATATTTTAGTTTGTATGATGTGGGTTGGTTTTCTATGCTACGCTACATTACTTTAAAATTTTTACATGCTTTTGCAGGTCGAGGTAACACCTGTCACATGCTCGAGTCGAGTCGGGGTGTGACAATAGAACTACAAATATAACTCAAAATAATGCACATAATGCACATGCAACGCATGTGTTTAATAGTTATTACCACTGAATGTCCTTCACCCATTTGCTTTTTCTTAAAAAAAAAATTGAAATTCATATGGCCATTGGATTAACCACCGGCTCCTATGAGCTTCTCCAAAGCTAAACCCACCCCTTTAGCTATTTTAGATAACTTCTCCTTAAAAATTAACTCCAACAGGCTAGCTATTCCCCTATGTATTTCCCATTGCCCCCATTTCACTCGCTACATCTAGCTAGCCCCACTTCCCTCGCTGGCTCCCAGACTATCGCCTCTCTCTGCCTCCCTCGCCTCTCTCGCTTCTCTCTGCCCCTCCCTGCCTCTCGAAGTCTTCACAGACACGGGTCGCGACCAACAGCTTACTGAGCTCGATTTGCAACAGGCCAGTCTTCTTGGTACTCCACCGCATTCGTAGGTGAGGCCTCTGAGAAGTGATTTAGTATGTGGAAGTACGGAGGGTTTTTTGGATTATTGAGTTTGATTTTGGATATTATGGTTTTAGATTGGTTGGAGAAATTAGGGATTTGAGGATTGGGGTTTTAGAAATGGGAATTTGGTGGGTTTTGCTGGTTTGTTTTTATAGATGATGAATGCCGATGGGAATTTTGAAACTACGTATTGTTTTTTGGAGTTTTTGAGCTTGATTTTGAACATTGGGGTTTTAAACTGGTTGCAGAATGTTGGGGTTTTCAGGAGAGTTTGGGGTTTTAGAAATGGGATTTTTGGGATTTTTGTTTGTTTGTGTCTGATGGGTGATGAATGGCAATGTGGAATATTCATGCGAAATTGTTATGCCTGCGAAATTGGTTGAAGAGCATTGCTATGCCTGCGAAATTGTTTACTATCATATAAGTGTAGAAGTTGGATTAATGAGTTTCACCTACTCCTATCCACTCCAACTAAACATTCGATGTATAGGATTTCGCCAAATCATTTGGTATACAACATTTGGAAGCACATTTGGGATGTATAGCTTTATTCTTATGTTAATCTGTCCCAATTGATGGAGTCAAATTGGATAGTGACCATTTCAGAATTTTATATTTTAGTGAATTTCCAAGCACAGTAACCAACTGTGGAGCGTGAGCTTGGGAGATACTTGGTTTTGGTAAGTGGGTTTTGGTTGTGAATGTTTGTTTTGCGGGCTTTTTTTGTTGTGAAAGGAAGAAGTGATATTGACCTCTGGGTTTTGTTTATTTTTGGTATGATATTGAAATGGGTTTTATTGAATTGCCTTTGAATTGGGTTTTCTTTCATATTTGTGATTGCATACTATTGAAAGTTAGTTAAAGTTAGTTGATGTGGTTAGCTAAAATAGATATTGTTGTTGGAGTGAATTTAAAAAAGTGGTTATCTAAAATAGATAGTACAATATTTAAATATATTTTGAATAGTTATTTTAGATAGCATTGTTGGAGATACTCTAAGTCATTTGCTTCTTCATTTTACGGAGTCTCGATCGAGTCATCCCAACTTGACTCATTGTAACACCCACAATCACAATCTGCCTAAACTTCCTGTAGTCCCCCTATTTCTTTAGAGAAAATATTAAATGTCACCATTATACTAGTCGGATATCATCACCTAATGTCATCGATTAATTAATTATAAATATATAAGGATAGTGGATCCCACTAAATTCTAGTAATTACCATAACTTCTATATTGAATTATCATATGAGATTAATGAATTTCACTTATCCTGTTTGTTTATTTATTACAGATGGTTGGTGATCACATGGTGTAACCAAGAGATGGAACTAGGTCTAGCAACTGTGTTGGGTGGAACGGTTTCGTGTCAGGTGAAACGAGATCGTGTCAAAAAAATTTTCATTCATACCTTATTCGTTTATATAAACGGGTCCAATTATCACATTTGTACACGACTCATTTATTAGACGGGTTACCTGACACATCCCGTGTGTCACCCGCTAAATAAGAGAATCGGTTAAAATATTTCGAGTCCACCAAAAAAATCATAAAACTCACCACACATTACATGTTTGATATGTTTATTATAACAATAAATCATGGCTGAGCGAAAAAATAAATAAATAAATAAACATTAAATTATTACTCAATTCGAATAAGTTTGAGAGATGGGAGGCGTGAGATGAGGCTGAAAGCACTATAATTTTTTAAAAAAAAAATTATAGTGCCACTATTAATAGGTGAAAACGAGTTGAAACGAGTTTATGGTTTGAGCACGAAATTGGTCCGTTTATTTCGCGGGTCTGCCGAGTTAATCCGTTAACTACTCGAACCCGTTAAGACTATACCCAAACTTACTAAATCCGTGTCAATTTCACGAGTCGTTTTTAAGATTGCAAGGTCTAGTGTCTAGGATTGCAAGGCCTAGACGGAACTATGAGGAGGCCTAATTTTAAAAATTTTCATTTTTTCCCCTATATTTTTTTAAAAAATTATTGTTAACCTCTAATTTTAAAAATACTCAATGTATAAATAACTCATTTAGTGTATTCAAAAAGATTAATGAATTAATATTTAGTAACCATTTAGAATGTAATCGCATGGACGAGTGTCGCTTGTACTAACGAAGACACTTATTGAATTATTTTGCTGTTACAGAGAAAAATAAGTGATTTTTTTTATAAAAAAAAAATAGGGATACAAATATGGTTTATATCAAAAGCAATTGGTTAACTTATAATTCATTTTTATTATGGTATCATATAAAACTATCATTATCACAAATAAATTTTTATGATGACATGAACCACTTTTGAGTTTTGTGCTTAAAAATAATTTTTTCCATATCATTGCATAAAAACTAAATTCAATAAATTTTTTATAAATAAAAATTTATCATCGACAATATTAGGTGAATAACCCATTAAATTAAATTTTGATTTATATCATTATTGCCTTCCCATACGCTGACTGTTTTTTTTCACTTCCCGCAAAGCGTTGGTTACTTTTTCCTGTTGTTTTCAACTTTCCCGGGAAACAAATAAGGGTTTTTTACATTTTGTATCCAAAAAAAAATTTTAATTTTTTTATTTTATACTTTTAAAGATTAAATTTTTTATATTGTATTTTTAATGTATTAAAATTATTATAATATGAATTTTCTATTAGTTTTCGTTATTTTTTTTTATCACAAGTCAACTCATTGATACTGACAAAAAAAATTAGCAAAAAGATCACATTGTAATATTTTTAATATATTGATAGTATAATATAGAGCAATGCTATTGGGACATAATTCATGGACATAATTTGGGGACATAATGAATTGTCACCAATGATATGATAATGAATTCATTAATACTATAATGAGACCCATCATTAAATACATTTCACTATCATATCATTGGTGACAACTCATTATGTCCTCAAATTATGTCTCTCAATTATGTCCCAATAGCATTAGTGATATTAAAAATTTAATCCTTAAGAATATAATGTAAAAAATTTAAAATCTTTCATGGTAAAAAGTGCAATTCACCCAACCAGCAGAAAAAGCAACGTCCGTTTCACAGAAAAAAACCGTACGTTTGCAGCATGCATTCCCTTCTTCCCACACCCACAGAGATCAGAACCCAAATGTTTTGAATATCTGCATTCAAATCCATTCGCCCCAATTCTCAGATCTGTTATTTTTATGTAACTTTTTTTTTTTTCAGGTTGTTTCCGTCGATTGGAACTTTGTAATTGTATTTCATGGCTGGCCATCACGATTCAAATTCTTTCGGCGAAGAAGAAGTGAACCCATTTGCGGTAATACCTGATATACATTGATGTTTGTATATATGCATATTCTTTTTTTCAGTAGCTGAA
The DNA here is from genome assembly GCA_951799425.1 of Ilex aquifolium. Lineage (NCBI taxonomy): Eukaryota > Viridiplantae > Streptophyta > Magnoliopsida > Aquifoliales > Aquifoliaceae > Ilex > Ilex aquifolium. The sequence goes on from OX637406.1 coordinate 13,571,990, forward strand.
TAATTTATATGCGTAAATTCAATACAAAGCTTAGTTATTGGGGTTTTGATTTGTAACTCCAATGCAATGTTTAGCTATTGGGGCTTGTAATTTTTATTGGTTTACGGATTTGTTGAATGGGATTTTTGTAACAATGTGATTGTTGGAATGCTTTTTTTCTGGTTGATTTTTCATATTTTGTTGACTGAATATCAGGGGCGGAGTCAGAAATTTTTCTCAAGGTGGGCACTTTAATTATGCACTCTAATTTTTTTCCTTCTAACCAATCACACTATATAATATATTTATATTTATTATATTATATTTGATATATGAAGTCCATTTAACATAAAAAATTCCAAAAAAAAAATGTATATTGCCAGGGGCAAAGCCATAAATATCTATGATGGAGGCAAAATATAACTGATATAAAAAAAATATTTAGCCGAAATTAATACAAAAAAATTCAGTTCAAGAATAAAAAAAAAAAAGTAAGAATCAACACTAAATTATTGTGAAATAATAAATTCAATTTTTATTTAGCCGAAACAAAATCTTAACAAAAAGATACAAAATAATTTTTTTAGTACATTTTAACCTAATTATATATTTCAATAAAATATAAAAATTTTTGAAATCTCTAAAATTTTGTATATGATTTAAATGTAAATTAATTTTCACTAATTTTGTATCAATGCGCACAATCACAAGTACGTAGTAAAATTATTTTTTATTTAGTTACAAAATTTAGTTGAAATCATTATCAATCTTATAGAGAAATTTCCTATTCAAAATAGTTTGAAATATTTTTGGGTTACAACCTTTTTATTTTTGTATACAATCGTATTTTATTAGGTTATAGACTACAATTACTAAAAAAATAGTAAATAAAAACTAAAAATTATTCTTAAAAAATAACAAACATTGTGTTAGATAAAGAGAAATATTGTATTTTCGTCAATATACAAATAGAACATTGACTCAATCCAAAACTAACATATTTATTTTAGAGGGTTAGTGGTCCACTAATTTATTTAAAAAAAAGACTAGAACCATTATTAAAATTTCTAAAAATTTAGGGGATAAATATAATGTATAAAATAATTTTATAGGTCGGTGCAAGGAATGACAAAAAAACTGAAGGAACTGAGCTTCTCGTGTGTTGAGCTTCTCTCTGTTTCTTCTCTTTTTCTTGTGGCTGGGCAGTGGGCAGCTGGGAGTGAGTGAGACAGAGAGAAAAAAAAAAAAAGAGGAAAAATAAGATAGGTTTTAGTTAAGTGAGCCAAAAGTTTTGTTTTTTAATGATGGGTGGGCCAAAAGTTTTGTTTTTAATGTTGGGCCAAAAATTTTGTTTTTAATGTTGGGGTAAAAGTTTTGTTTTTTAAAAGGTTTGGATAAATTGTGATAGGTCAAATATTTGATTTTTTAATAAGTTTAGATAGATAATAGTGAGCTCAATTTTTTTTGTTTTAAATGGGTTTAATTTTTTAATTATTTTGGGTAAATAATGTGGGCCTAATATAAATTAGGGGGGGCACACATAGTATATATGTATAAATATCTAGAACATATACCTAACAAATAAAAAAAAAAAAAATTTTGAGGGGGGGCACACCCTGGGCCCTGCCTCCCTCCGCCTATGCTGAATATTGAGATCTGTCCTCTATATTTGATTATTGGTTTATATTGAAGTTCTTATTTTGGTTTACGTGCATGGGGGTTCCTTGTTTTCCTTAGTTTCCCAAGTTTCTGAGTGTTCTCTGTGATTTAAACTTTAACAGGCTAACATTATACTAATTGATTAATATTCTATATAGAGTCCATTGTTTGTTTGCATAGTGAAGTGCTCACACTGTCAAAACGGGAAAGAAAACAAAAATACAATCCCCAACTTTTGCTTTCTGTTGTTTTGGCTTCAGGTCAGTTGTGCAAAATGGATCATTAAGCCAGCTCTTGGAGACTACAAGTGAAACAATATCACATGTTTTAAATTTAAATATGTTTTTAAATTGTTGGAAATATTTGAAGCTACTCAACAAAAGATTATGTGAAATGGGAACTGGGAAGTTCTGCAAGTGATTTCAACACAAGTCAAAAGAATTTTTTTTGTTGCTTCAAGTTCTGCCTTTGGTTAATGATCTCTCTTTCTGTATCTCAGCTGTTACTTATCCTTATATTACAATTTCAGCGCGAGGCTAAAACTATATGGGAAATTTCATACATACCGTAAGTAGATAAAAGTATGCAGTGAATGTGTTTGATGTCCACTGCACATGTTATGGATTGATTTTTTGCCTGGAAACACAGCGGATTAAATTCTTAAGTATGGAATTTAAAATGGACTTGTAATAGGACTGAATTTACTGGGTTTGACAAAATATATAGTATCAGCTGCCAGTTTGAAGGATCAGGTTTTATGATAGAGGCTTAAAGTACAGAATGAATTGCTTTTAGCAATTGTGCAGGGATAATTACTTGGGTGATTGAATCTGGGATGTATCGGGTGGACTTAGTACATTCATAAGTTCTGTACTTTTTTACTTAAATGATTACTCGTGAGAAAGATCAAGTGGCTATATGTTCTTACTTGGCCTTTTTTGCACCTTTGTTTATACATTTTTGCATTGTTGTATGTTTTTTATGTCAGGATCGAGGAGCTCGAGGGAGAGGGTCAGCTCAACCAAACTATGGTGGAGGTGCATTTTATACGACAGTAAGCATATTCTCTCCTTCAATCTTTCCAAGCTACCTCTTTTTGGGCAAAATAAGATTTTTTTCATGCTTTATTTGTTCTAGAGAAAATTTAATGGAATAGATAGAGTAGTTTGATGGATACATTGTTTTTAAGCCTTCCTTCATGTCGTAGTCTTAGCTTATCAACGGGTCTTGCATTAGATAAATATAATATTTTCTTTGACTAATGCATTGGATAAGAACAATCTTTGTTTGAGTTTGAAGTCATTACCTTGTGGGAACAACCTAGGTGAGACCCTTTTCTTCTTTTTCTTTTCCTTATGGTCTTGTAGTTTACTAATAGGTTCTCTCTGGGGTTTGGAGAAGTTTTAGTAGGCTTTATACCTCTGTAAGCTAATCTTGGATTAAGGGAATAAAAGAAGAAGAGAAGACCTAACTTTAGAGTTGGAGTAATACTATTTAAATCTAAAAATCTGACCTAATTTGTTGACATAATGATGTGACTTCTGTAGAACTATTGGATCAATACCAAGTTCCAATGTTTGATGGAGCCCACAGTTAATCCAAAGGTCATAGTAAATTAGGTCAGCAAATTAGGTCCCATTAGCATTGCTCTTAGAGTTGTGGTGGAGTACCTAGTTATATTTAGGACAGAGGTTTTACCCTATCAAGCATTACTTGCCTATGAATTTTAAATACTTCCACATAAACCCCTTCTACTTTTAGACTATAATGAAAATCCTAATTCCGTCAACGGAAAAGCAAAAGACTATTTTGCTATCCTATTTATATCTGTCTTTCATTCTCACAAAGCAATATATTGTTGTGAAAATTTCAAGTCAAGAATTCTACAAAACAGAAAATAAACAAGGTAAGAAAACTTATCAGTAGAGGCATGTAATCACTGCCTTTAAGAATATATTTCTGCTCTTTTGAGTACGAAACCCGGTGCAGTAGGTTATGGCGTCCTATCTTCCATGATTCAACTATCGCTTTTCCACAAACGTACACTTGCAAATGCATAAGTATATCGAACAACTCTTGATCGTTTCCAAATCGAGTCAAAAAAATTCACCAAATATAATAGAGTATTAGAATGTAAAAGAAAAAGTATGTTTATGATCGAAACTGAAATACTTCACAAAGTCCTCTGTCTTATCTCTCGATTCTCAAAGGAAAAATTTATTTTACTTCAGACAATGCATTGAGCATTAAATACTCACTAGAAAGGTTGCAATGGTTTGATTGCAACTGTTTAATTCCAATGAACACATCGATTCGAAACACCAGCTACACATGCAACGGTTTGGTGGTAGTTGCTTTATTGGACTTAAAACATTCATGCACTATGGCTGCCATTTCAAACATTCAAATGAGAATATGTCCAACTATCATCTTGCTTGGGAAAAAGCCTTCTAATTTAATATTATGAAAAATAAGGACCAATAGCTATCACATTCTTGAGGCAACAGTTCATGCATTAAAATAATTCAAAACTTGAAGTTCTTGTAGCCTTTCACAATTGACATATTGACGGTATATAACTGTTATAGATAAATATATTTTATTTTGAATACAACTTAATAAATTATAACATATATAACTATATAACTGTTTCTATCTAGCATGCACACATATTTGATGTAAGTTGCATAGAGTGTAATGTTGCATTCTTGGTGACTTTAATTTTTTTCTCGAGAAATGTTTGTTGTATGCCTATACATGTATATGCTACAAACTACCAGGGGAGATGTTTTTGGGATTTTTTTAATTGTTTAGCACAAACATAGGAGAGAGAGAGAGAGAGAGAGGTGACTTTAAGGAGAGAGGCTCAGGTGTCTAGATGTACACTCGGTTCTTACCCTCTAAGAGTTTCGTTGCTTTGGTGATCGACTTTGTGATGGCAATTTCAGTCGATGAACCCTATTATTGAAGCCATTGCAGCGGAGACAGCTGGTTTAAGTCAATGTCTAGCTTCAACTTGGTGAAGCAATTAAAGGGTATGCATTGAAAACATCACATTGGGGCCAAGATGCCCCGACTGACTCAATTAGCCGCTTGGCCACAATCTCTCCAAGCTCTAGATTTGAGTAGATTGTGCAAGCCGAGTAAAGCTCTCTATAAATCAGGTCCTGCCCCCCATAGGCATCTTAGTGATAGGCTCTTTAGAGTATTGCATCAAACCGGTCCTACTGATATGAACAAAAGACCTGGCTTCTCAACATGATCAATTAAATTGGGCGAATCCAATAGTTTGGCAATGGTGGCTGCAGGGTTGAATTGGTAGAGAGGGAAAGAGGGATTACTGGGCAGGGACAGGGACAGGGATGAAACAATATGTAGAAATCAATGTATTTTGGTCATTAAGAATAACTTTTGGAGGACATATTTTGCCCCCACATCAACAGACCTTTTTGGCGAATGTGATGCACTGTTCATTATTTAGGATGGAAAAACCACTAATTTCACTTTGTTCCAACACTACAGAGGATGCTTGTAGGATTCTAAAGCATAGGGAGGTAATATGTACATTGACCAAATCACAGGGAAGTAATTCATGGTTTAACTTTAAACTTATGAGATTAATATACATTATTGTGCCTATTATCTCACTGCGTGATCCCCTGAGTGTAAGTGGTGGTCTACATGGTATCACAACTTTAGTTTTGGGATTTAGGGCACTAGAGCTTGATATTTGTATTGGGCCTGATCTCTAACAGCTCAAGCTTTATATCTCCAAAATGAGATATAAAATTAGGCTATGGAGTTCTGGATCCTGGAACAGGAAGTAAAAGTCATTCTGATCAATACAATTATTATATACAACACATAAATCCTTGTGCCAAAAAAGCGAAGGGCAAAACACATGCTTTGACGGTTACGGTTCTCTGTTCCAGGGGTAGCATTATTCTTGAGCAAGTTATTGCAGTTTTGATTTCTGAGGCATTTCTATTTGTAGGAGTTAATCTTTTTTTCCCCTGGACTATAATGTTAGTATCTTACCTGTTTTTTTATTTTATTTTCATTCTTTACGAGATCTTCAGAATCCTGGAAGTGTTCCCCCTCCAAACTCTATGCTTTCACCCCTTCCTCCTGAACGTGCTGATTATGATCGTGGGGCAACAGTTGATATTCCTCTTGATAGTTCCAAGGTAGATCAAAGCTCTAAAGATGTTTGATGAGTGCAATTTTTCTATTTGTGTGTTCCAGAACGCAGTAGGGTAACATCTTCTTACCATTTTTCTCTTTAAATATAGGATTTGAGAATGAAGGAGAAGGAACTCCAAGTTAAAGAGGCAGAACTAAAGATGAGAGAACAGGTGCTTGCTTATTGTTCTCTTTTATGGTGGCTTCTGAATATGGGTTAGTCATTGTAAGTCAAGTACAAAATGTGTTCCAATTTGATTTTTTTTCCTGTGTTATATGTCAATTCAATTTGGCTGGTCAATTATGTGTTAGTTGAGCATGTATGTGTTATTAGAAGTGCAATTATCTGTAAATTTGGACAGGGAAGAATATATAGCTACTTGTGGACTTGTGTAATCCCAAGCAAAAAAGGTTTAGTGTAGAATATTAATATTTTCCATTATATATTTCATTCCCATGATTTATTTTAAAACTAATGTGAGATGTATAGTTTTTCTTGTTATTTTTTGGTACTATCTTTGCTGCAGATGGCCTGACCATGTATTGGACATTGGTATGTGTTGGACATCATCTGTGCGGCCTGTGGCTATATGTTACATTTTTTATTTCTTGCATCTACAGACATAATATTAACTGTTCAATGATCTTTTATGATTCTATACAGGAAATAAAAAGGAGGGAGGATGCTGCAGCACGAGGTAGTTCTATTTTCTCTATGTTTTTATATGTTAAAAAAGAGTAGGTTGATTTTCTGGTGTCTTTTATTGAGCAATCAATTTTTTTTTCCTTTTGTTTGGCAGCTGGAATTGTTATTGAGGAGAAAAATTGGCCACCTTTTCTTCCTATCATTCATCATGACATTGCAAACGAAATTCCGATCCATCTACAGAAGTTGCAGTATGTTGCATTTTCAACATTATTGGGTATATTACCTAGATTGTCTCTTAAGGATTTAGGTTCCTCTATTTAAATTCCTTAAAAGTTACTTGTCTCGGATCACACATATGCCCGAACTCTTGTACCTCCGATGAGTCGATGACAAATTTATAGTTACTGGGCCTGGGGTTCTGGAGCCACATCAGCAAGTAGTAACGTGTTTCAGATGATATTGTCTACAACTCAGCACTTCCATTAAGCAACCAGGAAAATAATTGTTAATACAAGTTGCTTCACAATTTCATGCACTCACCCAAATTCTCTTATATGCAGAGCACATTGGAGAAAGCAAATTAGATATTTTAAATTTTTATCAGTTTGTCATCTGTCTGCTCCACCTCTAGAGAATCTTCTCTCAAAAGCTAAGCTGAAAGCATCTCATACCAAGGTCTAGAAGCTCGCTTCAGCCCATCCAAGGCTTTCTTAAGTCGATAGACATGTCTAGCGGGATGTGGATCCTCAAACCCCTTTGGTTGTTTCACATAGAATTTTTGTTGAAGAACACCATTCAAGAAGCCACTTTTAAAATACATTTGATAGAGCTTGAACTCTAAATGACATGCTATGGCAAAGAGTAGTCTCACTGACTCAAGCCTAGCTACCAGTGAGAAGGTTTCATCAAAATCGATGCTTTCCAGTTTTCACTATATACCAAAGGCAGCATGCAGTTATACCCATTCCGACTAGTACAAAACTCTTAACCTTCCTGACCAAAGCAGAAAAAAACAAAAGAAAACTTTACCACTCATCCCCCTCAAAACAAAAATATACTATTTTTGAGGAAATCATATATGGAGGAAACGTTAATGGGATAGAAAGATATCAGAAATGGTTTATGAATCATCTTTGAATTGCCCTTTTGTCCTCATATGCTTCACATTATAGTTCTTTTTTCAATCATTTTTGTACTGTACTAGGCACTTTAAGGGCATAAATGCCCCTTGTCTGACTAAGATTTGGCTCATTAATCGGACTACTGCTTGGTTTTTCGAAGTCAATGCGTTTTATAACTGCTTTGATCGTAAAATTGCATGTGATACACTAATTCAGATATCTATTCTGACATTCTTGTTGTACAAGCAATTCTTTTTTTTTTTTCAAAAGGTGGACAGGCAATTCATGTGTGAACAATGGTGGATTGAGTTCTTAAACTTTGTGATATTTTGCAGGTTTATTTGTCTGCCTTCTGTGGAACATAATAGCAGTTACCACAGCCTGGATCAAAGGGGAAGGTTGGCCTGGAATACTTTATGCAGGCTCACAATCAGTTTGTGATATATCACTTTTTTCAAGTTCTCTTTTGTTGTAGGTCTGACAATCTGGTTTCTTGCAATCATCTACTTCATATCGGGGGTTCCAGGAGCATATGTGTTGTGGTATCTGTAAAACCCGAGAAAATTTAAACCTTTGTGAAAAAGGGCAAAACGGTAAATTGTCACTAAGGTACAGGTTGTAAACCTGTATTTTTCTAGAACTCGGATGACGAAACGGACTTCACCATTGGATTCGTCTCGCGAAAACTAGTTACCCTGTCAAATTTCATTGAATTCCGAGATAGTCGGATTTTTCGCGTTTTACGAGACGAACGGGCCTCGGGTGACCCCGTACACGAAATTTTTTTATAAATTTTAAAGTTTTGGGAAATATTAGAGGCAAGTCGAAATAAAAATAATTTGAACTTGAACCGGAGCGAAATTTAGTCGTTTCGGGATTAAAACGGACCCGAAATTAAGTAGGACGTGTGGCCAATTGTGGGCCAAGTATTCTAAAATATAAATAGGAGGAAAAATTCAGCCGATTGTTCAGCCGATAGAGAGAAAGAGGGAGAAAAGAGAGAAAACTCACCTTCTCTCTACGATCTACGGTGCTACGGACCTCGAATCCACGCAAGCCAAGAATTAAAGTCGCTCTACTCATCAAGGGCTACGCGGCTATACCAAAAAGCGCAAGTTTTACCGAAGATCAAGGTACGGGATTTTTGAGAAGTGAGGGTTTTTGCTTGAATCGGGTCTTGGAACTTCCCTTGGTCGTTCCTCACGCTTCAAGAGGTAGGGTTCCCTCCTACTAAGGTTTATTCCAAGCCTATAATGTTTTTTATGGAATGGGTAGGATGATAGCCTATGTATCTCTTGCCTATTGTTGTGAAATTGGGTGAATTGGGTAAAGGAAATCCTAGCTTGGATAGGTATTTAGAAGTTACTAAATGTGATTTCTATGATTGGACATGTGGAATGAACCCAATGTGAATTTATGTGTTATGTGAAATTGGGGGCATGTTATGAGTTTACATATATGCCTTGAAATTCTAGTATGTTGATAACGTGCTTGAAACATGTATTATGGGAATTATATGCTTTTGATATGATTTTGCCATGAAAAATGTGAAATGCGTGGAGAATGTTCATATATTACTCATAGCATATTGGACATTGTATTGTGGTTGCAATGAGGCATTACATTGCACTTGTGCACGGGAACATTGCATACGTGGGTGTGGGTGCATGGTTGTTGCGTCAACACCACAATTGGTGGACGACAGGTGGGCTCAAGTAAGCTTGGTCGATGACTTAGCCGAGTCTCACGGTTTGCATAGTTGGTAGGGTTGGAGTTAGCAAGAAGGGCTAGAAGATCCCTCGGGTGCGAGGCCCGGTGATTGGGATACGCACTCCCTTGGCTCGGCCCATGAAGTGTGTGGGTGTACGCGGAACCTTCGGTGGAAGTCCGTCAATTCCGTGTGGATTGGGTGACTCTTGGTGTGAGTCCATGAACATCCACCCCTATAAAGACCCTAGAATGAAATGTCATTTGATGTGAAACATAAATAACGCATTGGTACACATTGGCACTTGCATGTGTAGAGGAGCCGGGAAGGGCTCGGTTGATGTGCATGAGTGAGTCTCACCTCATTTCATAGCATGGCATTACATGTTTCAATATGGAATATATTCTTGTTGTGGATTGTTGATTGATAGCATGTGAACATTTCATATGCATTTAGGTTGGGGAGTAGCCTCTTTAGGAGATACCCTATTGAGCGTGGCTCACCCTTTATGGGAAAAACATTTCAGGTGTGGGGTTTGCACCGGGGGATGGCTCACTTGGAGAGCATCACACATGAAGGGGGCCGACTTGTGGCCTTATTTTGAATTGTGTAAAGTTTTTGTATAAATTCCATTTTTGATGTATAAATTATGGAATTAATTGTAATAGAACTGGTACAAACAATGTTTTATGTTAATAACTTCATTAGGTATGTTTGGGATGAGTTTGGAATGGTTTGGAATGAATTGGAAATGAATTGGAGGTGAAAACAACAGGCTGGAAACATTCTGGGTTGTGATTAACGTTCGAACGGCAGCTCACGTTCGAACGTCGTGAGCTTACAGTACTTGGTTTCTCTTCTTCGGGGAACAGTGTTTTATGCAGAGAGCCAAAGTACTGGGAGCAGCTCACGTTCGAACGCCAATACACGTTCGAACGGTCACAACGTTCGAACGTTGGGAGCTTGCAATACTTTGGGGTTTCTCCAACAAACAGTGTTTTCATCAGGGAACCAAAGTACTGGGAGCAGTCCACGTTCGAACGCCAATCCACGTTCGAACGTTGGAAGTTAAACTGAAAATTTTCTGAAACTTTAAAACTAAGTCCTTATGCTTTTGGGCTTCGACTTTCTTTCTCTTTTCGGATTTAAATGAATTTCAAATGCAATAATTTGAGGGGTATTGAACCTTGGTTTAGTTAATGAAAAAAAAGGGATACACGGGATTATAAGTGTGGGATAAAATCTTATTTTAAAGGATACTATTGAAGTGATGTCGGGTTATGCGACACTCACGGGTATATTCCGCGGGTTGATGGGCGATCAACGGACTCCCGGATTTTTGGGGTGTCACAGTATCGTCCACTTTATCGTGCAATGAGGTACTATTTATACTTTGTATATTTGAATTTGTTCCATTAGCTATGGTTTCGAAGGCCCTAATATTATGGTTCGCCGGCATTGTTGAGGCCTCTGTGAAATGACTGGTTTTGACACTGCATGCTTGGGTATGGTTTCCAGCATTTTGATGGATCGATAAATGTATTGATATGGTGACCTTACTTTTTGTGCTTTTCAGGTTTAGAATGTGAGGATTAATTCTCAATAGATGTGATAGTTCTTGTTCCCATATTCTGGAATTTAAGAGTCATGTTTTGAATATGCATTACTAACTCCACTGTCCTTCAAAATCCCCGATTGTATGGTTCTCTTTGTAACTGTGTGGGTTACACTTTTGACAGGACTGATAGTGCCCTGAAGTTTGGGTGGTTTTTCTTGTCTTACATGGTATGCGTCCATGAATCCACACATAGATCATCTCTGTATGTTGGATGTGTTTTTAAGGCCTAATTTATTCCTCCATTTTCTCCATGCAGTTTCACATTTGCTTCTGCGTCTTTGCTGCAGTTGCTCCTCCAATTATTTTTAAGGGGAAATCACTGACGTGAGTTTTCTTTGTCATATTTGTCTTAGGAGGGATGTGCCCTCCCAATTAACTGGAAGGAAAGACGGACCCATAATCTATATAGTGACAACTTCTATTTGAATACTGTTTTTCCTCTATAGTGGGCTACTGATGCTTGGTTTTTGTATTCATCTCTAACAGAGGAATCTTGCCAGCAATTGATGTTTTGAGTAATCATGCTTTAGTTGGGGTAAGTTTTTAATGTAGTAATTGTGATTGAGTAGTGTTGATGCACAAAGACAAACACAGACATTGACCACCATTAGTATTTGATATCTATCATGATCATCAGACCTTCGTAATTTGTAGCAATTATTTATTTGCTTTTCTTGAGTTGAGGGTTTGTTTATTTCAGTTCATGATCTTTGAGCACATGTAGCTTATTGACATATGTTTTTATAAATGTTACCCCTTCAAGTATGCAAAAAAGAAAAATGATCTACAAGAAAACAGTATATCAAATTATGACCATTTTGCGGTAATTTACACTTTTATTTGCAGATCTTCTATCTCATTGGCTTCGGGTTTTTCTGCCTTGAATCAATGATCAGCATCTGGGTTATCCAGGTTCAATAACATGGTTTCTTTTGTTGCTATATTTTTTTTTTTTGGGGGTTGGAAAAGGAGGGGGGGGGGGGGGGGGGGGGGGGGGGGGGGGGGGGGGGGGGGGATGGTACATTATTTCATTGTCATTTGGTTTTGGTCTCCTTGAGCCTCTTTCTTAATCCCTATATACAGCAAGTATACATGTATTTCCGAGGCAGTGGCAAAGTTGCAGAGATGAAGCGTGAGGCTGCAAGATCGACAATGATGTCAGCACTATGACATGGCCTCGATGGAGTGGAGATGATACTCGCGAGTTTATATGGCCAAGAAGTTTAATTTTTTACTAACTATTTATTTTGTTTTGTAAATATAAAGACGAAGAAAGAAATTCTATTGCTTATTTACTACGGCGACAAAGAATCAAATTATCACTATATTTATTCATTTTTCTACTTCTTCCAAGTGCAGGATAACCCCAAGGGGTTGTGGATTTTTTTCTACCAATTGGGGCCCCTCCATTCACCATGGCTTTCGTGTAGCTCATTACTTGTTGCTTTCAAGTCTCTGCCTCCCTCGCAGTTAAAACTCGCCTCTTTTTCCACACTTTTCACTACATTATTTAGCGCATTCAATATAAATTTGTAAGTATGTATCAACTGTGGATCCCTGACAAGCGTATCAAGGCATTTTTCCCTTAGAGGATGTTGTTCTCATATATTATGTAAGCAACATCATAAGTTTGTTTAACATTTCTTTTCCTTTTTATTTATTTTTCATTTTTGAACATAACCTTTCTTTTCCTTGAATGAATGTTTTCAATTCATATAGCAATTCAGACAATAGAAATAGAAGAAAGTTTGGAATTCTTTATTTTGTGATGCTTTGAAAAGTTGTGTTGCTCAGACTGCAATTACACTGGTGAGTTACTTTATGTGGTGAAAATTCAGAGTAGTCTCAAATTCTGTTTGATTAAAATCAGTTGTATTGAAAATTACAGGTTGATCCTATCTTTTTTTCCAGAGATTATATATTGTAATTAATCTTTTCTTTGTCATTTCTTTCCTCTAGCAACAAATTTTTAGCAAAAAGGTAATTTTGTCAAGAAAGAAAAAAAAACATGTTTAATTAGTATATAACAAAAACGATTTATATGCATCTTACTATATAAATAATAGAGTGACATATGCATTTAAGTCAGAGGAAAAGAGCAATAGCTTATTGTATTACTCATATTTTAACATTTTCCCTACAATAACTTTTTTTATTTACGTTTAACTTTGAATCACAATAAATATTTTAACTACACTAAAAAAAAATGTGGTTTGCACGTTCACCCTAGTATATCATGTATTAGATGGTATATATTACCCATGGATATGTATTATATATTTTATACGGGTAAATATAAATATTTTATGATCAATTAAAATAAGTAACCATTTTTTTTATTTTTTAGTCAGACAAACCCGGATGATAAAAAAATAACATAAAATGACCAAAAAAATATAAAAAGAAAATGCCGAATGACACTTTGCATCTGAAAGTTCTTTAAATTCTCAATTCATTTCGTAAAAAATTAAAATTTTCACATTGTATCCTCAATTAGATAAAAATATAACAATATAATCCACCTTAACAAAATTGTGTGTAGAATTTTCATGTAAAATACTTATAATTGACTAATGTACAAATAATTTTATAGTAATTTTGTCTAAACCCAAAGTTGTGTTGTTTTGTTTGACAATTTTTTTGCTCTATTTTTTATATTTTTATATAAAAAATTTTATCATTCAACATATAAATTACAAAAATTAATATGTGCAAAGTATCATGAGCCAAAATTAAAAAATCACTTCAAACTCAATTGATTTTTTTTTAATGGTCACAGGTGTTTAGGTCAATTTATGCACATCTCGATTAATTTTTTTCCCGGTCTAGTCAAAGATAGATCATCTACGTCGGACTAGAGAATTTATGAGGGATAAATCATTCATGACCCTGACACAGAGTTCTTAAAATTCGAACTCAGGTTTACTAGTCGTACATGTTTTTATTGCGTTGCTATGTTTTGAACTTATCTATAATATAAAACAGGATAGGTTTCGATAAACTCATCCGACGGTCTTAAATAAACTCATCCAACGGCCATCAATATCCCTCTCAAAATCATTCACATTACACCGTACCTTCAGCCACGGATTACCCCTAGTATATAAATTATTGAGTCTATATGTTCATATTCAGAAAAAGAAGAGAGGAAATGATGCTCCAAGCTTACAATTCTAGAGAGCTAAGCTACGAAAATCTCCATAACCCAGTTCAACGCCACATCGTTTCTTCACCATGTAAGCTTCTAAATCTCTACTCGCCATTCAAATCTAGGGTTCTTAGGGGTGTTTGGTTTGAGAGATAAAGGGGGATAAGACAAGTTGGATTAGGTAAAATAATCTAAGGGCCCACAAAAACCAGCTTTGGATCAAAAAATAGAGTCGAATAATCGTTGGCTTTGAATACATCGGCCCGTAGAGATCGGAGCCCAATATCCCTTCTCAAGCAGATATGTGTAATCCATGGAGCATGTGGGATTCAAATTTTGCTCACAGGATTAATAGATTTTTTATGAAAATACCCCTACAATTAATTAGGGTTTTTTACCCTTTGTCTGCCAATTCATTTCTTCAACCAACCCACTGGTCTCACCTCTCTCTCTCTGAATACAGTGCACGGTGGAAGAATAAGTAGGTACGCTTCTCTTCCTTCCTCTCTCTCTCCGTCGTTCTCTTTGCTGGTGCTTCCTCTTTCTTTCTCTAGCTCATAACCGTTGCGTTTTTATCTCTCTACCAAACCCATATCTCTCTCTCTACGAAGAGGTATGCAGAAGTTAAGTGAGGTGGGGAGGGAGATTCTGGTGTTGGGGAAGGGATTATTGTGTGTGTGGAGGAGGGGATTTTCATAGAGGGCTTTGGTATGAAGTTGGTGAGCTTCGATCATCATCGGGACTGATTTCGTTCTCTCTCTCTCTCTCTCTCTCACTTATTCCACTTTTCGGTTCATCAGAGATCCACTAGAAAACCACTCAACTACATAGATCAAACAAATTATTATATGTACATGGATTTTTCTCCATATTTTATCTTTAGATTTATCGCTTTGTTCAACAATTGCTGCCTCGCAAGAATGACCACTTTGCTTGGATCTGGATTTATTTCAGGGGGTTCCTTCTTCCTGTAATGTTGTTCATGTTCTTGCTAGCTCTTAAAATTTTAATTTTAATTGCTCACCATATGTTGATGGACAAAGTTAGAAGCCCACACAGGCACTCAAAACACCTCTATCCTCATCTCTCTGTACACCCACACTCACACAGTAGGCTAATTCCATTAACATGTTAAGGTGCTCAGTAAATGGCAGTACATATTACGGAGAAATTTTGTTTTATTAGCATCTCTCTTCTGCATTTTTCTTGAGCAAATTTATGTGTGTATGAATAGGTTTGTATTTTAACATTTTAGTCCTTAACTTTTTATAAATAAGTCGCCAAAACCATTGTGATACACTTCTCAACTAATTAATTGTCAACATATATGATGTAGGTGAATAAGTTTGAGAAGGAACGTTGCATCTAGAAATAGTGTGACAAGTTTTACAAGTTCGCATCTATTTTTGATTCATATGCTGATGGGATGATGTCTATGTGCATATCTGAGAGCATTGGATTCTACAAATTGCCCTATCAAGGAAGTTATTGTGATCAATAACTCATCTTCGTAGCTTTGGGCACTAATGTGTTGGCCATATGTCTAAGAATATATATATTTTTTATTTTGTTGATTGACAGATGTATGATTTTTATGGTGTTTAATTTTGGGTTTTGTGACGTAAAAACACTTATGTATAAAGTTGTTGGTAAGATATTAATCTACTATGTTGTGTATTTTATATATTAAGTTTGATGTGGGGATTAGTTAATTTTTTTAGGTCAATTTTGGAGTTTGGATTTAATATTTCTATGGGTAGAAAGGTAACAATATGCAAAAACAATGGCCTAGTCCATAGGTTCCACAAAATTGCAAAGTTGCTACCCAAATTATAGATTGGACTGGATCTAACGTATATCCCATCCAATAGAAGTGGGTGAGTGGGTTTGGATTGGATGGGGTAGGATATAAAATTGAAATCCTATCCAATGCTTACTGACCATCCAAACACCCCCATAGGGTTTAATTCATGTACTCACCATAGCTCAGGAGAGACACAAGAGTGGTCATATCACATATCACCCTTCGAGAGTTGCCAAACCCTAAACAAAATTGTAAATTCACTAACCAAGAAGCCAAATGCCAAAGGAACTACAAGGGTTTCTCTAGGGTTTAAGCTTTAGTGCTATTCAAGAACACTAGGTTTGCCCACCAAAACCAGAATTAATGGTAAAAAGAAGAGCTATGGAGGTGTTTTGCCATCGATTTTACGGTCTTTGGAATCTGATAATGATATTGAGAAAACCCTTGATTTTTATTATGGGAAGCTTAATCCCAAAGAACAAACTGTGATTTTCAAAGAGCAAACTAGTTGGGAAAGGGTTCTTAGGGTTTTTGAGTGGATAAACTCACATAAAGAGTATGCTTCCAATGTAATTCACTATAATGTTGTGCTTCAGGTGCTGGGTCGAGCTCAAAGATGGGATGAGTTGAGGCTTAGTTGGATTGAAATGACAAAAAATGGTGTTTTGCCAACGAATAATACTTATGGGATGTTTGTTGATGTGTACGGAAAAGTCGGCCTTGTAAAAGAAGTGCTTTTGTGGATTAAGCACATGAAGGTGAGGGGAATTTTTCCTGATGAGGTGACGATAAGTACAATCATTAGTTTTGAAGGATGCGGGGGAAATGATAGGGCAGATAGGTTTTATAAGGATTGGTGTGTTGGGAGGGTTGAATTGGATGATCTTGATTTGGATTCTATAGCTGATTCTGAATTTAGGCCAGGTGTGGAACCCATTATTTTGAAGCATTTCTTTTCAATCGACCTTTTTAGGATTGGTGGGAGGATTTATGGTAAAGTTCTTGCTTCGTCGGATACTGAGAACTCTGTTAGGAAGCCCCGACTTACATCTACTTACAATACTTTGATTGATTTGTATGGAAAGGCAGGTCGCTTGAAAGAAGATGCAGATGTGTTTGTGAGTATGTTAAAATCTGGGGTTGCTCTAGATGCTATCATTTTCAACACTCTGATATTCACTTGTGGGAGTCACGGTTATTTTTCAGAAGCAGAAGCTTTGCTTGATAAGATGGAGGAAAAGGGAGTCACTCCTGATACAAAAACTTGCAACATCTTTCTCTCTCTGTATGCTGATGTGGGCAACATGGTGTAGCTATTGGGTATTATAGGAAGATTAGCGAGGTGGGCCTTTTTCCTTTGCCTACAATGTCGCCATATATGCTTATGGGACTTCAAGAAAAATTGACAAGGCACTGAAAAGTTTTATGAGAATGCAATATGAAGGGCTAGAACCCGACATTGTTACTTATATTCATCTTGTAGGTTGTTGTTGGCTCAGCATTGGCATATGATTGTCTCGCCCAAAGGTACCCATACCTTAGCCAAATTGGGTTATACTTCGTGAGGTAAACCCTTAGTGCAAAGTTGGCTTCCTAAGGACTTGGATATTTACTTGGTTGAGTAACAAAGTGTTTTGGCAAAGGCTCAAGTGGCATGTTGCGATTATGTCCCTGGCTCAAGTTATTATGCCTCCTCGGTCCAGAGTATATCCGTTGCTGTCACTGTATTTTTGCTCACTAATGTTATTATAGGGGGTGCACCGCGAAGGAGGTACTAGGTCAGCCTCCCTAGGGACTCTTATGCCCCTAAGCCTTGGCACACCAAAGTAAGACATGACCTCAACAAATGCTTGTCATAGGTGAGGCAAGGCATTCTAAAGTCCGAGACCTGAGATGTGGGTCGATGATCGGAGGGACTCGTCGTTGGCGGAAGCCCCATGCATGGCTGAGGAAGGCAACACATGCATGGGCACGTTGGGCATGACCAGTGGGTTAATTGAAGCCTAATACATGGCTGAGGGAGGTAGCTCATACATGGGCATGTTGGGCACAAGGAAACAAGGCTAGCCGGGTGGCTCGATTTGTGGGGTATTGTTAGCTTAGAAGACTAAGCCATGAGCTGGGCATGGCTTGACATGAAGGTAAGGTTAATTAGGTGTTGTGGGCTCGCAAGGAAAGGCACATGCACAACATGTGAGGTCGTTGAGGCATATGCACTGTAGATGGTGACGATTCCAAATGGTTGTTGGCATGTACATGGCATGCAAGACTGTTCTATGCAGTTGCTAGTCTGTGCACATCACGCGGGGTGGTTTTGCGCATGTGCAGACAACATGCAGAGAAGTTATGGGCAGTTGCTGGCTGGGTCAGCCAACAGTTGTAACTACCTCTTCCATGACCAGCACATTGAGGAGAGTGGCTGAAGGTCTCAGCCATGGTCAGCAAGTTTTGTGGGCGAATATGATGTTGCTTTGCATTGCCTAGGGGGTTGGGCTTGTAACCGCCACTTTGTATGTTATATATAGGCATGCCTAGGTCTGTAGTGCAACCAAGAGAGTTAGGCACGGTTTGTAAATAGACCCCTGGTTGAGTTTTCTTTAGGCTTTGCTGAAAAAGAAAAAGGTTTGGCCAATTGGCCTGTAAAGCTTATGTGCCACTGTGAGTTGTGTGCTTGCCTATTTTTCGCCCGTGTGTGCATTTTTATGAGCATCTGAGTGCATTGGCTAAGACTGAGTGTTGGATCTCAGTGCCATTATGAGGCAAAATTCAAGTGAAAATTTGACCCCCGTGATAGTTGTTCTGGTAGAGCTAGCATGGTTGAAGGTGTCAAATGGATATACAACCAACTTAAATATGGAGAGATTGAGCCTAATGAATTCCTGTTCAATAACATTGCAGTGGAGCTAATGAAAGTTCAACTATTTGAGTAAACTAAGAATATATTGAGGTTCAAACCCATGTAGCCTACATTTCTCTTCCTTTCAAGTTTATTTGCTTCAATCAATCATGTCTACTTGTCCATGTTCAAAAATATGTTATTGATATTGTTCTTTGATGTAGTCATACAATGTGTTGGAATCATAATGGGCTCTGATTTAGATCTTCCTATTATGATGGATGTTGCAAAGATCTTGAAAGAGTTTGATTTGCCGACTGAGGTTATTCCCATGGAATGCGATTTGTCATGCAAAATTTTCCTATATCGTTCTAGCACACATTCATTAACTAAATTGTGGTAGGTGAGAATAGTTTCGGCACACTGGACCCCTGAAATGATGTTTTCTTATGCTTTATCTGCTTGAAACGAGGCATCAAGGTTATTATTGATGGTGTTGGTGGTTTAGCCTGTCACACCCCGACCCGGAGATAAAGCATTATGTCTAAATGTGGTAGAGAGGACCCCAATCATAGACTCACACCTGCATCCTGTACATATAAATTTTCATTTTAAAATAGTAGTAATTTAAACTGATTAGTTACAATAGCATAATTTTACTCGCTTTATATCCCAACATACCTTGTACATAAAGTAATACTTTTACAATTGTAAAATAATACAATGTGTAGTTCCTTAATTACAAGACTTGGTAACTATACCAAATGTCCTTACAAGACACGGGAAACTCTCTTCCCTCTTATACCACCTAAACTCAGCAGTGAACATCCCCTTTCTCTTTGTTTACCTGAAATACATACACTAATGGGGGTTAACATACATGCTCAGTGAGTGTATATAGGCAATCTACAACAATAACAACAATAGTAGATAATGCATAAACAATTGTTATCTTCCCAATCAATTAAACCGCACTTAAATAGTTAGATATAAACTTCTTTGTCTCTTTAGCAATCTTACAATACGTCATTACCAGTTAGCATCCCATTAGAGTTATATAAATACTTGCCACTCAACTGACCTTGCCAAACAGACCATATCCGCCACATAGGCTACATATATATGATTTTGACAATGTCGGCCCCACCAGCCATATAACTGTTATTAATGTATTATTTGGAAATAAGGTTACTCATAATAATCATACACCACATAATAATTACAATCCTGTTATGACCAACAAGACAAACCACACAGCTACTAATTAACGACAAACAACACAAGCCCTTAAGGCACCATCATTCAACAAATCATTCATCTTGAACTTACAAGTTCGGTCACCCAATAACATTTCAACTCACTTAATGGTCTTCAACCATGTCAACAATATGATAAAACTTATTTACAGTACACATCTCAACAATAAGCCACCACATTACACAATCCATAACATATAATTAAACTAATCTCACGCACACGCAAGAAATACAACCACCTCAAGTCCCGATGTCACATAATCCCCATCCTCGGATAAGATTTTAAGCATTCCTGTCGTAGGAGTTGACACTTCTATTCCTACTATACATCATAATTACCACATATAAATACCTTCCACATATGCATTTAATCTCAATTATGCATATATAGCTATGTATTCATGTCCATGTTAGCATATTTCTAAACTCCCTTCCAAATGGTGTACTCTTAACCACCTTAAACTTTACCCATATTTTACCCATTTTACTCACTTCAATGCTAGTTTGAATCATCATTCCATGTATTTGTAAGCCATGAAACCAATAAGGAACTTATTTAAGATCCTTTAAGTACCTTGATAAGGTTTTAGATCAATCGCATAAAAGCCCTGAACATCACAACAAATTTGCCAAGATTAGCTCTAATGAACCTGTTGGTCGTTACCCTTCAACCGATTGAAACCCTTCTAGCTCTGATGTTCAATACATGCTTCAACCGGTTGATGTGCAACTAGTACTCTGTTCAACAGGTTGAACCTTTCTTCAACCGGTTGAACCCTATTTTGAATTTCAAAACTTGATTCAAACTCTATTTTCTTCCACCCAACCTTATTTCTAACACCACACAACCTTTACCCAAGCCTCAAGGACATATTTAGAAGTAGAGAAACATAGAAATTCATAAAGATTTCTTACCTCTATTGCGACCTGGTTCCTTCGGTTTTCCTTCGAATTTCACCCAAAAGCTTGAATCCTCTTTAATTCTTTAAAACAACTCCACTCCACTCCTTTACATAATCAAAGATCACACAACTCTCAAAGAAGAAGGTTTCTCTCACTCAAGAACACGTGCAAACTCCGGCGAATCTCTCTCTCCGAAACCCTTAAGTTTTTCCTCTTCTATTCCCTTTTCTTTGCTTTTCTTTTCTTCTTCTCTTTCCTTCCACCCACCACCTGAAGTGTTTCCCCTTTTTATATTTTTCCTAAGGTTCATGGTTGGAGAAGCAAGACACCATCGAGTGTCCTTTTCATGCAATAGTTAGCATAATTATACTGAAATCCCCTCTTATTTTGCTTATTCCCACATTTAACCACTCGTGAATTCTCTACACTATTTAAATTTCACCTATACTCTCCCCTATCTCGTAATTCAACAATTCAATTGCTTAACTAAAACATACTTACTTTTTCAGAGTTTAATTAGAATAGTTTTACCCCTATGTAAATATTAATAAATTACACTTTTACTCACAATATTTATGAAATACCATGGTACGTGTGCTCGGTTCTAACACGGTTCATTTGCCAAGTTTGTTAAATAACCTCTGCTATTTTCCAGTGTATGTAGTAAACGTTAGATGCGCACTGAATATTTGTGTTTAGGCATGGTAGCTGCATTGACCCCTGTGCCTGTTATCGGTGTTCTTGTATGTGCTTCTGCATTCGATGGACTTTACTCCCTCTTATCAATTGTCTAGGTATTTTTGTTTCTTGGAATATGTGCGTAGACATGGAGTCTCAAAGAATTTCATGTGCCTATTGTTCGGGAAGCAGGCGAGATATACTAACCTGGTCAAGGAAAGCCACACCTTCTTGGGATCCTTAGAGCTGGTTGAGATCCTATTTGATGCTTCCCCTAAAAACCATAGATAATTCAAACTGAAGGTATTGAGACATTCAGGTAGGTGCCCAGTATTCCATTCATTGATCAGTAAGGGCTTTCAGCATGTGATACCTCTGGTCTCGAATGTGGTGGGATAGAAAAGAAAAGAAATGAAATATACATACCATCACTGCCACTGTTATTCACTGACAAAGTGGCAGCAGTTTGTTTGGATTCTAAATTTGGAACTGGCAATATAATAAAGTAAGGAGAGAAGGGCAGTGCAGATCTTTTTCTTTTTTGTTTACCACTCCATTGATTGCAAGTTCTTCACATGTGGGAAGGAAAAATAAGGGGGAAGGGGGTGGGGGATGGGGTTGTGAAGGGTGTTTTCCATTCAATATTAATTTTTGCGCAATTAGTCTTGCATGTGATTTTCAATTTGTATTGTTTGCCTCCATTATACTGATCCCGGTTTCTTAAATATGTTGGTCAAAATCCTTTCACTAGTGATTTTGTTTATATCTGTAGATGCCTAGGGGTGTCCCAATTGCAATAGTTGCAATAAACAATGCCACGAATGTAGCTTTGTTGGCAGTTAGAATGTTAGGGGTTGGCGACACTAACCTACAAGCAAAGTTAATCCCTCTCTTTCACCACAAAGCATTTGTAACAACACATTAGTACATGGTGATAGAATCGATAAAACATTTTGTGTCCAATACAGTACCAAGAGGACAGAAGAGATGAGGTGTTGGCGAAGGGGAAGAAGCTAGAAATAGGTGGTTGGGAAGATTACTTGAATGCTTGAGGAGTTCCAACTATTTTCTAGTCAGAGATTTCATGGCGCAAATGCAATACATAAAGTGCAAATGCTGGTCTGGAAGAGTGATGCAACCCAAGCTTCGTATTTTTCCTTTCCCACCAACCATCATTGTGAAAGTTAGATGGTGTTTGATAAAATTGAAAATTAAATATTAGATTTTAAGAGCTGAATGTTAAAATTTCTAATTCATAAACTGTTTGATATCTATTGAAATTTAGGTGCTGAATTGAATCAAACTGGTTCATAAACTCTATGTGTGTGGTATGGTTTGTGAGCCTTGTGTTGTTTTTTATTTTTTAGTCAGAGAAGACAGGATGAAGAAGGAAGGACGGGAAACTTATCTGAATCTTGGAGGCGTTTGACATAGAAGGTGAATGAGATTTGGAATATGGATTTTGGAGAGAAGACTAGTTATAATTTTAATTAGATTCTGAAATATTCTGAGGTAGAATTGTCATATTTAAAAAACTTTAAAATCTATTTTTGCTGAGCGTTTTCAGTTTTTAGCATTAAGTAAGAGATGTCCTACTTAATATTTTAATATATTTTTATGAGACACTTAACATACTAAGAGATATTAATTTTAGTTGTTTGACTGACTTAATTAAATAAGTACAAATTGAATTAACAAACAACACCTTAGAAACAAAATTATAGGAATTAAAGGATTATTTATGGAAATTGATTTGACAAAAATTTGGACTGTTCTCTAGAAGGAGATTTGACAAAATTTTCAAATTTTGATTTACTAAATCAAAATTCAATGAAAGATGAGGAGGAAAGGAATGCTTCTTTCTATCAAAAAAATGGTACTTATCTATACTATTTATAACTATCAGCATATATAATTTAGAAACTATCCAAAGAATAAAGTTACTCAAATTCGCTTGACAAAAACTCATTTGAAATTGACTCAAAACTTTATTTCAAACACATTGAAATTTTCAGCTCAACTTAGCTCATTTAGATTCTACCTCTTTTTTATATTTTCCAGTACAAAAAATGAATATATGTAAATAAATTATTTTACATATTCGTTAGGAAAAATTGTTCTTCAGCATTACACAATTATATGCAGGAGACCTTTTAACATTTATGCCAAGGCTAGAGATAAGGGTCAGCTTGTATGTTTTGGACACTAAAAAGTAAGTTTAGTTCCACTGAATTGTCGTAATTATGAAAATTCAAACTCAATCATCGGAGAAAAAAATCCGAATACTTACCCAATAGACCAATCGGTGTGGTATATAGACCCTACCAGCAATTGGAAAACCTGACCACGTTTGGGTTGAGCCCATAATCACCTTGGCCATCGATGTTTGGGTTCAAACAAGGGGAAATTGGAAGGGGATACACCAAATTAGACTTAATTGTAAAAAAGTACACAGAAAAAAATGTTGGGTAATTAAGTCTTTAATTTTGATACTTATTTGTATCTAAGTACATTATTTGAATTTTATTGATTTTTTTGTGACATTTTTGTCCCCCATTGATTCATGTGTATTTTCTTTGGAAATTGATGCATTAAACATCTCCTAATTTTATGGGAAAGTGGTGCATTAAATTCGTGTATATACTTGTTTGAATATATATACAAATTCAAACAAGTATACACACACACACACACACACACATATATATATATACACGAATTTTTATATATATATACACATATAATATATATATATATATAAATATGTATATATATATATATATACTTGTTTGAATTTATATATATATATATAAATTCTTGTTTGAATTTATATATATATATATAAATTTGTGTATATATATATTCGTACACACATATACATATATATAATTCGTGTATATGTGTGTACGAATATATATATATACACGAATTTATATATGTATATATATATATATAGACACACACACACACACACGCACACACACATATATATATATACATATATATATGAGAACTTTAATATTCTATATTTGTATATCCTCCTTTGATTCATACGAATTTTTTTTAGAACTTTAATATTCTATATTTGTATATCCTCTCTTGATTCATGCGAATTTTTTTTGGAAAGTGATTTTGTTTTCAAATTATATTTAATACACCTTTATTCATGCGGTTTTTTTTTTTGGAAAGTAATTTTATTTTTAAATTAATTTAATATCCGAAATAGTATAATAGTGTAACAATAACAATGTAACAATAAAAGTGTAACAATAACAGTGTAACAGTTATTGTTACACTATTACACTTTTATTGTTACACTTTGTGCATGTGGTAATAAATTCTAAACGGAGATGGACTGTTTTGAATGAAATTATGTGAAAATATATGTTTAACAAAATGTAATAGTACAATATTTTGTGTATATAACTTGTTACACTGTTATTGTTACACTGTTACACTTTTATTGTTACACTGTTATTGTTACACTATTACACTATTCCGGATATTAAATTAATTTGAAAATAAAACCACTTTCCAAAAAAAAAAAACGCATGAATCAAGGTGCATTAAATATAATTTGAAAACAAAATCACTTTCCAAAAAAAATTCGCATGAATCAAGGGAGGACATACAAATATAGAATATTAAAGTTCCAAAAAAAATTCGCATGAATCAAGGGAGGATATACAAATATAGAATATTAAAGTTCTCATATATATACGAATTTATATATATATAAATTCAAACAAGTATATATATATACATTTATATATATATGTATGTATATATATGTGTATATATATATATATACGAATTTATATACGTATATATACATATTTATATATATATAAATTATATACATATATATACATATATATATATATATAAATTATATATATGTGTATATATATATATATATATATATAATATACGAATTTATATATATATGAATCAAGGTGCATTAAATATAAGAGATTTTGAATTGTTAATACACATGAATCAATGTGCATTAAAGATAAGAGATTTTGAATTAAATGACCCTAAAGGGGGTATTTATGTCTTTGTATCTATGTAGTGTATTTTTTTTCAAGACATTTTTTAATGTGTACTTTTTGCCAAATAACTCTATTTAGGTGTACCGGCTTCCAAAAACTAGGGGTGTCAAACGTGTCGGGTTAAACGGTTACGTGTCGAGTTAAACGGGTGACGGGTGAAAAATACGTAAACCCGTACCCGACACGTTTAATAAACGGGTGAAAAATCTCAACACGAACACGACCCGTTTAATAAACAGGTAACACGACACGACTCGTTTAACCCATTTAATTTTAAAAAAATTATATTAACAAATTTTAATAATCCACTTTTTTTTTATTGTCAATTGTACTTACCTTAAAAAAAAAGGAATTTTTAGCCAAATCTCATAAAAATCATACTTGAAGGCTTAAAAAAAATGAAAGAGGCCATTGCCTTTTATAGGCAACTCAACTCTCCCCATCTCCCCTCATTTTCCAATGTGGGACAAAAATAAAAGACATTAATTTGTCTTTATCTTTGAAGTGCTCCCCATCTCCCCTCCTTTGTCTTTGAACTATTAATTTACTTCTTTTTTTTATATTAATTTATTTACTTCTTTTTTTCTTGCTAATTTTTTATAATAATTATTAATTTATTATTATATTAATTTTATTTAAACGGGTAAACGTGTGATAAACGGTTTGACAGGTCTCACCCGAACACGACCCGTTTATTAAACGTGTTTGGCGTGTCAACCCGTTTATTACTCAAACCCATTAAGATCTCACTCAAACCCGTTTAATTCGTGTCGATTCATGTCGGTTAATCGTGTCGTGTCGAATTTTGACAGCTCTACCAAAAACCCCTTCAAACAAATTCAACCCACGGTTCAAAAATCCGAATTGAGGGGGTCCCACATGATCTTGCATAATGTAGTAATTTCCAAACTCTTCTCTCCGTTTCTAAAACCCTGAGTACCAAGTACCAAGTACCAAGTACCAAGTAGGGTTTTAGTAACCGTTCCTTTGATCCTTTCCCAAACAAAGCCCTAAACTCAATCCCGAAGGACTCGCACGGTCGCACCCATATATATTCTTAGCCTTTTTTCATAAAAAAAACTATGAATTTTAGCTCTCAAACCCTAGTTTTTGTTCTTGACCACCATGGTGGGTTTTATCTACAAGCCCACCTCTGCAGAATTTGAAGAAGAGAAAGAACTCAATGCTCGACCTTCAGATCTTGAGAAAGCAAACCACTCACTTGACCTCTTACTTACAGAATTCGAAGACTTTGATCTCCCTTTGGATTTTTTTGATTCATTTCTTGATTTTGGCTCAATAAAGAATTGGATGGAAGAAAACCCAGAGCCGTATGGCGGTATAAATGGCTTAAAGGCAGAACCAGAGAGGGTTGGTTCAGAGAAGGTTGAATCAATGGTTGTTGAGAGCAGTACTGAATTGGTTCAACTTGGTTTTAGCGAGGAAATTAAAGTGGAAGATTCAATTGTACATGGGTCTGAAAAGTTGGGGAATTTGGGCTGCTTGACTCCAGACCAGGACGATTCTAGTTTACGGATGGCTGGAATTGAAGTTTTTGAGAGTGGGATTGAAGTTGGTAAAGATCAGGTTAGTAAGGAAATTAAAGTTGAGGACCCAGTTGGAGATGAGTTTGGAATGCTGGGGAGTTTCGGTTGTTTGATTGAGGAAGAGACGGAGAGGGTTAGTATAAATGGGGTGTCAGATAGTCCAGCTTCGGTTGTTGATTCATTTGGCGCAAAGACTGGTGAAATGTCAAGTGTTCATGGTAAGGGTGTTATTGGGAATGATGTGGAGAGTGGTGAAGTAGTGAGTGTTGATAGGGATGCTGCCAGGAGTGGTGATGTACGGAGCATTGATGGGAGTGGTTTGAAGGGTGGGGAAATAGAGAGTGATGAGGATGAGAGTGATAGTGAATCAGAGTCTGAGAGTGCGAGTTCGTCTTCATCTGCGTCATCATCGACCACATTTTCTAGCAGCGAAGATGATGATGCCGATGAGGAGGAGGAGGAAGAGGAAGGAGAAGAAGAAGAAGAAAAAGACGAGGAAGGGAAGGGAGAGGTGAACATGGAAGAGGGCGAGATAAGGGATTCTGATGCACATAAGATGGTTGCTTGGAGTGATGATGATGATGATGATGAAGAGGATGGTGGTGGCAGCAGTGCTCTTCGAGGACCGATTAAGTCCAAGAATGAACTTGGGGTAATTGATGTCGTTTTTATTTAATTGCTTCATTATATTGTTCAATGGCACTCATTTACTTTTTATATAAATCATTGCAACTTGGATTTTCGTATGTTTGTATTTTTCTTCTTCTTTTTTCATTATGAAAAGAATTTGCATTTCAGGGTTAGGTTCGAAAGTCAAAAAATCTGCACATTTTGTTTTAGTGTGAAGTTTAAAAAAAAAAAAAGGTTGTCTGTCACTTTAATTCTGTACTTAGGTCTCAGTACTTCTATTTCACATGTTTTGAACTCCGGTGCTATGTCAGGAGGAGATATACTAATCTGTTGGATTGAAGGAAAACTAAGAATGTGCAGGCTGCAGTTTGATTATATAGCTAAGAATGTGTAGGCTGCTGTTTGATTATATAGCCAAGAATGTGCAGTCGCCTATGTTAGAAAGAACTCAGAAATGTAGCTGGAGGTCTTTGATATTTGGGTGGCCTAAGACTGTTCTTAGTGCGCTCAGCTGTCTTTTGAGCTATGTTTTTTGTTTGGGGTGATGATGTGGCATAGTTGGCTAAGTGTTTTGACTATTATTTATGCAATGCTAGAGTAATGGGTGAGAGGTAATTATTTATTAATTAGGATAGGAAGCTAAAAAGGGTGCTTGTCACAGCATTAGAATTGGTGGAGAAGATGAAGATGTGGAGAGGTACTTTTTGAGTGCTATGTTTTCAATGTTAATTTAAGACACCAGAAAACTATTTATTGAAACGGCAATTACAGAAAGCTTAAGAGGGTAGGTATCGGATGGTACATCAGATGGTCTGCTGCCATTGCAAAATGCGAAACTTGATGTCATTTTCTACTTCAATTTATTGGTCCTATCAGAGACCAATTTGCATTATTTATGGTGGTTCAATTTAGAACTTAGATATTTGAGGTTACACTTGTAGCATATTTTCAGGTTACGGTTGTCGCTAGAGATGAGGTAGCAAGACCCTCTGATGAAAAAGATGGAAAAACATTGTCTGATTTTTCAAATAGTCCCACGGTTGGGAGATGGGGAGTTCACCAGTATTGACTTTGATATAGATGTGGGGACCAGCTTGGTGGGTTGTATGAGTTGGAACCTAGGAAGTACGGATACGGATACGGGTGTTATATCCGATACAATACGGATACGGGGATACGACAAAATTTAAAAATATAGGACACGGGTACGACTATTAAAATAATATAATATATTTTTTAAATAATAATAGAGTTGTAATATATTAAAAATAAAGCATATATTGTAACAATATTAATAATAAGACCTAACAAATATTATTTTTTTGATTAAAATTAAAATAGATCAAATTAAATATCTACTATTTTCATCAAACATCATGATATTTATTAATATTTATAGTATATAAGTTACATAACAAAAAATATATTAAAAAAAAGTAAAAATCACACTCTTTTTAATAGTTAAAAGTTTTTTTTTTAATAAAAAAATTTATGGCCGTGTCCTAGATGTATCTTGACCGTATCCTAGACATATCCTGGCCATGTCCTAGATGTATCCTGGCCATCTCCTAGTTGTGTCCTGGCCATGTCCGACTAAGTTTACTATTCAGGACACTTCTAGCCGTGTCAGACACGTGTTCGGCCATGTCTCTGTTGGACACGTGTCCAACATTGCCACGGCACCCCTGTGGAAGCATCCGTGCTTCCTAGGTTGGAACTATGCTTGGGAAAATCATCAGATAACTATAATTTTTTCATCTCTGGCCTATTGAATGGAAAAATTATGTAGAGAATATATGCCATTGAAAGGCCAAAATTTGTGGGTAAATATGTTTTTTTCATCTCTGGCCTGTCGAAAGGAAAAATTATGTGATGTCATTGATTTCGTGGAATTGTAGGTGATGCCAGTTATTTAAATATGGCAGTGAGCTGTCTATTGCAGTAAGCAGAAGTCCACAATATGACTGGAATAAATAGTAATCACAGGCAAAAAAACGAAATGTCCAAAGATACAATCAAATAACAACTATGAAGTAACTGTCAAATGACACAAACCCGACACTCTCAACATCTCAAGTCAGGGTTAGAAGGGGAAGGAAAGGTGGGAGAAGGGTCTTTTGGATTTCTTTGGCTAGAATTCACGGTATATAAATGACCAAGAGGAATTGTGCAGACATTTCTACTATATTCCCCTGGTTAGAAATACAAAGGCCCAGTGTGATATCATTTCCTGTGAGACTTGTACAAAGTGATGGTGATTTGGATCCATGGACTTCAGATAATACTTGTGGTTGCCTTCTGGTTTCAGTGTGTTACATGGCACTTGTTGGTTCCATTTATGAATGCATCAAACTGGGGTTGAGTGGGGGCTGTTGTAGTCAATATAGCTGTAAAATTTGAACATTTCAGAAAGTTATTTTTGTATGTAAGGTATCTTATCTGCCACATCATAGCCCCTATTGTGTGGATTTCTAATCATTTCATGACTCAAAATCAACTCAACAAAGCCTTGTTCAATTACTACTAGCAAGATATGACAAGTACATGTGAAGGAGTGCATGTGGCTTCTTTACCTTTCTTTTCCTGAATTAGGGAACTAGCATCGTCCTTTTCTGTCTAGTTTTTTTCTGATTATTTACATTCTGAGTTAGTTTATTATTTAATAATTGGTAAATAGTTAGATTGATAGTTATCAATGATTATCTTGCAGGATCTCCCTCCAGTTCCTCCAGTGAATGTCACCTTACAGCCATATCATCAGACTCTGCCAGTAGGAGTTGTTCTGTCGGTAAGCCATAGAAACAAGAAGCAATTCTTACTAGGAAAACATACTTCTTTAATTACAAGTATATGCAGAAGCAGGTGCAATGGATGTCTTATACCAAACTGGATGATCCATTTTATCAACTGCATATTGTTTCTGTGATATCATAGTGGGCTTGGTTTGATAATATTGTTTACTGTTATACAGATCATGGGTGCCCAAGTCATTGTAGAGGGGATTGAGAAGCACAACCCTCTTAATGAGGGTTCTATTCTTTGGATTACAGAAAGCAGATCCCCACTAGGGCTAGTTGATGAAATCTTTGGACCTGTCAAGAATCCTTACTATATCATAAGATACAATTCAGACAGTGAGGTTCCTGCTGGGATCCAACAAGGAACTTTGATCTCATTTGTTCCAGAATTTGCAAATCATGTCCTCAATGACAACAATCTTTACAAGAAGGGATATGATGCATCCGGTGAAAATGATGAAGAGGTGTTTGATGAGGTTGAATTTTCAGATGATGAGAAGGAGACTGAATACAGAAGGATGCTAAAAATGACAAAAAGAGGAACGAATGACCAGAAATCTGGAAACAGGACAAAGGATAAGAAGAAGTTTAAAAACCATGGTGGTAACTGGAAAAATGATCAAACTTCAATGACACAGGCACCAGCAGGTGTGGGTCAGCCATTGACTGATCAGAACCAGCTTTTCATCCCGCCTGTCTCTGCATCACTGGGTCAGGACAATTGTCTGCGCTCCTCTGAATCAGTCCGATGCTTTGCTGGTGGGTCTAGCTTCCTTCCAACATTTCCACAGGTTTCGCAGGCCCCTGGTTTGAATGCACCTTCTAATGGAGTTTGGGCAAATACAATCTCATGTCAGCAGCCACAGAATATGGGATTTCCTAGTATCTTTTCAACAAATGGTATGGTGTGGCAACAACAGAACCATCCTCAGCAGTGCCAGATGCCTTCGCCTAATGTGGTACCATTTCAGCAGTTTGATAATAGTCAAATGTTGCCTTCTAATTTTGTTTTACCAGGTGGGCAAACAAATTTTGTCACGGCACCACCATTCTCCCCTTGGCCAGCAAGCTTGGGTCAACATGGCTTCAACCAACCACCATTTGGCGTGGGTTTGACAGGCCAACATGCTTTCCAACCCATGGATGTGGGAGCACAAGTTCCATATAATGGCTCACAAATTCAACATAATTATGATTTGCAGCCACCACCTTTTATATCCGGCAACAATGAAACTTCTCAGGGATTTAGTCATGGTGTTAATTCCTGTCGTGGCAGGAAACCAAACCGCAGGGGTTGTGGTCGTTTCGGCAGTGGGAGAGGCAGGTAGCACTCCTCATAAAGCTTTTGTTATGTTCTGCTTGCTAACTTAAATTTTGGATTTTACTCACAGCATAGCTATGCATAAACTTATGATATCCTTTGAGCAGGGCCTAGCTAAATTGGCTTCTATATGCTTGTACTTCTTGAAGGTGTACAGTTGGCAGTGTTGTGCATAGAGCTTATCATGTAGTCATTTAACAAATCAACAAGTTCTTTTCATAATATTTGTTCATTACTCTATTTGTGTGATTAGCTTATGCTCTCGTCAACATTTTTGCCAAGGAAGACGAGCTTTCTTAGGAATCTGTTATGGTTATCTTTTCTGCACTGCCCATTAGAAATGCACCAAAATAAGCTTTTTTGGCTAATTCTTGAATTAATAGGAAGCTATTAGCCATCCATTGATCTGTCAGCTCACTGCTCCAGCCTCCAGTTGATTCCTTTCATCGGTCTGGTCAAATTTATTGTTGTTTCTTCCCAATTCCTTTACCAGAAACAAACCTGTGTCGGCATTGGTGCTTGATTCTAAAACTTATGTGGGGAGGGAGGGGAGGGGAGGTTAAGGGAGAAGGTATTCGAGCAGCTGTCCACCACTTCAAAACTCTTACCATCTTGGACAAACTTTTAGGATTGGCCTGTCAATCATGTTAGGTGAAACGAATTCATGTCGGATATTAATGGGTTCATGTAAAAAAATATTTCAGTCATACTTGATTCGTTTATTAATACGTGTCTAACAAGTTATGTCATGTCGGGTTCGTGTTGTGTATCAATCATATGTAAATAGTATATAAATAAGTCATGTTGAATATCTTTTGATTAGTTTTATTCATATCTGATTTGTTTATTAATCGTGTCATATCGTGTTCACTTGTTTACGAAATAGGTGGGTTAAAGAAGACCCAAAACTTCTAATTTTGTGTTGTATCAATGAGTTGTATCATATTTTAACACACCTATGTAGAATTGGGTTCATTCTTAGTTGTCTTACCTTCAATTGGAGGAGCTCCAAAAGAAAGTTGGTGCAAAACTAAACCCACAACGAGATAAATTTTTTGAAGCATATGAATATTCATGTTACATTCACTCTTAAATTTTACACTTCTGAACAAAAAAACTCAGTAATTAACGTGATATCTGAACAAGGGGTTTGGTGAATCTCCCTGCCATGTCAATTCATTTTCTAACTAAACCAGTGATGATTCTACCATACTTGGGCTTGTTATTCTTGTTCCGAGCTATTAAGGATTTAAATCTTCTCCAAATATGTTTATGATTGACAATTATTTTTATTACTCTGTGTCTTAAGATACGGACAATAACTAGTCCTTTAATATGATCACCATAAGCTTTCAACTGAATTACCCATTTTTCTCCTACCGAATTTACCATTTGTTTAAGTGTTCAACATTTTCTTTCAGTAAAGAGGGAAATGAGAAAGGAAAAGGGAGAATATTGTTGCTATGATGTTACTAACATTACAAAGTCCTATTTAAAAAAAGTTAAGGATAGAGGATTATGGTTTTAAGTGATGAATGAACTTGTTCATTATGGGGGGAAAAAACAACGATAAAGAGGGAAAGTGAGAGACTAAAAGTCAAGTGATCATGCAGCCTTTTTTGTCTCCATTGTGCTAATAAGGGCTTTCTTTTTTTTTTTTTGGGGGGGGGGGGAATGGTTCACCCTCAATTTTTTTTTTTAAATTTTATTTATGTATATTTCAAATAATTTTAAGTAGTGAAAATTAGAGTTGAGTCCTCTTTTCCGTCAAGGAAACTTATTTGTGGATAAGTTCGTTTTTAATCTTACTAAGAGGTAGTTAAGTTTACTATTTTTTTTAAATTCTAAAATACCCTTCATTAAAAACAACTTTAGATTAGTTTCCTAATTTAGGAATTATTATTCCTTAATTCACTATCAATGAAGATATGCCAATAAATAATATATATATATTTATCATGTTACTGTTCATGTTACTGTTTTTGTGAATATGTTATTACTGTTATTTTTTCAAATATTAATACTCAATGTTATTATTTTTTTGTTTTTCAATATTATTATTATTTTTGTGTTTAAATGGTACTATTTTTTGTGTTTGAGTGGTACTATTATATATATATATATACAGAGAGAGAGAGAGAGAGAGAGAGAGAGAGAGAGACTTTTTAATGGAGATTAGGGGTATTTTCAATTTTTTTTTAATTTAGTTTTAATTAAACATAACTACTAGAGGTATTTTGGACAATGGATATTAAAATGTGCTTAATATTAAACAAGTGTCATTGATGAACTTATCACCAAATAAGTCCACAAATGGGGACTAGTCTCCAAAATTTTCTTTTAATTATATTTAAGTGTGTCCATTCTATCATTTTTTGTTCTATTAATTAATATAGTCTCATAACTGAATAACTAATTTTCTGGACGCACTTTGGATATTTTATAGATACATCTAGATAAGTTTTTGACATATCGGACTTATTTTTAAGTTATAGAGATTATGATAATTAGGTTGCATACCTGAATGAATAATCAATAACTAATAGTTTGATTTGTTATATAGAGAAAGTCTATAGCATCTTTTATGTTGTTAGCCTCAATTGTTGTGAAGAATTGTAATTAATTTTTTTTTGTTATTTGTATACATTATATTTACCGACATTTGATGCTTTTTGTATTTTATGAATTATCAAATACAATATAATAAATTTGAATACATATATTTTTTTATTAATTGAGAAAAAAATTAAAGTTTCTAAGTAAAGTTTCCACCCTAGACATAATTTTTAACTCCGCCCCGTAAATATGTATCATACAAAAATGTTAAAATATGATGAAATTTAGTTTACATTTTCCAGCATATGGGCTCAAGGTATTTGATGAGGTAATCTATTCAATCCACAAAGGTAAAGCTAATGATGAACAAGAAAGCCATCAAGACTTTATCGGTTCAACCCTATCAATTGTACCTTTAAACTTTGATCATTGGAATTTGGTATGAGTTGAGCCTTTTGGTATACCCTTTTGCATAGTGATAGCTATTTTTTTGTGTAGGGTACCACCCTGTATACTTGTTCACCAACGTTTTTTCTCAAGTAATGGATTAGGATAAGGTTATCGCCTGTGCCCAAAATTAATTCGAATCATTAGTTTTGATTTGTACTGTAACTTTTAATTGATAAAATAATAAAGTAACAAATATATATATATATATATATATATATATATATATATATATATTTTTTTTTTTTTACGTGTGATGTGTTTTTATTATATCAAAAGTAAAAGTATGATAAGAACAATGATATTTCTACATCATATAGGTACGTGAATGACTTTCCAAAAACAAAAATTGATGAAACTTGAGAATAGTTAGCTTTAATAAATCATTTTCCCAAGGACGAGATTCTGTTCCTCTCTCCATTTATAGGGTATTAGATTCTAGTGACCATCCATCGAAGACAATACCCAAACAAATTCACTTTTAGACAATCAATATATATATACACACACTAATGATAATTCGTACTTAAAGTCACTTTACAATACCCAAAATTAAGTATTAATCGTATAATATTGATATAATAATTTATTTTTATTTTATTGATTATGTAATTTAAAATTAAAATGAATAGATAGAAAATAAGAGTGGGTAGATGTGAATTAATAGGGTTGTCTAATATTGAGGAGTTTGTTGATTGAATTGTCTGACATTAGATTCGTATAGAGAGATTGATTAGGAAAAAAAAAAGATCTAAAAAAAATTGAGATAAATTTTGTATCATTGAATCAAAGTGGATAAAAATTAAATTAATCTTGTTTGTTGTTATTTTTTATAAATTGAGAATTCAACTTTCAAACTATAATATTAGATATATATATATATATATATATGGAGAGAGAGAGAGGGGGAGAGATCGATTAGACGTCTCTCTAATCATCGATCGACCTGTTATATGTCATTCAATCTAACCTTGAAGATTTATGTGAATGTTATATTTTATAAAGTAATATTATTTGAACGTAATTTATTTAATTTATTGACTCAATCCATTATATGTGTTGTTGTCACCTTACCACCACCGCCACTATCCCACCATTACCCCTATCACATCACCCCCACTGCCCCCCAACCACCATCACCTTTGTCACCTATAGTTGTCACCATTACAATCGGTTGTCATCATCCATCACAACTATCATCGTCTCCCACTACCACCACTACCACCTACTATCGCTCGCCCTCACTGTAATCAGTGCTTAAATTCATTTATTTCTCATCTATCTTTATAATTTGATTTTAGGTGTGAATACAAATATGTTTATTGTTGACCTTTTTTTTTATTACTCCGTGCCTTTAGGCACAAGAAATAACTAGTTAATTGATAAAATAATAAAGTAACACAAACAAATAAAAATTTTATTTTTTTATGTGTGCATTTTTATTATATCAAAAGTAAAAGTACGATAAGAACAATGATATTTCCTCATCATATAGTACATGAATGACTTTCCAAAAACAAAAATTGATGGAACTTGAGAATAGTTAGCTTTAATAAATCATTTTCCCAAGGACGAGATTCTGTTCCTCTCTCTATTTATTGGGTATTAGATTCTAGTGACCATCGTTCGAAGACAATACCCAAACAAATTAACTTTTAGAGAATATATATATATATAGAAACACACACACCAATGATAATTCGTACTTGAAGTCACTTTAGAATATCCAAAATTAAGATAAATTTTGTACCATTAGATCAAAGTGGATAAAAATTAGATTAATCTTGATTGTTGTTGTTCTTTTATAAATTGAGAATTCAACTTTCAAACTATAATATTAGATATATATATAGACAGAGAGAGGGAGAGATCGATTAGACATCTCTATAATAATCGATTGACCTGTTATATGTCATTCAATCTAACCCTGAAGATTTATGTGAAGATTATATTTCATAGAGTAATATTATTTGAAGGTAATTTATTAATTTAATTTATTGATTTAATTTGTTATAACTGTTGAATTAACAACAAATTTTAATTTTATATATAATTTATTGTCACTTTAAGGATTATATTATATTAAATCAACAAATAAGATGGATAAATAATGACAACTAGCATTACTTTATTGGATATAGACCAAACAAAAGATAGAAATGATTAGACAGATTCTGAGTGCCAATAGATGAAAGATTAGATTCTTGTGATAAACTTTGTCTGCCATTTGACTTTCAGCTGTAACCGATTAAAGCAATGGCAGCTAGCACACAATTTTTATTATAAACACCTCCATTTGAATTAGAGCATCTCCAACCATGCTCAGCAAAGTAGCTACCCAAAATATATTTAAATATTCAATTCACTACTTTAGTTAGCAACTTTTTAAAATTCACTCAAACCACACTCTCTATTTTAACTAACTACTTAAACTAACTTTAACTAACTTTCAATAATATAATTCAAAAATGCCACATGGTATAACACGTAAGCGTCATAATGATGACGTGTCGTGTCATGTCATCAAATTTTTTAATTTTAAATTTTTAAATTTTAATTTTAATTTTTAATTTTTAATTTTTAATTTTTAATTTTTAATTTTTAATTTTACAACGGTCATATTTACAACGGCCATATTTACAACGACCATATTTTTGAAAATGTATAAATAAGACTTCCCCCTTCTCATTGTCATATAGCTCAAAAATTAAAGAGCCATATGCATTTCAGATGGGTTTCTAGCTACAAAAAATGTCCTCTGAAGGTAGCTCTATAATGATCTATTCAAAAGATTGTAAAAATTCAAAGACTAAATTGAAATAATAAAACAATTAGAGGTATTTCAAAGCCATTATCATAATTTAAGGACTGTTTATGACATTCAGTGGTTTGATTTTCAGCTCTCACTTTCACCTACTTGCTCTACATTCTCACTCTTTCTTTGAATGTCTCTATGAAGTTATGGGTATTTATCAGAATAACCTACTGCTGCCCACTTGTTCTGAATTTTTCATAGACGATGACCCACGAATATGAATGCAGAAAAAATATCTCTTCTAGACCAAAAAGGCTTAGTCCAATCATAATCAATTTCACTCTCTTAATCAAGACTTGGGTTACCTCCTCTGGCACAAAAGGAGTAATATATTAGCCATTAGCTTTTCTAAATGATGGAAAATTACAAGGTGGTGCAAGAAATCATTATATTGCAAATTAAAGAACCATACCCAGTAACCCAAATGACAACGGAACAAAGCAGGGAAGCTGTTATACCCCTTTGGTTGCAGGTAGGCAAGTCACTGGCAGCATATCCTCAGTACATAGCATACAATTTTAAGAGAGAAATGAGCCAAATCTCGAAGCACATCTCAGCCCAGAATCAAGATCAAAGGCAAGAACTTTAGGTGGTATCAATCAACATTAGCATATCTCATTGAGGCAATTCATCAAACATATTGTGAACAATGAAAAGAAATACATCTCAAAGAAAAAAGAAGAGACTTCAATGTATCCCACCAATAAAGATCAGGTAGTCTCAGGTAGAGAGAGCAACAAATGGTACAGCAGTGAGACGAAAATCAGGAAGCGATAGAAACGAAATAGAGATCCACGAAAAAGAGGCATAGAAATTTCAGAAAAAAATCAAAACTAGAAAAAACAATGGTTGCATACATGAAATCGGAATGGAAATGGAAATGAGAAGAAAAAATTCAGAGGCATACCGTTTGATTTCGAAGATTGGAGAAAAAAGTTTGTGTGGAAGTGAAGGTTGCGAGTTCTGATCTGGGAGCCTTGTGCAGAAATGGAGGGAAGGAAGCACTGGCGAGCTGGATGACCCTCTCCAGATCTGGCTAGCATAAATCCCAAAGCTACTCTGGCGAGCTGGATAGCTAGCCCGTTGGAGCCCGATGAGAAACGTTTTGCTTGCTAAAATGGCGTACAGGCGGTGTATAGCGAGAGCGTTGGAGATGCTCTTAGAGTAGAGCGGGGTTATTTTTATTCCACAAATATTTTTATCTATCTTATTAAACTTTTAATTATAAAATTATTAAGTCCATCTCTACTATATTTACTCGACTAATGATTAAATCCACCTTATTTTATATCTACCCCATTAATGTCTAAACCAAACTTGTGCAATATTTAACTAAAATATAAAAATCATAAAATAATTTTTCTTAATTATGTCTAGATGTGCTAGGACACAAACAACTAAATTCTGAATAAAGTCCAAGGGTCATGTTTTTGGAGTTTATTTTATCGATTTTTAGTTTGAATAGTTGGTTTATATTAATTGGTACTTTGTGTTATACATTGCTTTCAAGTGTAATTTTTTTTTTGAACAGTGTCTTCAGTCACGGACAATAACTAGTATATATATATATTATATACAAATCTTAAATAAAAAATTATAGATATTGACAACAAAAACATTTGAAGCAAAATAAAATAAACTTGAAACTAAAACCAACTTGAATATCACTTGAGAAATTTATATTAAATAATTAAGTTGAGTATATTTTTGTATAGGCTGTGTAAGATGTGGTATAGAAAGAAATTCAAAAGGTGAAGATTGAAATGAATTTAGTTATTAATATGGTGGACATAGAATGTGGTGGGTTTAACCCGAGCCTTTAAAATTTTTTAACCTTAACCTTAACTCTAACCTTAACCCTAAAAAACTCAACCCTAATACTATTTTTTTCGAGTTTGATTCGGGTTGACCCGCTCAAGTTGTACCCCTAGGCTTAGTTAACAATTGAGTGAGTATAAAAAAAGTGTGTTTAGTAGTTTTATTATTCAGAGTTTAATGGAGGTGAAAACGGAGATTTGTGGGGTGGGAATAACCCCACCCTTTTGAATTATTTTATTTGATTTTTGTTCAAATTTGAGAAAATATTGCCCAATATTTTGTAGAATAAATGACATCATTTGTTTTAACATCATCTTTGTGACATCTGTATTCAAAGAGAAGGTGCCGGTTATTCAGCACTTACCACATATTTCATTTTGCTTTTGGTCTTCCTGTTAAGGCTGTGGAGGAAGTCTGTTTAGTTGCTCTTTTTTTCAAATGTCTATTAGAGAGCAACTCTGCTTCTGTACTCAAAGATTACTTTGGAAATACAATTTAGTCTATTTACCTATAAGAAACTGTTTCTTGTAGAACCTGATAATAAGAGTAAAGACAATA
Organism: Ilex aquifolium; assembly: GCA_951799425.1. Lineage (NCBI taxonomy): Eukaryota > Viridiplantae > Streptophyta > Magnoliopsida > Aquifoliales > Aquifoliaceae > Ilex > Ilex aquifolium. The sequence goes on from OX637406.1 coordinate 13,612,076, forward strand.
GATTTCATGCATTAAACACAAGAACACCCACACACAAACACAGAAAGAGAGAAGAGAGAGAGAGAGAGAGAAGTACATCACTAACAGATCTTGTTTCCTCTAAACAAGCACACTAACATATCATTTCATCACTAAAGAAGTGATTGCCTTAGTAAATATTACAAGTGCAATAACATGGGGTCTATTTTTTAAGTATCTGATAAATGCATACACAAAATTTGGCAGACTTAAATTGAGGAGGATTGATCTTTTGGTAGCTTGTTCTTGTTTGTGACAGGGGCAGCAAGTAATTGCCCTATGAACACAACCATCATCGTCTTCACTAGCTTCCTCTTTGCTGGAATCGGGCTTCCAATCTTGGGTTTGCACTCTGTCTTCCTGCGGATACCACATCCGTCTTTTCCAAATGAGTTCAAACACGCTATCTCACCTTTGCCGCCGTTGCTTTCGACTTCTGCTTTCTCGCTCCTGTTCTCTAACTCCATATCTCTCTCTCTCTATAACACAGACCACCCTTGTTCTGCTTCTTAAGAGTAAGAAACGATGATATTTATAGAGAGGGTCCATAGAGAAATTTTCATGGTGTTTGTCAAAATTAAATGATTTTATATTTCTGAGGAATGTTTGTCATTAACCAGCTTGCAAGAATTATTCTTGAAAAATTCAGTTTGTCTGTCACACAAGTTAATCTCGTGGTAACTTTTCATTGTGTATACACATCATATGATATAATGTCAGTGCCACTTTCGGGTGCAGTAATGCTATAGTGACCAAATTTTGGGATCAAATTTAGAGCTCAAATGTCATGGCAGCTTACTTGAGCTTATTTATTTGGTGTCATGTCATTTGGGCCCCAATAAATACTTCAAATGACATGCTGTCATGTCATTTGGGCTCCAAATTTGGTCCCAAAATTTGGTTAGTGTAGCATTACTCATTTGGGGTGTTAAACACCCATTCAAAAATTTCTCCTACCTCAATTTTTATTCATTAAAAACGTGACACATGTAAATATTTTTATTTTATTTTATTATTTGTCATTACTTGGTTATTTTCAATCAGTAATTGTAAATCATCCAAACCAAAGTAAACACATAAATCTTGGCACATGCAGCGATACCAACACCGTAGGCTTAGAGAGGTTAATCTCAACTCTTTTTGCTTAATTTGAGAACCTAATTTAATTTTAATAATTAGATTTAAATTTTATTTCATTTATCATTAAAACTTACATCTAATCGAACTTCGATATTGAATTAAGTGCTTGAGTAAGTTCTTATAACGTTACTCTATTTGTAATGGTGGTACACACAAACATATGCTTAATAGGGGCCAGCTTTGAATACTCATTTTAGCATATGCTTAATTTTGGGTTTTCCTCCGGAGCACCTCAGAAAAACACTAACCGTGCTTGGTAGGGAATTCAATAAAGTGATCATCAGATGAAATTAAAGTGTTCCACAGGAAAATAAAAGGTTCCCTAAAGTAAATTCCTTTTACTAATGAATAGGGAGAGTTTACATGAATAATATGGAGAATCTAACTTCGACAACCCGAATTTCTAGACCAATTATGTCTTTCTACATTTTCTCGAACACCCAATGGAGGATCTGAATTTGGTATTTTCCACATGCTGGATTTTGATAGAAGTCTCTAGATCTGCCAGTTTTTTTTACCAATCTCTGACATTTTGGAAAAATAATTCTTAAAAAGACCCAAATAGTTTTAGAAAATGTCAAGTGAAACTAATATTTTTAGGATAAAAATGTCATTCCAACTAACGTGTTCCAAACCCAACCCAGCCACGCGAGGCAAAGAAGAATTCAGTTGAATTGATGTCTTTAATATTTATCGAATTTCATATCTACTCCTCTAAAATCTCAAAGAAACCTAATTTTCAGGAATTATATTTGTCAATTTTGAACCATTGGAAAAGTATTCGATCAATCGAAATAGATCAGACTATCTATCAATCCATTTGAAAATTTGAGATTCCGCACTTTGAAAAGTCTTTAGTAATACGCCAGTAATAGTCTTCTTGATTGAAGGAGACCTTCGAAGTAAAAACTTTCGCAACATTGTAATTGTGAGTCATGTGTCCATTTAATTAGCACTAGTAATTATCTGTCACCTGTCACAGATCCTCTTCTCCAATTACCATGGAATTGGAGGATCCTCAGTAGTTTAAAAAAATAACAAGTTGCCACCTCACCATTTTATATTTGTACGACTAAGATTAATCTTTTAATCCAGCAAAACCCTTTTTAATGCACTTGACCACGGCATCTAATCACCACAGGATCATCATGTGGAGTGCAGACTCCCTTGAGATCTTCATCTGTGAATGTGATGGGAGGATTTTTACGGGACACATTTTTTAGTTGAACAAGGTTGATTTCTTCCTCCTTTGTATGAGCTCTCCAAGCATAAGCTTTCCTCGCCGAATTGCTTTTTCCTCTTGAAGCAAATCCTCTAGAAATCACTTTGATTTTCCCATTGGTTGTTGATATTCTCGAGGTTCTGGAGGGGCTCTTTCTTCTTGGTGGTTCCTTTCTACAAATCTTCTAAGATGGTCCCTCTGGATTAGGTCCTCAATCTGATCTTGAAGGATGAAACACTCTTCAATATCGGCACGTGGTTGCAGTGAAAGCAACAGTACTTATCTCTTTCTCGTTTGTTAGGATGTATTTTGAGCTTTTCAGGACACTTCAGGAGGTTGTCATTTTCACTTGAAAAAGAACTTGTTCAATTAGAGCGTTTAGAGAAGTGTACGCCTAAGCCTTTGCTGCGGGTAAGCAAGGGCCTAACCTATCCCTGAATGGGACACAATCAATTTTCCCCTTCTTCGAAGTATTTACTTTGTCTGACTTTTCTTGACTCTTCCTCTTCTTCTCATAGGTTGAGCCTTCCACACCTTACTTCGCGTTGACCACATCCTTTGCATTCATATGGCTCTGAACTCTAGAAAGGAGCTCCGCCATAGTTTTGAGGAAATGTTTGTGCATAGAGAAATAGAACCTAGACGACCTGAGTCCACTTATGAAGGTTATCAAAGTCATCTTGCCATCGACATCACCTATCTAGAGGGACTCTTTCCATAAACCTTGCTACATACTGAATGAGGGTCTCTTCTTTCGTCTACTTCATATTGAGGAGAAAAGTGACAAATTTTCTGGAGTCCTTCCTCCAATGAAATGGGAAAGGAAATATTTGTTGAGTTCTAGGAAGGATCCAATTGACCTAGTAGGGAGCCTATTAAACTAGAGACGAGTTATTCCCTTCAATGTGGTAGGGAAAACTCTGCACATAATGACATCGGGAATGTTGTGCAATAACATGAGAGATTTGTAGGTCTCCAAATGATCCTTCTTGCCATCGAAAGTGTCGATGGTGTCATCTTGAACTTGACTGGGATAGGGTAGTTGGTGACACCCAGAGAGAAGGGCGACTCGAGTCTCTAAACTAGTGTTTCCACGGTTTCTAGAACTTGAGCTTTTTGTTCAACACATCTCCAATTCGATCATGCACCTCCTTGAACTTTCGGTTCAAAGAGGTGTCTTCTACCTTATGTTGCAGAGAATCTTTTTGACTATGCTCATCCACCAAGTTTGATTCATCGCTAGGACGAACTTCTTCAGAGTGAAGATCTTGATTTTCTTGTTGATTTTGATGACTAACAATGCCTTGCAAAAGTTATTGGATTTGCTGGGTTTGTTGAGTCATGCCTCTAATGGCTTGGTTCATCTGATCCACATTCCTTTTGAGATTGAAAATCCGTTGGGCCTCCTGACGCCTATTGAGCCAAGGAAGGTCTAGGTCTAGGATTTTAACCCCAACATTTACTTGAGTAGACTATTCTCCGGTAGGGTTGTCTTGATTGGAATTCATGGTTCTAGTTGACACCATCCACCGGTATATAGTAAAATTGAAAAAGAACTTTGGTTGTCAAGCCGTTTTTCACAAACTGCGCCAAACTGTTGGAGTAAAATATGTGTCCAACTATTTTGAAAATTGTTGAGGTTAATCTAGGTCTGGCTACATCTTTTCTCGAGCTCTGGATGAGGTTTCCGATAGTTGTAGTACCTGAAAGGAAAGTTGTAGACCAGAGGGGTGTTCCTGGGGTCAACCTTCTGACGCTTAAGTCAATATCTGGGAATTTAAGGTGCAGCAATTTAACTAGACTTAGTGTTTACATGAGTCTTACTCTTGAGGTCCCCTTTTATAGTATTTTGATAGGTGTCCCAGATAGAGTGGACTCTAGGCTTTTCGGGTAGTTTGAATTTCTTGATCCCCTTTTGTTTTAGGATACTTGGCTTCTGTGGACTTTATTCTTTGTTTGGAATAACCATCCAGAGTTCTAGCTGTGCTAGGAGTTTGTTTGACCACGCGGATAAGGCTTGCCGAGGGTACGATCTTATCCTTATCCCTTGGCTTCCTTATCTTCCTCATGGTAATTAAAGGAATCCGCCATTTGAACATGTCTTTGGCAGATAAGGTTCCTAAAAATTTGGGATAAACTTTACCATTCTCTTGGTTTCCTAATCCCACCAAGTTGGGGAAAACTAATTATCTGAGTTCATTATTCATTCAGCTTTCCTTTCTTGCTAACAGGTCAGTCAACGACTACATTTCTAAAGGTAGTGTCAACTAGTACATTTCCCTTAGTTGAGATTTATTTTTTCGCTTTTAGAGAATAATTCGAGTGCAGTATGGTAATGTTTGAAACACCATTCACGCCTCACTGACCCACCAAAGCAATCTCCTAAAATAGCCAAATTTTCAACACACCTACCAAATAATTCACCAATAAGGCCCTAATTAACACAGATCCACCACAATTCTAACAAAGTAGCCTAATTTTCAATACCTAAATTTCATTTGTAAAATTTGCTACAATTAATTGATTTAAGGGGAATGGAGGGGTTTATGATAGGGGAAATTGGTAGCAAGCTTTGTCCGAACACAATGATTTATGGGATGTAATCCTGTTAAATTTGAGAAGTTGGTGGAGTGAGTCATGCTCAACCAGGACATTGTTGTGGAGTTTGAAAACGGTGATGGAATCAATTTCAGAGTGATGGGCAATTAGTGTACAATTTTCTCTTTTGATATTGTTCTCATCCTTTCTACACATTTTCGTACAAATAAAACTTCTTGTGCATGATGAATATAATTGCATTGTGTCGAGAAACTTCATTGATGAATCCCGTAAGAAATAAAAAAAAAAAACTTTTGGTGCATTCACTAGAAATTTAAAGATGCACATAGTCAAATAGTCTCGATTCACAATTTAACCTCGAGGATTGATGTGCAGATGAGTAATACTATTAGAACGCAACTAATTAACCTAATTTATTGATCTAATTCATCACAATAATTGAATTAACATTAAATTATAATTTTAAATGTGATTCACTATCACTTTAACGATTAGCATTACTTTACTGGATATAGACCATATAAAAGAAAGAGATGATCTGACAGTTTTTGAGTGCTAATAGATGAAGATTAGATTCTTTGGAGAAAACTTGTCTGCCATTTTTACTTTCAGCAGTAACCAATTAAAGCTTAATTGCAACTGCCACCCAAATTTTATTCTAAAACACCTCCATTTGCATTATTTTATTTGATTTCTGTTCAACTTTCAGAATATATTGCGTCATATGTTGTAGAATAAATGACATCATTTGTTTTTACATGTGTAATACTCTGTACTTCCAGAATAATCTTACAGAATTTTGCACCAAAATGACATTCTCGAGTGTTCGGGAGGTGGTAGTGTTTTCAGAGTAAATATTCAATATAATGATGATATATGTAAATATTGTCTCATTGTATCATAATGCAATAACAACCTAATAAGGGCATGTTTAATTTAGGGAGAAGGTTGGATGGGGTTGGAATACCATTTCCAACTCATTCCACCCCTATGGTGTAGAAATACATAAATCATTCTTTATTTTCCGTTCTTATACTAACGATCATTGACGATAGGGATCCAAGTGTTACGTGTGTACAAACCTTAAGAGAAACCTTAAGAGGTTTGTATATAATATTTTAAATGTAAAGTGATCAAAGTAATTAAAAGACCAACCGGTCTCGATGTAATGTTTCCTTTCTATTAATTGCAAAAAGTCGCCAGAATCAAGGCCTTGGGCACAATTCCCATTCATCTTCTACCTTGTTAACTCCGCTGATGTATGTGTGGGTAAAGAGAGAGAGGGGAGGGTGGCAGTTTGAAGGTCCCTTTTGGATGAGAAGACACATGGAAGCTGTGATATAAACCCAATATACACAAGAGAGAGAGGGAGAGAGAGAGAGAGCTGTCCTTGTTCCTGCCTTCTGTATTTGTTCCACTTTTACGCGAAGAGAAAGAGTGCTCAGTTCTAGATTACCTTGAGAGAGAGAGAGAGAGAGAGATGGCAATGGGGGCACTTATGAAGGGACACACACATAGTATTAATGGGAACAGAAAGAAGCCATACGGGTTGATGCTGATTCTAGCATTTGGGGCTTCAATATCTGGAGGTGAAATACTATGTAATCCAAATTTGTATCCCACATGAAGGGGGACCATTGGATGAGTGAGTCTTTAAATGAGACCCACTTATCCAATGTCCCATTCATTTGTAATGCAAATTTGGATTACAAATTTGAATTATGTTGCTCTGTTTGAAGGGATGGTGCTCCATAAGCTCAGGGAGAGAGAGAGAGGCATTTTCAACCTCCTTGTCACAGAAAAAGATCGTGAAATCATTTCCCTTCAACTACTCCTGCAGGTTACCCCTCTTCCATCTTCTTCTTCTTCTCTCTCTCTCTGCACATACATATACATGTCCACATGCTGATTCTTGTTGCATGGCGCATCATTACTCCATTGCAGTATCAGGTAAAACAAGATGGATCTGTGTGTTTTTGGGTTTGGGGGTGGGGGGGGGGGGGGGGGGGGGGGGGGGGTGTGGGGTTCTCAAAGAAAGTATAAAAGAAAAAGAAAAAGATATGCAGTTGTGGTTATTCTGTTAGTAATATATGTACGTCCAACTAATTAGGAATGCTTGTCTGGTGTAATATTAATAGCCCAGTCTACAGTACTCAAAGTAAGCACTTTCTGCTAATATGTCGTATTCCTACATTCACTAATTTATCAATTGATTGTATGACTCAATGCAAATATAAACGTAAATGCATTAAAATAACAAGACACATGAACTTAAAATAACACCACTAGAACACGACACAATTCAACTGTCACACTGATTTTATATAGTGAGTCATGCGGCTGGCAAACAAGGTACAAACAGTACCCATAGAAAATAAGTCCTGTTCTTGCATTATAATTTGTAGTTGCTTACCTCTTTGAGCATCCAGATACCATTTTTTCTGGTGCAGGGCTGAACTTGAACACTTCATAGTTTGAGAAAAAGTTAAAGACCAACGCAATTGAGACATAATTTGCTGACTTAATTTGCTGACCTAATTCACTATGATCTTTAGATTAACTTTGGGCTCCATCTAACATTGGAACTTAGTGTTGATCCAATGGGTCCATTGAATTTACGTCATTATGTCAGCAAATTAGGTCAGATTTTTAGATCCAAATAAAATTACTCAAAGAGCAATGTAATTGGGAAATAATTTACTGACTTACACAGTGTATACCATATGGATTTAGGTTATATTTCACTGAAACTCTTTCTAGTTTCTAAAATATCACTGCACACCCCTATAACTTATATATGCGTTTGAAAAATCACTCTTACCCTCTATTCCATTCCTGACAAGCAAAAAAGATTGTTAGAGCATCTCCAAGAGATGCTGTAAAGCACAAAAATAGCTAAAATTTAGCTAATCAAAGCAAAAAATCATACTCCAACAGATGCTCTTCAGATACTCTAAAATAGATTTTTGTTACATTGATACTCTAAATATAGAGTATCACTGTAACAACTTGTAAACATATTTTATATTATTTTCTCTCTCTTTCTCTCATTTCTTCCATTCTCTCTCTTTCTCCCTTTCATTATTCCCAAAAAAAATAATATAAAAGGAATGAGAAATAATATTTAAAAGGAGTAGTTAAAAATATAGAGAATCTGTTGGAGTGTGTATTGAAAAAGTAAGTAGTTAAAATAGAAAAAGTTGCATTTTAGGTAGCTAAAATACAATTTGTTGTTGGAGATGCTCTTATGTGATGACTAATTTTCCTATGAGGTACATGTTTTACTCTTAGTGCTATATATCATGGTTACCACAATTCACTAAACCCTTAACGACCCACGATCTGGGTACATCGATCCCAAACGAGGTGGGTTCGCGATCCGGATCACCAAAATGGACGACCCCAAATTGTAATACTAACTCTAACTCAATTTGCTTTAGAACATGTAGCACAAATATAAAATACATATTAATTGACTACATTTATATAGATTTATAATTATATATTATTTTAGATAATAGAAAATTAAGCATAATTATAAAATAAATGGTAACTAAGTGTTTATGAATGTTTTGTAATATATAATGTTGTATAGTAGTGAAAACGATCTATATAAGAGTTCCAAAACGAATTGCGATCCAAAATATCGTACCAACTAAACCTACCCTATCGTACCGCGTACCTAAGAAAGTGTCGTACCATGTACTCGTACCCGTACCATGTACCAAAGCGACCCACGATCCAGGTAACATTGCTATATATACACCAAGTTTAAATCAATATGATGCCATCTTGTTCTTTCTTTCCTATTTAAAATAGTAGGCATTTCTTCGTGTTAAATTAATAAAATAATTTTAATTTGATAAAATTAAATGTTAAAGTGATGAAATTAAAATTTGGTGTTAATGTGGTAAAATTAAATTTTAAATTAATGAAATTAAATACTAATACGGTGTTAATTTAAAAAAAATGAATAATAATTGGATAACATTGAATGTTGATTTGATAAAATCAAATGTTAATATGACATTAAACTAATAAAATAATACTAATTTTAATAAAATTAATCTTAAATTGTTAAAATATAGGTTAATTTGATGAATTTAGTTTTTAAACTTATAAAATTAATGAAATAGAATATCAAATTGGAATTAATTTGGTGAAATTAAAGGTTGATTTGAAAAAAATGAATATTTATTTGATGAAATTGGAGGTCAATTTGATAAAATTGAATAATTTTTTTTGGTTAGATAAAATTGAATGACAATTGGGCAGATGCAATGTTAATTTTATGAAATTGTATGTTAATTTGACAAAATTCAAAGTTAATTTCAAGAATTTTGATGGTCAATTTTTTATTAATTTGATAAAATCGAATATTAATTTGGTATTGATTTGATTAAATTTTATTTGAATTGGATAAAATTTAATATTAATTTAAATAAATTGACTATTAATTTTATATGAATCTGATGTAATTATATTCATAATGATAGTTTGTGAAATAGACACAAACTCCTCCCATGAGCAAAATGTCTGTAATTATGGTTAGGCTAGGTAGTAATAGGGGTAAGGTTAATAAAGTAAAATTATGCTTTCCGCTACCACAGTTAACAGACATAAACTAATAGGGGTGGGCAGTGAAATTTAAGAAACCATAATGGGTGTCAGTGAAATATAACTTAAATTCAAGGGTTCTAGGTGAAATTTACATATTTAACATATCATGTGACACTGCCACACCCAATGAGAGGTCGACACAAAAGTTTTTTCCAAAAAAAAAAAAATTCTGACAAAGTAAAGGGTGACAATCATTCATCAACAACATACAATTAATATTTTATTAGTAATGTAAACCACATGATAATGTAATTTGATACATTAAACGCACACAAATTTTCTAGTTTGTACTTTTCTTGAGCAATATATATATACTAGTTATTGCCTGTGCCTAGGGGTGTCAAACGTGTCGGGTTAAACGGTTACGTGTCGGGTTAAACGAGTGACGGGTGAAAAATATGTAAACCCGTACCCGACACGTTTAATAAACGGGTGAAAAATCTCAACCCGAACACGACCCGTTTAATAAACGGGTAACACGACACGACTCGTTTAACCCGTTTAATTTAAAAAAAATTATATTAACAAAATTTAATACTCCACTTTTTTTTTATTGCCAATTATACTTACCTCAAAAAAGAGGAATTTTTAGCCAAATCTCATAAAAATCATACTTGAAGTCTTAAAAAAAATTTAAAGAGGCAATTGCCTTTTATAGGCAACTCAATCCTCCTCATCTCCCCTCATTTTCCGATGTGGGACAAAAACAAAAGACATTAGTTTGCCTTTGTCTTTGAAGTACTCCCCATCTCCCCTCCTTTGTCTTTGAACTACTACTTTACTTTTTTTTTTTGTATTAATTTATTTACTTCTTTTTTTCTTGCTAATTTTTTAAAATAATTATTAATTTATTATTATATTAATTTTATTTAAACGGGTAAACGTGTGATAAACGGTTTGACAGGTCTCACCCGAACACGACCCGTTTATTAAACGTGTTTGGCTTGTCAACCCGTTTATCACCCAAACCCGTTAAGATCTCACCCAAACCCGTTTAATTCGTGTCGATTCGTGTCGGTTAATCGTGTCGTGTTGAATTTTGACAGCCCTACCTGTGCCTGAAGGCATAGAATAATAAAAAAAAATGGTCAAAAATAAATATATTTATATTCACACCCAAAATCAAATTACAAACATGGAGCAAAGAAAAGAATTTAAGCACCGATTGTAGTGGTAGTGAACAGTGGTAGTGGTAGTGGTGGTGGTGGGAGACGGTGATGGTTGTGGTGGGTGGCGACAACTGTGATGATGGTGGCAGTCATGCGTAGCAATAGTGATGCTAGTGGTGAATTTTTGGTGACGATGGTGGTAGTGACAGTCATGGGTGATGACAGTAATAGTTGTGGGCGACGACGATGGTGGTTGGTAATGGTGGTGGTGGGGCGACGACGGTGGTGGGTTGTAGTGGTGGGCAATGATGATAGAGGTGGTGGGCGACGACAGGTACTTCTGAACGATAGTATGATGAGTTGTGGTAAACAGCAGTGGTGGTGGTAGGGGTGGGTGATAGTGGGTGACGACAGTGGTGGGCGACGGCGATTGGTGGTGATGGTTGGTGGTGGTAAGTTTGATGAGGATGGATGACAGTGACTGGCGGCGATTGTGGACAATGATGGGTGGTGATAGCGGGCGGCGATGGGTGGTGATGAGCAACAATGATAGTAGTGGGTGTTGACGGTGGACGACGGTGATAATTGTAATAAATATAAGAATGAGATAGAAAATTGTGGTGGGTGGTAGCGGTGGACGACAGTAATAGCAATTGGTGGTGGGTGGCGATGATGGTGGTGGGGGGTGGGGGTGGGACGATTGGTGTGGTGGTGATGGTGGGGTGGCGGTAGTTGTGGTGGTGGTGATGGGGTGGCGGTAGTTATGGTGGCAACAACAATGGTGGTTGTTGTGGCATAGGTGGTGATGGGGTGGCAGCGGCGGTGGTAATGGTGATGGTGGTGGGGCGGTGAGGGTGGTAGTGGTGGAGTGATTCCAAATATTATTATTATTATTATTTTTTAAAGTATTCATAAGTAGTTGTAAGTTGAAGAAATATTTTTAAAAAGTCACCCCAAACACACTTTTAGAGGCCTATTTTTCTTATTAAATTTGAGGTGTTAATATTAACCTTCAGATTAACTTTAGAGTAAAATTTTAAGAGATCTCAACCGCGAAAAACAAAAGTCATTTTGTTTATCTTTTAAAATTTGAAATGTATTGTAATTTATTTTATATATATATATAAACACACACACACATATATATTTTCTTTTTCCTTTTTCCCATTCCATTTCATTATTTACTACTTCATATAACTAAACGAATGATGATTCTATCATACTTGAGCTTGTTATTCTTTTTCTGATGGCTTGAAATCAAGAAGATTAATGTTGTTTAATTATTAACTTCTCCCAGCTATTAAGGATTCTAATCTTCCCCAAATATCTTTATAATTGACAATTTTTTTGATTATTTTGTGTCTTCAGACACAGACAACGACAACAACTAGTCCTTTAATATGATCACCATAAGCTTTCAACTGAATTACCCATTTTGCTCCTTTTGCCTAATTTACCATTTGTTGCCAATTACAACATATAATGATGTTGATAATTTATAATTTCCAGCCTAAGTGTTCAACATTTTCTTTTTAATGAAAGAAAATGGACAATAAAGAGGGAAATGAGAAAGTAAAAGGGAGAACATGGTTGCCATGATGTTCACAATTACAAAGTCCTATTTAAAAAAGTTAATGATAGATGATTATGGTTTTAAGTGATGAATGAACTTGTTCATTAGGGGGGGAAAACAACGACAAAGAGGGAAAGTGAGACACTAAGTCAAGTGATCATGCAGCCTTTGTTGTCTCCATTGTGCTAAATCTCTACTTATGAAATGTATGAACACCTTAGAAATTTAAGGACTTGGTGGGAGTGAAAATTGAATCGTGTCATGTCGAGTTCGTGTCGGATCATTGTCGGTTCGTGTCGAAAATTAGTCAACCCTAATCCAACTCATTTAACTAATCGTGTCGTGTCGAGTTGACCTGTTTAACTTGGTGTCGTGTTTGTGTTCATATTTGTGTTGAACTACATAAATTTTGAATAAAAAAATTTAACGCTAATATTATATTTTCACTTAATTGAATTCATGTTCATATTTTTTCTAGAAATTAAAAATTAATTTAAAAATAATAATTGAGGAAGATTAGGGTTAGGGATCCAACAACTAAGTGCAATGAATTTAGGGGTGGTCTGTCGGTGGTCAGTGAGGGCCTATGAAAGGGAGACAAAGGTGGTTGTGACTGAGAGTGAAGAGGATGGAGAGGCGAGAGAGAAGCAGAATGAATGTAGGGTCTGAGATGTGAAATGAATTTAGGGTTAAGGGATCTAACAACTAAGTGCATTTATATAGTGTCAACCCGATTAAATACACAGGTTAATTGGGTCAATTTCGGGTTGAGCGGGTTAAACCCAACACGACCCATTAACACTTCATGTTGGCGGGTCGTGTCATACACGGATTTATGCAAAAAAAATAGTCAACCCAAATCCATTTATTCGTATCGTGTTTGTGTAGGATTATTGTGTCGTGTCAAAAATTGTCACCCCTAGAGGATGGCATGGGCTCACCCTCAATATTTAAAAAAAAAAAAATATTACTTATGTATATTTCAAATAATTTTAAGTATATTTAAGTGTGCCCATTCTATCATGTTTTGTCCTATCAATTAATATAGTCTCATAGCTGAATAACTGAATTTTTGGACACACTTCAGATACTTTATAGATACATCCAGATAAGTTTTTGACATGTAGGACTTATTTTTTAAGTTATAGAAATTATGAAAATTATGTTACATACATGAATGAATGATCAATAACTAATAGTTTGATTTGTTATGTAAAGAAAGTCTATAGCATCTTTTATGTTGTTAGCCTCATTTTTTGTGAAGAATTGTAATTAGTTTTTTTTGTTATTTGTATACATTATATTTACCGACATTTGATGCTTTTCATATTTTATGAATTATCAAATACATTATAGAAAATTTGAATATATTTTTTTATTAATTAAGAGAAAAAAAAATTAAATTTTTTAAGTAAAGTGTTAGACAAAATTTTTAACTTTGCCCTGTAAATATGTATGGTACAAAAGTGTTAAAATATGATGAAGATTTAATTTACTTTTTCCAGCATATGGGCTATTCAATCCACAAAGGTAAAGCTAATGATAAACAAGAACCAACGGTCATTTAGTCTAATGGTACTTCTTGCCTTGTAAAAACTTATTGAGGTTAAGAGTTCAAGCCTCTTTCTCCCTTCCCCCTTCCCCTCCCCCAAAAAAAAAAAAATGATGAACAAGAAAGCCAGCAAGAATCCGACTTTATTGGTTCAACCCTATCAATTATACCTTTAAACTTTGATCATTTGGATTAGTTATGAGTTGAGCCTTTTGGTACACTCTTTTGCATAGTGATAGCTATTTTTTGTGTAGGGTACCACCCTTTATACTTGTTCATCAATATTTTTTTTCAAGTAATGGAATAGGATAAGGTTATTGCGGGTGCCCAAAATTAAATTCGAATCATTAATTTTGATTTGAACTGCCACTATTAATTGACAAACTAATAAAGTAATAGAAAAAAATAATTATTTTTTTATGTGTAATGCGTTTTTATAATATAAAAAGTAAAAGTACAATAACAACAATGATACTTTTGTATCATATAGACTTTAATAAATCATTTTCCCAAGGAAGAGATTTTATTCCTCTCTCCATTTATAGGGTATAAGATTCTAGTGACCATCGAAGACAATACCCCGCACAAATATTAGGGATAACTCGTTCATGAAGGCACGGTACAATGTGAATGATTTTGAGAGAAATGTTAGTGGTTGTTGGATGAGTGTATTTGAGACTGTTGGATGAGTTTATTGAAATTTGCCCTATTTTATATTATACTAGGGATAACCCGTACCTAAAAGTACGGTGCAATATGAATGGTTTTGAGAGGGATATTGGTGGTCGTTGGATGAGTCTATTTGAGACCGTCGAATAGACTTATTGAATTTTGTCATATTTTATATTATAGATATAATATATATACACTAGTAATTGTCCGTGCCTAAAAGAACTATGCAACAAACAAAAATGTCACAAATAATTGCTCATGCCTAAAGGCACTACGTAACACAAATCTCCAATAATAAAAATAAAGAATCATAATGTACACGTGTTTGATTCAAATTCGTTGTTAATTCCAATCTAGCACAATCCATGAGTTCATTGCAATTTTGATTTCTAGCCCAACATAATGTAGAACAAAATAAACGACACCTAAGTTCTAATATAAAAAAGGCAGATTGCGCTTGAATCCAACACAACAGACACCTATTTACTTTTCCTAAATGAGTGCAATCAAATTTTCAATTTTTAAAAGAGAACACAAAAGAATTACAATTTCCTTCACGTAAGTTATCATAAAGCGATAGCAATATACATGTTGAAATACCATGCTCATTCAATTGATAACAACTAATCCAATTTCATGACACCAAACCAAGCAAATTCGCTTTTTCTCAATTCAATGCTATTTTTACCTTACTCAATTTTGGTGCATCTGTATTGTTTCTACATCTTTCGACTTGAACATCATCCCATTTTATTTCTTTGAGTATCTTACATTCAACCTCCTTGCTTAAGTAACATTTTTCTCATATCTTACATCTACCAAATTTAATTAATTCCAAGGATAAAAAAGACTGAACATAGCACCTATATGTCAGCATAGTTGTCATGTTTAAGCATCAGAGCACATGTTTGGTACTTTAATGACTTCAATTTCCCTTATGGCACAAAGTGCAACATTGCTATGATGCAATGATTGAATCCACAAGGAAAATCCTATGAAAACTGTCAACCCTTAACATATAGTGTGACAAATGCAGCCACAAAAACTATTACAAGGAATAATCATGACCACGTAGAGTTATAAGTGAATACTAACCAGACTAAAAATATCAAGAACAATGGTTCCAATTACATATTTCAAAATGACCCTTATTAGGTCTCAAAAGAAAATACTAAGCTCATCAAACCATAAGCTACTCCCTCATACAGTTAAAACAATAAGAAAACTAACCAAGTGGCAAGTACAATACATGAAAATAAATACACAGAGAGACCTTTTAAACAAAACTAACTTCAACAAATGCAAATTTTCCAATTTAGCGAGTTACCCAGTTTTCATTTCGCATAAGTATATAATTTTAGGGAAAAACAAATAAATACTCACCTCGAGACCGTGGATGTAGCAACCCGGAACCACATTGTCAAACAATACCAATTTGACTTTGGCCCCAGTCCAACAGAACTCTACATGGATAAATAATGAGTTGTTTGTTGTAATGAATTAGTTCAAATAACCATACTGAAAATGTCATAGACATTTTATCAAATAGCTCATGAGCAGGTTTGAAGAGATAAAGGTACTATTTACAAAGTTAAGCTTCATCAAATAGCTCACAGGAAAAATAGCTATCTAGTTCTAAGAGTGAAACAAACGAAATAGAAAAGAGAAAATGAAACTCAACCAAAATGGGTTGATGGAAGCTAACAAACCCCATCACAAACACAAAACTTAATTGAACTATGCACAAGCAGAAACTCATCACAAAATATTTCAATATATCTCACTAAAAATTTTACAACGGAGAGGAATGAAAACCAAAAGCAATACAGGACATTACCTTCAGTTGACGAATTGAAGAGAATATGTGATATCACTTATATTCGATGGTACCTGAATGAAGCACTCAAATAAATATGTCACACGCAAAAAAATAATCATGCTCAAGAAAAGATAAAAGCTGAAGCGAGACATGACAATTAAAGATAAAAATGAAATGCACGCAGCACCACTACATAAGCCACTTGAAGACCTGTTGGGGTTTAACAATGTTGAAAAATCATCTCATTGTGTTTAAACTTATAGATGTGCAAATCCTCTGATTTTTATGAATTTTGACTTAAAATTGAATTGGTTTATGGAGTGAAAAAATAAAGACGGGAGAAAAAACAGAGTGCAGCAGAGAGAGATCATAAGTGTTGGTCATCGCTCACCAATTCGTTGGCGAAATCAACCAGTTACCTGAATAATGATCGATTGTTAAGGGTGTGGGGTGTGGGGCTGTGGGGTGGTGATTCACGGTGCGGAGAAACAAAATGACACGGAACTTCAACGATTTTCAGAGTGAAAAATAAAACAACCAAAAAAGTCAGACCATCAAAATAAAATGTCCATATTTCTTTGGCTAATTTTGTCGAACACGTGAGATACAAAATTTTGGCAACTCATTGAACTAATCTGCAATTGAGATGTTTGCTAAATTAGTGGTGGGCTGGGGGGGGATGAGGTAGTGTGAGGTGGTTGTGCTAGTTGCGTAGGTAGGGGGTTGTGGTTGGGAATGGGGTGGGCAGTGGCGACAGACGAATGGTTCTGATGCTGCTGGCGGTGGATGGGTAGCGACTATTGACAGAGAAAGAGAAAGAACATAGAGAGAGAGTGTGTGAGTGAATGAGTGAGTGAGAGAAAAATATGTACCTGGGCAGCGGCGTTGGCTGGGCTGTGACTTTGCTGGTGGAGGATAAGCAATGACACAAAGAGAAGAGGGGAGGTAGCGACGACAAAGAGAGAGGGAATATTTGGAGAGAGTGATATCTAGAGAACTGAGAGAGGGAGACAACTTTTGTGTGTGTGTGTGAGAGAGAAACGTGTGAGAGATGGAACTTTAGAGTTGAAAATTGAATGAAATCCTATTCCAAATCTTGGGCGGGAAATGAAATTTAGTGATCAATTTAAGATCGTCGAATCAATAATATTGAATCGATTTGAGCCGCGAAAAGCTCTAGACAAACTAAGCTAACTACTTTATTATATACTAGTAATTACTCGTGCCTGAAGGCACTATGTTACTCATAAAAAAATTATAAATATTTTTTCATAAATAAAGGTAATATATAATACAATTTCAACAATATAACGATCAAATTAATATTGTACAACATGTATGCAGAATATATATAATCAAACATTTATATAACGAAAGTCATGCTACAACTACTGTAACATATTAATTCAAAAATTTGAGAAAATATAATTATTATTGGTTAAATATCCACAATTTTAATATTTTTAATAATCTTTATCTCAAATTTCAAAAAAAATATAACTATTTGTTTATCTGCAAGTTTCTACCTAAAG
Organism: Ilex aquifolium; assembly: GCA_951799425.1. Taxonomy (NCBI): domain Eukaryota; kingdom Viridiplantae; phylum Streptophyta; class Magnoliopsida; order Aquifoliales; family Aquifoliaceae; genus Ilex; species Ilex aquifolium. The sequence continues at coordinate 13,629,892 of OX637406.1, forward strand.
TTCATACAATTATCTTTGCACCATTTTTTTAATGTGAGTTCGTGTAACTTTTGTGAGGAAAACATTCAAAAGTTTCACATGAATTCTTGTAGGTGTAAAAAATTTTGTTAAGTAATTAAAATCAGTTTCCATTTGAGTTCAACTTAAATATTCGTAAAATTCAATCGAATTTAAGTTTGGAGTTGGATTATTCTCACCCCACAAATCTCTATTCCAACTCCATTTAATTTCTCATTATCAAACTATTAAATCCACCCATTCTATAACCACTCCATTAGTAATTAAGTCCACCCCACGCTACATACACCCCGTTTAATAAATAAACTCACCTTATATTTTGTCCTAATTATAGTTTCATTATCTATTTCATCTGATGCGCTTATTAAAATACTTTTTTTAATATAAATTTTTCCAGTGAGATACATGTTAGTATTACTTTTCAATTTAATTCTATATTTGATTTCATGTTTGTTGTATGAATTTTTATTATTTTCGGTATGTTTTAATATCTCTGTCAAGTTTAATAATTTTTTATTTAGAATGTATATGTGTGGTACATATATGTATGTTTTTCAGATTATTTGTTATTTTTTTTTATTTTGTTTAGGCTTTGTGTCTATGCTTCTTATTTTTTTTCTTGTTCGATTTTGTGTTTGTGCTTGATACCTTTTTTTTTTTTCATGTCCGGTTTTGCGTCTTGTGGTTTTGCATTTTGTAGTTTTACTTGTTTCTTTAATCTTTGCTTTGTTTTTTTTTTTTCCTTCTTATTTCGGTTTGCTTCTTTCTTTCTTTTTTTCCTTATTTCGTTCTTTTATTTTTAAAAGGGGTGTATATAGCATGGGGTGGGTATATAAATAGTAGACTTAATAGTTTAATAATGAGAAATTAAATGGGGTGGAAATAGAGATTTGGGGGTGGGAATAACTCCATCATTTAAGTTTAAGCAAGAATTTATACTTTATACATGACAGTCAAATTCGAGTCTTAATCATAATTACGTCAAACTAAGAATTTAAGTTCGACTCAATTAATACTTCTATCTTAAACCTACAAACTAATTCTTATCTATTCCCGTTCACTGTGATGTCATAACTTTTTTTTTTTTTTTTTAATTTAGTTATTCTTTATTATTTTTACAATCAATTTCACTTTGACTTCAACTTGAATATTCGTAAAATTTAAGCAAATTTAAGTTTAAGTAAAAATATATATTTTATACTTGACAACTAAATTTAGCTCAATTCGAATATTAATCATAATCACTTTGAACTGATAATCGAGTAGAATGAAATTTGGAGGAGGAATTTCGATCGTTTGACCAATAATATTAAAACAATCTGAGCCACGAAAAACTCAAGACAAATGATGATAACCCCCTTAGTATATAGATATATCACATTATATTTATATTATTCGTCTATTATACCATTCGAATATTATAATATTTTTATTTCAATACAAAATATGACATATATTATAGTCATTCGACTCGTTTTGACGCAAAGAATATTTATTTAAGGACCATTTGTTTATTTAAAATTTTTAAAAATAATCTTTAATTAGAATCATAATTAACGACCTAATTAATGTATAATATGAGATAGAGAGAGATAGAGAGTTATAAGAGATATACGAGTCTTATAATTGTGGAATGAATGAAAGTCTTACTCAAAAAATTGGGGGAGAGGACTTTTCGTATTAGGACTGTCGGATCAATAAATCGTCAAGCGATCTGAGCCGCGAAAAGTTAAAGACAAAGAAGTCTAACTATTTTATTATATATATATATATATATATATATATATATATATATAGAGAGAGAGAGAGAGATCAACCGTCTCTCTAATCATCGATCGACTTGTTATATTTCATTCAGTCTAATCCTGAGGATTTATGTGCAGATTATATTTCAGAGAGTAATACTATTTGAACGTAATTTGTTAACTTAATTTATTAATCTAATTCATTATAACCGTTGAATTAAAAACAAATTCTAATTTTAAATGGGTTTCACTCTCACTTTAATGATCATAGTATACTAGATTAACAAATGATATTGATAAATTATGTATAATTAGTATTACTTTATTTGATATGGACTAAGGAAAAGAAAGGGATGATTTGACAGTTTTTGAGTTCTAATAGATGAAGAATAGATTCTTGAGAGAAAATGTGTCTGCCATTTTTACTTTCAGCTGTAACCAATTAAAGCTTAATTGCAGCTGCCACTCAAATTTTATTCTAAAACACCTTCATTTGCATTATTTGATTTGATTTCTGTTCAACTTTCAGAATATATTGCGTCATATGTTGTAGAATAAATGACATCATGTGTTTTTACGTGTGTAATACTCTGTACTTCCAGAATAATCTTACAGAATTTTGCACCAAAATGACATTCTCGAGTGTTCGGACCCCCATGGTGTAGAAATACATAAATCATTCTTTATTTTCCGTCCTTAGACTTGTTTGTTTACATGGTTTGTAGTTTTATTGAACCCACAAAAAAGAATATTAATGGTGTCTTCATTTGATAATTTACAATGATGCCCTTTCATTTAGGTTGAAGGAGGACATTTTAGTCTTTACATGGCCTTGTCCTGGCAGTGCCTCTATGACCAGACTTTTATACCACCAGCAATTAAATGTTTGGGATATTGGTATTTAACTACCTCATTATAACTGGACCAACAAAACAAAAAAAACAAGGTAATAAGTGAGAAATGATTATTTTAAACTTATCCGGACCCCTTATACCATCCCTTTCCGCAACGCAAATATATTATAAGGACATGTTTGTTTCAAGTATTATATAAGCTTGGTATTAAAAATGTATTTCTTACATTTTCAATACCAATAGATATTGTTACCGGTAATAAAAATTATTTCAATCCCCTCCCATGTTTGTTTATTCAATAGATACTACGGTGGGTTCTACAAACAATCATCTATTTTATCACATCTTATATAACAAATATATCATTTTACCCTTAACATCATCCATTCCTTAACATCATCCATTCCATTCAAAATAATTTTTTTAAAAAAAAATTAAAAACAAAAACCGGTGACACTGTACGCTTAACCATAATACAAGGAAAAAATTAAAAATAATTTTTTTTAAAACAAATTAAAAAAAAATCGGTAGCACCGTACGCTTAAACATAATACAAGAAAAAAAATTCAAAATAATTTTTTTTTAAAAAAAACTAAAAAAAAAAACTGTTAACATCGTACGCTTAAACATAATATAAGGAAAAAATTTAAAATAATTTTTAAAAAAAATTAAAAAAAAATCGGTGATACCGTACACTTAAACATAATAAAAAGAAAAAATTCAAAATATTTTTAAAAAAAAAAAATTAAAAAAAAAAAACCGTTAACACTGTACGCTTAAACATAATATAAGAAAAAAATTCAAAATAATTTTTTAAAAAAAAATTAAAAAAAAACCGGTGACATCGTACGCTTAAACATAATATAAAAAAAAAATTCAAAATAAATTTTTTATATGTGAACTCTTCACATACGAGGGCATTTGTGTCATTTTATTCTTTTATACCGTCCTTTCATTTGTACCGAGGAGATAATACCACTTGGTAGGTGGTATTCATTAATACCATGTAGAAGGCATTAAGGACACTGTTCAAACCGGGTCGGTATTACGACCTGAAAAATAATACTAACTATAAAATGTTAAACAAACAAGATATAAGATAGGTCCTACGTACTATTTTCCTAATCCCACCTCCTTATACCACTCTTATCCCCAAAACAAGTTAGTCCTAAATGAACAACATGAACCCCAATTAGTTAGATGTTTTTTTGTAAGATTAACAGTGCTATCATAGCAAATCTGTGGAAGGTGCCGGTTATTCAGCACTTGCCACATATTTCATTTTGCTTTTGGTCTTCCTGTTAAGGCTGTGGAGGAAGTCTGTTTAGTTGTTTTTTTTTTTTTTAACTTTCTATTTGAGAGCAACTCTGCTTCTGTACTCAAAGATTACTTTGGAAATACAATTTAGTCTATTTACCTATAACAAACTGTTTCTTGTAGAACCTGATAATAAGAGTAAAGACAATAGATTTCATGCATTAAACACAAGAACACACACACAAACAGAGAGAGAGAGAGAGAGAGAGAGAGAGAAAGTACATCACTAACAGATCTTGTTTCCTCTAAACAAGCACCACTAACATATCATTTCATCACTAAAGGAAGTGATTGCCTCTGTAGTATTACAAGTGCAATTCCATGAAGTCTATTTTTAAAGCATTTGATAAATGCATACTCAAATTTGGCAGACTTAAATTGAGGAAGATTGATCTTTTGGTAGCTTGTTCTTGTTTGTGACAGGTGAAGCTAGTAATTGCCCCATTAACACAACCATCATCGTCTTCACTAGCTTCCTCTTTGCTGGAATCGGGCTTCCGATCTTGGGTTTGAACTCCGGCTTCCTGGTATCACCTCTGTCTTCACTCTTGTTCACCAACGCCATCTCTCTCTCCCTCTCTCTCCCTCTCTACCACGGACAAGCTTGTTCTGCTTCTTAAGAGTAAAGAATGATGGTATTTATAGAGTGGTGCAACTATGGTAACTTTTCCATACCATATCTAAACTTTTCATTCAATAAAACTGTGACACATAATTTTTATAATTTTATTATTTATCTTTAAGTTATTAGCTTTTCAATTATAATTATAAATCATTCAAGTGAAAATCAACCACTATAGATGAATTTAGGTGTTATTTCTTTATATTTAAAAATGTCCTATGAATAAAAAAAGTAGCCGATATTTGTGTTTAACTTTCTTGTGAAATGATTGGGAAATCGGATTCTTCTCGAAGTGAATCAATGGAGATTTTCACCCTACTTGAAACGGATTTTTTTTCCCAAATTCTATTATTTATTTATTTTTCTACATTTTTCTATAAAGTGTGCACTTAACACCTTATCTTTATAGACGGTAATCTCAAACTTTTTTTTTTTATTGCTTTCGGGTCTTTAAAAAGGGAAAATCTATGGTATCGCTTTCGGTATTGTACCGAAAGTTATTACTTTTATGATAAAATTACAACTCAAAAGGGAGAAGTTACAACTGCTCAGAAAAAATTTATGATCGATCAATGGTCCATGATCAATCATGGACTTCTCCTGAGCAGTTGTAACTTCTCTCTTTTGAGTGATAACTTGATCTTTAAAAATTGTAATTTATATCTCAAAAAAGTTATAACTTAATTTGAAATTATTGTAATTTTTGGAATGGTACTTCCTTTGAGACTGTAGCCTTTCCCTTAAAAAATGTGTAACATTGTATGTGATTGATTGATTCCGATGTGAAAGACACCCATCTTTGTGTGTGTCAGTTTGTGTGTTGGAAGATTTACTTGGCAGGTAATACCACCTTGGCTATGCCCTTGTTTGTAGTGGTGATACACAATAATCACAATAATTACCTATGAGCTGTAAACTCAAGGATAAAATGTAAATTTAGACGTTTAAAATTTAAATTTTGATAATTTTTTGAGATTAAATTATGAAAAATTTATCTTTTATAAATACCCTAGTTTTGATATAGATGACTTATTGTTTGATCAGATTGGAGAGATGATTAATCGAGATACACGTAAACTGACTCGAACACTCCTAACCGTTAAAAAAAAAATATCTATGAGATAGTTTCATTATAGATCTTTCTATATCAGGTACAAATTGTCTTGCTTCAGAGAGTAAAAATTACTCGGATTCGGCCAAACTAAAGTTCCAAAATCCCACCGAAAGCAAAGCAATTGGGGCCAGCTTTGAATACTCATTTTAGCAAATGCTTAATTTTGCTTGGCCTACATTTAATTTCTTTTACTAATGAACAGGGAGAGTTCACGTGAATAACATGGAGAATCAAACTTTGAGAAACCCGAATTTATAAACTAATTATGTCTTTAGATATTTTCTTCAGCACTCAATAGAGGATCTAAATTTGGTATCTTCCACATGCTGAATTTTGCTAAAAGTCTCTAGATTTATCGAGAAAAATCATTGAAAACTATCCTCAATAGAGTGGACGGATAAGTATATGATGCCCACTTTTTTCTTTTTAATATTATATTAAATAATAATTCTCAGCCGTAGATGTTATTTTTATTTATTTAAATTTTTTTTTTTTGGTAGTTGTTAATCATAAAAATAATAAAAACTTTACATTTGAGATTTTGTCGTTTGCCAAAATATAAAATAAAATTGGATACCTTATTTTTTATGTACTAAAGTCTAATCATGGAGTGGACTCACAGTCAAATCATCTCTGGCTTGTTTGGATGAATTTTTAAGAAGAGTTTGAATTGACTTCTCAAAATTTTTCCAAACTCAAACTCAAACCTAGAGGTGACAATCTTAATTCATTACCCATTAATCCGTCCAACCCGTCCATAAATAAATGGGTTGGGTACCTATATTATTAATATGAGTTTTAAATGGGTTGGGTAATATGATTCATTCTAATTAAGCGGGTTAATATGGATCACAAATGGGTACCCATTGGGTTGAATATTTATCTTGTTATTAAATAACACAAGTAATAAAATTAAATAAATATACTAATACATCAAAAAATACACACACTATTACACCAAAAAATACACATATATACACTAATACACCAAAATATACACACACTAGTACATCAAAAACACATACATTAATACACCACACATGACCCACGGGTCGACCCATGACCCATGGGTTATCCCATAACTCATGGGTCACCTCACGACCCACCGGCCAACCCATAGCACACAATTGATCCCGACTCATTATGTGTGTATTTTTTTTATTAAATTTGTTTTAGTTTTTATGTTAGTATATGTGTGTATTTTTGGTGTATTAGTATGTATTTTAGTGTATTAGTGTGTATATTTTTAATGCATTAGTTTGTGTGTGTTTTGGTGTATTAATGTGTGTGTATGTTTGTATTTTGGTGTACTACTAATGTGTGTGTGTGTGTGTGTTTTGGTGTACTAATGTGTTTATTAAGAATTTTAATTATTTTATGGGTTAATCGGTTTAACCCAACCCATTATAACCCATTTACTTGGTGAGTGAAAAATGGATTGGATTTATTTTAGCCCAATCCAATTTAACCCAACCCATAACCAACCCAACCCACCCATTTGCCACCCCTACAGCTACTCAAACCCCTCTTTACAAATATGACATTCAATATTAAATTCAGTCCATATCCATGTTTGGTATGCGCATAGATATATCACTATTATGATAATATATTTGTATATAAATGACTATTGTATTCCTTCACCAATCTAATTCAAACCCATGTTTATATATATATAGGGTATAATTGTTTTTTTGTATCTTCAATCCGTTTGCCTTCATCTGAAACCCCTCCTTCCCATGGGTTTGATAAAACCAATGATCTAGGGTTTAAGGTCCCAGCCAATAGCAGACTGGGTTTGGTAACTCAGGCTTCAAATTTTTGGCCAAACATGAGGAACCCATCTTCCAAAACTCCCAATCCCACTTACCAAACAACCCTTTGGTGGACTTGCACTTCCTCTACTGGGTATGAACAAGGGCTCTATCTATATCTCACTCACCCACTTTCTCAGATGGGCTCATTATTGCAGTGTTTATGTGTCGAGCTTCTCTTTACCTGCTTGTCAAAGAATGATACAATATTGGGCCAACTTCATTTTACTCTCTTACATGTGGTTAGATCTTTGTGCAGACCACAGCCTTCAAAAATAGTCGCTTAACCCTTATATATGGTTTGTGGCATAATTTGCACAGCTAACTCCACGGAAGTATTAAAATGACCTAAATATCCTCTCTTCTTTTTCCCCTTTGTTTTATTTTTCTCCACTGTTCTTCTTCCCCCTTCTCTTTCTTCTTGTTCTTCTTAGCTGAAATTAATTTCCTGAATCATTCAAATCCTTGATAATAAAAAGAGTAAATCACATTTTCCCCCTAAAAGATACAAAAATTCTCAATTTGCCCTTCAAATAATTAATTTTTTTACATTGTCCACTCAAAGAAATAAAAACGTTGTAATGTGGTCCACTTCCTTATTTTCGTTTGGTCATCGGTCTGTTTTGTGTCAAAACAACAAATCAAGAATTGCAAAACACTATGTTAGTTAGCAAAGACGGGTCACAACCACTATCTTAGAACTGATCCATCAATCAGCATGATCATGTGAGCACCACATTATTTAGTCCTATTTTTTTTATCCCATTATTTGGTCACCGAAAATCATATCCCTCAAAGGTCTTCGATTATGAAAGAGGCTGTCAAATCTTTTAAAAGCATAACCATCTAATGGTAAAACAAACCAGCAATGATAAAACAAAAACAAGAAAAAACCTCGTTCATGAACAATCCTAGAATGTTCTTAGCTAGCAATATCATTTCACTTGTGTCAAGGATTACAATATGAGCAATGCTAATAGAAGGAGCAAAAAACAATAAAATGCACTATTCACAGAAAGCTTACAAAAGTCTAGATAACCACAATCACAACACCAATATCAAACGTTAGTTTGGAATATCCTATGGATTGTTCAGTAGCATCATGTTCTAGAACTCTTCGAAATCAAGCACCCCGTCCGAATTGGAATCATAAACATTAATCATGCTCTTACAGTCTTGGCCACCATGCTCGTCCCACAATCCTAATCTTGACAACACGCTTTGAAGCTCCTCGCTAGTAATGAAGCCATCTCCATCCAAATCATAGACCTTGAAAGCCTCAACAAGTTCACTCTCAGGGTTGTTATCCTCCTCGGCTTCTTTGCTTTCGCCAATGTTCCTCTTAACAACACTGTCATAAAAGAACGAAAAATCAATGGGGTCAAGACTAGTTTTGCCCAACAATGACTCGAGCTCGTCTAGGCTAGAGTGGAGGCCAATTCTCTCAAGAAGCCAGTGGAGCTCATCCAGGCTCACAAGGCCATCCCCATTTTTGTCAAGCTTTTCGAAAATCCGGTGCACATCATTTGAGTTAATTGAAGACATGTTGGTGCCAAGTTTTGAAATATGTCGAAATTGGCTTGTTTGATATGTTAACGATGTGTGTACCTTCACTTTTGAAGAGGAAATAGAGAGGAGAAAGCTATATATATAAGGATGTTGTAGAAATCTATATTGTTCTTGCTTGTATGTCTATGGATACCAATGATCAACACTATTGTGGTTGAGATCATATGAAAAAAGTTGCAGGAAGTTGTTGTATGTCTCTTTCATTCCTCATGTTTTCTACTTTGAGAAATTACACAAGCATCCCCTAAGTAATCTCATAGTCACACGATCATCACCTAGTATTGCCAAAATTACACAAAAACTCCTTACTTTTTAGGGAGAAGTTTGTCGTAAGTTGGGGAAAGATTTGGAGTTCTTGGGACGAACAAAGATATGAATAACCAAACAGAACAAGAGTTTCTTTCTTGACATTTATTTTCTTCTTTCACTCATGAATTTAGTAGTACAAATGGGATTAACAATATATATATATATACACATATACTGCCAGAAACTTCGTATTTTTTGTGATATTCCTCTTCGTCTTATTGTACTTAATCACATAGCACCAGCATCACATTTTCAATCAATTATTTTTGGAGGAGAAGACTATGAGCACATAGTGGTAGCAGTTGATGTCTACGTAATCCTGATCATTTCTCACGAGAATAGTTCCATTATGGGGTGATCTGTTGGTGGGTTTGGGCTCCTCAATACTAAAAATTGTTCAAATCGAGTATAAAAACATTTTCTTAAAAATAATATTTGCTCTCACAAATGAGTTACGATGGTGTTTACTTGAAATACATCTGTTCTCAAGATACAGTGATGTTTCAAATTTGCCTGCGTGTTACAGTTACTAAAATACTACCCGAATATTTTAAAAAAATCAAATAGTCAAATTTTCTAGTATTTTATTTCTGCAGAAATTAGAATGTTAGATTGAAAAGAAAATAACGCATATATATGTATTTGGGAGAATAAAATGTTGTGACGGACTCACGATTTGAGTACTAAGGTAGATAATAAAGTGCTAAAAAATAAATAAAGCACACACACAAATGAACAAAAGAGATTTATGTGGTTCGACTATTGCCAACGTTTACAACAAACAACGATCGGATGTTTTCACTACAGAGTAAAATAACAGTACAAGAACAACTCTTTCTTGCCTCGCAAGTACTCACTTCTACTAGAGAGAATGCACTATGACCTCACTGATACCACTTGGATATCACTCAGGGCCAAATGCCTCACAACTCTCTACACTAAAAAAGGCTTCTGATTTCCGATGTATTCAACCAAGTCTGAGCACCCTTTTATATAAGAATTCTACAGAGAAAACGTCCAATTCATCAGATGTGCGATCAAATCTGCGCGTGATTGAGCCACCAAACAAGTCGCTTGAGAATTCATGCCGAGATAATTCATGCAGAGAAAATTCATTCAAAGCCTTGACTTTTGTGGCATCTGCATTTCAGGTCACAAAAGGCTAAGGCTTTTAGCCACTTTTTCAACAACAAAAATAAATTCTATTAGGAAGTTTAAAATTATTCAATGATATATTTCTGGAGTCTAAGGCACCACCTACTCATATACTTAGTAATGGCGACTTTTCAAAATAAATGTGCAACTATTTGAATGATGTTTTTTGATTCAAGATATATCAATGATACTTTTATGAAATTACTAGGATAAATCTCTTGGATGGGTTGAAGAGAAGGCTCGTCAAACATGTGCGTGCACACACACGGGCGAAAATTTCCTTAACAATCCACCATATTCAATCCTTTGTGCGTTTTGAGCATCCCATTGCGTGTTTGCGCCTCGAAAAATTAGTAGGTATAATACTATAGCAAGGTGACAAAAGGATTACAATTCCATCATTTTAATTATTGTGACACCCTAAAAATTGGGGGTCTTTAATTTAATAAAATTCGGGCAGAGTCTCCTTTGTACGGAGAGCTCTACCCAAAACACAACCTGTGCCACATACACTCACATGACCTATTCGAGGTCTAATATACAATATTAACCACACCGGGTCCATTTATGAGTAAGCATTGACTACACCGGGTCCATTTATCCATACTCATCTAATACATGCAAGGTTACGTTAAAAATAGTCCATATCAGTTCGATTATAATTCTTTTACATACGTTACATGCTCAAAAATTAATTTAGCGAGTGTTTTACAAAATCATAGTTTTTTTCACAATAGTTTTACAAAAATGTGAATTAAAAGTCACAAGTCGGCTTTTCTTCATCCTTGAGGCCCCAAGTGAGAGCCTTCCACCGGTGCATTCCCTGCACCTGAAATGTTTTCTCGTATAGGGTGAGCTACGCTCAATAGAGTATTTCATAAAGATGCTACTCCCCAACTTAGATGCATATGAAATGTGCACATGCAACAATCAACAACCATTATCCATTCCAAACAAGAACATGTAATTCAAGATTGGAATTCTACCATGTCATGTCATGATATGAGATGATACTCACTCATGCATTTTACCCCGAGTTCTCACCGACTCCCACAACACAATGCAATGCACGTGTATAATACATTTGTCATGAAATACATTCAATAATTATTTGAAATAAAAGTCATGTGTTTGTAATGTGTATGTGGCTAATACAGTTAGGTGAGTGACACTCTCCCTCGGATATCATGCAAGAAATGAAAAAACGGGTGTGGATGAACAAAAGCATGTGTGTGTGTGTGTACAAAAGTGCTCTCCAAGCGCAGAGAGACTTTCGAGTGTTGTGTTTTACTTGGAATTGATATTCCAAGGTCATTTCCTCAGGGAATGAAGATGAATTATGTTGAAGGTGATTTTGGTGAAAAATGAAAAGTGCAAAAATCTTTAAGTTTGTGTTTTGATGAGTGAGATTTTGATAAAGATGCAATGGAAACAATGTTGGCTAATTCAAAGAGTTCATTCTAAATAGGAATGTCAAATCAACTCAAAACATTCTTCCAATGGTGCATAAGTGTTCGATTGATTCGTAGGAAGCGAGGTACTAAAATGGAAGTGAGGGCTCAAGCATACCGTGTGACAAGTCTACGGTGTATCAAGAACTCACAACCATGTCCGCACTCAACCTAGTCAAACCAAACCACCTTTCACTACGAGGAAGAATGAACAAGAGTCGATTTCACATACCCAAGAGGAAATCTCCCTTGGATTAGCCAACTAAAAATCTAGCTACTCATAATAAAAGGAAAGACATGCATAATGTAAAGAAACATGATGAGGAAATGAAACATGGAACTAGTATTAATGCAAGAAAAGAGTTAAAATACAAGAGAAATAACATTCACAACCAAAATACAAAGTTTGAAGGCAAATACCCAAATGTAAAACTTGAAATACTAAAACAACTAGCTAAACTTGCATACAACTTAAATGAAAGAGTTGAAAGTGGAAATGGGGAAGATTACAAGTAATTTAAGGCTTACAACACTGAAAATGGTAAAGAAATATGAAAACCCAGATTTCTCTCTCTAACTTCATCTTCTTCCTTGAGCTTTCTATCTCTAAAACTACTCCTAAGCTTAGGTAACCTCTTATCTTCCAAAGCTTGTGTGAATGCTGAATAAATGGTGTAAAGACTGTGACGCCCCAAATTTCCGGGGGTCCTTTATTAACCGTTGACCATCCGTCAACCCGCGAAAATACTCGTGATAGTCGTATAACCCGACACCACGTCACTCACATGCTTTTAATCGGATTTACCATCCACAAGGTCAATTATACCTTCATTTATGTCCATTTATGTCATAGAAACCAAAGAAAACAAAGCCCAAAAGCATGGCTAAGCATTTTGAAAATTTCAAGTTTTTTTGGAAAAACCTTCCGGAAGGTCGATATACACCTACCGGAAGGTCGCTGAAGGAACTGTTACATGAAAAGGATCAATTTCAAGAACTTCCGGAAGGTCGACATCAGTAGCAAAAACCTTCCGGAAGGTCCATTCCAGTAGCCAAAACCTTCCGGAAGGTTCATTCCAGAAAACAAAATCCTTCCGGAAGAACTCGGCAGTCAAAAAGAAACCCAAGGCAAAACCTTCCGGAAGGTCCACTCCAGTAGACAAGTCCTTCCGGTAGGTTTTACTCCAGTAGCTAAAATCTTCCGGAAGGTTCATTCCAGTGGGCAAAACCTTCCGGAAGGTATTAGCCGTGAGCAAGGCAAGCTGGGGTTTTTAGCAAAACCTTCCGGAAGGCCGACACACACCTTCCGGTAGGTTTTCAGACTGTGAGCATAAAAATGGATTTCTTTCCCCTCCAAACCATCCTTAAAGCTACCCCATACACTCCAAACTCATTCAATACATGTTTAATGAGATTTTCCATATAATACCCAACTCATACAATCTCTATTACAATTCATTCCATAATATATATACATCAAAATGGAATTTTGTTAAAGGTTTTACAAAACTTAAACTAAGGCCACAAGCCGGCCCCCTTCATGCTTGATGCTCTCCAAATGAGCCATCCGCCGGAGCAAAACCCACACCTGAAATGTTTTTCCCATAAAGGGTGAGCCACGCTCAATAGGGTATCTCCTAGAGAGGCTACTCCCCAACCTAAATGCATATGAAATGTCACATGCTATCAATCAACAATCCACAACAAGAATATATTCCATGTTGAAACATGTAATGTCATGCTATGAAATGAGGTGAGACTCACTCATGCACATCAACCGAGCCCTTCCCGGCTCCTCTACACATGCAAGTGCCAATGTGTACCAATCCGTCATTTATGTTCCACATCAAATGACATTTCATTCTAGGGTCTTTGTAAGGGGTGGATGTTCATGGACTCACACCAAAGGTCACCCAACCTACACGGAATTCATGGACTTCCACCAACGGTTCCGCGTACACCGACACACTTTATGGGCTCTTATACCAACGGAGTGCGTATCCAATCACCGGGTCTCTCACCCGAGGGATTTTCTAGCCCTTCTTGCTACCCCAACCCTATCAACATATAAACCATTCGACTCGTCTAGGTCATCGACCCATATTACCCGAGCTCACTCGTCATCCACCATGTGTGGTGAAGACAAATAACCATGCACACACACCTCCTAAAATGCGATGTTCCCGTGCATATGAAATGTGGTGCTCCATTGCAACACCAATACAATGTTCGATATGATATGAGTGACATATGAACATTCTCAACACATTTCTCATATTCCATGGCAAAATCATATCAAAAGCATATAATTCCCATAATACAAATTCCAAGCATGTTATCAACATACTAAAATTTCATGGCATATATATAAACACATAACACGCCCACAATTTCATATAACACATGAATTTACATTGGGTTCATTTCACATATCCAATTCATAGAAATCACAATTAGTAACTTCTAAATATTCATCCAAATTAGGATTTCCTTTACCCATTTCAATACCCAATTCACCCAATTTCACAACAATAGGCAAGAGACACATAGGCTATCTTCCTACCCATTCCATAAAAACATTATAGGCTTGGAATAAACCTTAGTAGGAAGAAACCCTACCTCTTGAAGCGTGAGGAACGACCAAGGGAAGTTCCAAGACCCGATTCAAGCCAAAAACCCTCACTTCTCGAAAATCCCGTACCTTAACCTTCGGTAAAACTTGCGCTTTTTGGTATAGCCGCGTAGCCCTCGATGAGTAGAGCGACTTTAATTCTTGGCTTGCGTGGATTCGAGGTCCGTAGCGCCGTAGATCGTAGAGAGAAGGTGAGTTTTTCTCTCTTTTCTCCCTCTTTCTCTCTATCGGCTGAAACCGGCTGAACAATGGGGAAAAATCTAATTTTTCCCCCTATTTATATTTTAGAATACTTGGCCCACAATTCGCCACACGTCCTATTTAATTTCGGGTCCGTTTTAATCCCGAAACGATTAAATTTCGCTCCGGTTCAAGTTCGAATTATTTTTGTTTTAACTTGTGTTTAATATTTCCCCAAACCTGGAAACTTTATAAAAATTTCGTGTACAGGGTCACCCGGGGCCCGTTCGTCTCGTAAAACGCGAAAAATCCGACTATCTCGGAATTCCACGAAATTTGACGTGGTAACTAGATTTCGCGAGACGAATCCAACGGTGAGGTCCGTTTCGTCATCCGAGTTCTAGAAAAATTCAGGTTTACAACATGTACTGTAGTGGCAATTTACCGTTTTGCCCTTTTTCACAAAGGTTGAAATTTTCTCAGGTTTTACATTCTTCCCCCCTTAAAAGAATTTCGTCCCCGAAATTCACACACTCATGCACACACAATTACACGCATATGCAACAGTCATATAATACTAAATGACTATAAGAATGTACCTCCATCCTCAAATAAGAAAGGATAGTTGGCACGTATGGTGTCCTCACGCTCCCATGTTGCCTCCTCCACTCCTCGGTGCTGCCACAACACCTTCACTAGCCTCACGGTCTTGCCTCGCAAAACCTGCTCTCGGCTATCCATGACACCCACTGGTCCCTCCTCGAAGGTCCCATCCGCATCAACTATGAGCTCGCCCCAATCCACAACATGCGTCGGATCTGGAGTATACTTCCGGAGCATGGAGACATGGAATACGGCGTGAACACCCGATAAAGTTGGCGGTAACGCCAATCTGTAAGCCACAGTGCCAACTCTCTCAAGCACCTCAAAGGGCCCAATATACCTCGGCGACAGTTTTCCCCGTTTGCCGAATCTGATCACCCATCTCTTAGGCATCACTTTCAAGAAGACGTGGTCTCCCACCTCAAATTCTAGAGGCCGCCGCCGCCTATCGGCGTAACTCTTCTGCCGGCTCTGAGCCGTGAGAAGACGCTTCCTTATCAGGTTCACCTTCTCCGAGGTGTCTCTAATCAAGTCTGGACCCGTAGAGGGTCTTTCCCCAACTTCAGTCCAACAAACCGGAGAACGACAAGGCCTCCCATAAAGCGCCTCATAGGGTGCCATCCGTATACTCGCCTGATAACTGTTATTGTAGGCGAATTCCACTAAGGGCAAATGCTCTTCCCAGCTACCCTTGAGATCTAGGACGCATGCCCGTAGCATGTCCTCTAATGTCTGGATGGTCCTCTCCGACTGACCGTCCGTTTGGGGATGGTAGGCTGTGCTCATCCTCAACTGAGTCCCCATGGCTCGCTGGAAACTCTCCCAAAAGTGAGCCGTAAACCTGGGATCCCGATCCGATACTATAGATACGGGTACCCCATGCAACCGGACTATCTCCCTTATGTACAACCTGCAGAATTCCTCCAGAGTGAAGGTCATCCGCACCGCCAAAAAGTGTGCCGACTTCGTAAGCCGGTCCACTATCACCCACACCGCATCATGTCCCCGTAATGTCCGTGGCAAGTGGGTCACAAAGTCCATTGTGATGTGCTCCCACTTCCACTCAGCCACTTCCAAGGGCTGGAGCAACCCTGCTGGCCTCTGGTGCTCGGCTTTAATCTGCTGACATGTGAGGCATCTACTGACAAAGTCGCCAATTTGCCTCTTCATTCCGCTCCAGTAATACTGGCGACGAAGATCATGATACATCTTCGTGCCGCCTGGGTGCACCGCAAAACGAGAGCAATGGAACTCCCTGAGGATCTCCTCTCTCAGCTCCGCCGACTGGGGAACCACTACCCTTCCCCTAAACCGAAGACTGTCATCCGAGTGAATGGCCCAGCCCTCGTCACCAGTACCCGCCTGCACTCGGTCCCTGATGGATGATAACTCTGAGTCCTGTCTCTGTGACTCGATCACTCTGCTCAGTAGGGAAGGCGTAGCCACCAAACTCCCTAAAACACCCTGAGTCCGACCCCGATAATGCAGCCCAAATTGGCCCACGGCCTCAAGCATCCGCCACTCCCGGGAAGCCACACTAGCTAAGACACCCCGTGACTTCCGACTAAGTGCGTCAGCCACCACATTTGCCTTACCGGGGTGGTAATGCAAAGTGAAGTCATAGTCTTCTAGGTACTCCATCCACCTACGCTGCCTCATGTTGAGGTCCCGTTGAGTGAAGATGTACTTCAGACTTTTGTGGTCCGAAAACACTTCAAATCGTTCACCATACAAATAGTGGCGCCAAGCCTTTAAGGCAAAGACAACGGCCGCCAACTCCATGTCATGCGTAGGGTAATTCTGCTCGTGATTCTTCAACTGTCGAGAACCATAAGCCACCACTCTCCCGGACTGC
Source organism: Ilex aquifolium (assembly GCA_951799425.1). Classification (NCBI taxonomy): domain Eukaryota; kingdom Viridiplantae; phylum Streptophyta; class Magnoliopsida; order Aquifoliales; family Aquifoliaceae; genus Ilex; species Ilex aquifolium. Next base: position 13,647,130 of record OX637406.1, read on the forward strand.
ATCAAGACACAACCCAGTCCGTCCTTGGAGGCATCGCAATATATCGTGTAGTTTTGCCCCCTCTCTGGAACAATTAAGATAGGAGCTGAAGTGAGCCTCCTCTTCAGTTCTTGGAATGCCTTCTCACACGAATCATTCCACTCGAACTTGACCTCCTTCCGGGTCAATCTAGTCATAGGTGCGGCTAGTCGGGAGAAGTCCTCGATGAACCTCCGGTAATACCCTGCCAATCCCAAGAAACTACGTATCTCGAAGACTGACCTTGGCCTCTCCCAGCTCATAACTGCCTCGACTTTCTCCGGATCAACTGATACCCCCGAAGCCGACACCACGTGTCCCAAAAATTTCACCTCCGTAAGCCAAAATTCACACTTGCTGAACTTGGCGTACAACTGGTGGTCCCTCAAGGTCTGGAGAACAATCCTTAAGTGACCCTCATGCTCCTCCTCTGTCTTGGAGTAGATCAGGATGTCATCAACAAACACTACGACAAACTGATCTAAATAGGGCTGGAACACCCTATGCATGAGATCCATAAATGCCGCCGGGGCATTCGTCAACCCAAATGGCATCACCGTGAACTCGAAATGCCCGTACCGCGTTCTGAACGCCGTCTTAGGGATATCTGACTCCCTAATCCTCAACTGATGGTAGCCCGTGCGGAGATCTATTTTTGAATAGACCCGCGCTCCCCTCAGCTGATCAAACAGATCATCGATCCTCGGCAAAGGGTACCTATTCTTGATGGTGACCCGGTTCAACTGCCGATAGTCTATACACAATCGAAGGGTCTTATCCTTCTTCTTGGCAAACAGCACAGGAGCGCCCCAAGGTGAGGTACTCGGTCTAATAAAGCCCTTGTCCAATAATTCTTGTAATTGAACCTTGAGTTCTTGCAACTCAGCTGGCGCCATCCTATGTGGAGTCATAGAAATGGGTGAAGTACCCGGATGCAACTCAACGCTAAAGTCCACATCCCTATGGGGAGGTAATCCCGGTAACTCGTCCAGAAAAACGTCCTCATATTCACACACCACCCGAGGTAGACCCAATTCTTGTCTCGCCTCGTCCTCCAGGGTAAGGCTCGCAAGCCAACCCATCAATTGCCCATGCCATCGTGAATCATACACGACTTGAGGTAGAGCATCATGCTTTTCCCCCTGAAACTTGAAACAAACACCGTCCGGTGTATAGGCGGTGACCCTCTTCCTGTCACAATCAATAACGACCCGATACGCCGCCAACCAGTCCATCCCAAGGATGACATCGAATTCCGACATGTCCATAACCCTAAGGTCCACGGTGAGTAGAATCCCAGAGATCTCTAGCTCACAACCCCGACATATCTGATTCACACACACCCTAGCTCCTAGGGGTGAATTCACATATAACGGCTCCTCCAAGGTATCAACCTCTAAGCCCAAATCCCTCACACATGATGCAGAAATGAATGAATGTGATGCACCAGAGTCAAATAACACTTTAGCCCATAGGCGAGAAAGTAGAAATGTACCCTGAATGACTGACTGGTCCACTGGCTCAGTCTGAGGTGTAATGGCGTAGACACGCCCCTGGGTCCCCGAAGTCCCGGCCTGCATGCCCTGTCCTCGGCCTCGACCCATGCCTTGGCCCATCTGGCCCGATTGCGGAGTCCCCGCTCGAAAGGTGGTAGGGGCCTGAGTAGCGCCCTGGAACTGATACTGGTTTCCCTGGCCCGTGGTGGGGTAGGGAGGAACAAGGCGTGTCTGTGACTGTCCCACTGATGACTGGGACTGAGGTGTCCCATAGCTCTGGGATCCTTGCCTCTGCGGACAATCCCGCTTCATATGCCCCGGTTGGTGGCAATGGAAACATGTCTTCTGGCCCGCCTGGTAGGTAGTCCTGAAGTTTCTCCCGCCTTGGGAAAGCTGACCTTGGCCTTGGCCTTGATAGCCGCGGCCCTGTCCTTGAGGAGCAGAGGTCCTCTGTTTCTTCCCCGAACTAGAAGAAGAGGATTGGCCCTCCTTCTTCTTATCCTTAGCACCCGCCTCACGGATGCTTCGAGCATCGTCCACCTCCCTCTCAATGGCCATAGCTGTCTCGACCATAGAGTCCAAGTCTTGCAGGCGGAGGCCCACAATCTTTCCCCGGATGGATAGCTTCAACCCATCCTCAAACCTTCTTACCTTGGCCATATCCGTGGCCACGTAATCATCAGCAAATCGGGCTAATTCGGTGAACTTAGCCACATACTCCATCACTGTCATTGACCCTTGCTTCAAATCTAGAAACTCGCGGGCCTTTGCATGTCGAACGGCCGTTGGGAAATATTTACCCATGAAGAGCTCCTTGAACTCTCCCCATGTCATGGCCTCTAGGTTCTTCGAGGCCGTCACCCAATCCCACCACAATTGGGCTTCTCCTTCTAGCTGGAATGCAGCTAGCCTTATCTTAGTAGCGTCTGAGGTGACCTCCATCGCCCCTAAGATCTTGTTGACTTGCCGGAACCAATGGTCGGCCACCATCGGGTCCGCCCCTCCCATGAAGACTGGAGGTTTGTGTGCTTTAAACTGTTGGAGGTTACTCGCGCCTCCATGTCCGGCATTTGCACTAGCTTGTGCAACAGTAGCCGCCATTAGGCCCATGGTTTCCGTAAACGCTCGTTGATCGAAGACCGGTGGTGGTTGGTTATTGTTCCGCCCACCGCCTCGACGTCCTCTTCTTCCACTTGCCATCTACACACAAGTCAAATGGCAATGGCACAACAACTTAGTATCCCTAGATAGGGATCAAAGTTAAAACGCTCAATTCTTTCTCATTGTCTCACTAGTAGAGCGTATGCCTCCAATAGTGGACCCTTTCGCTTTGAACCTTCCCGTTCATTTGCTTTCCCACTCCCAAGGTTAAGTTCTCTAACCCTAGTGTGTCCATTTCCATACACATTTTACCATGCATATAATACACATACCACATATCACATAACATGTAGCAATTTAAGCACATAACATGTAATGTACAATGAATGCAATGGTCTAAACCCATGCCCCATCAAGCCCTAGGTAAATCGCATACCTAGGCTCTGATACCAAGCTGTGACGCCCCAAATTTCCGGGGGTCCTTTATTAACCGTTGACCATCCGTCAACCCGCGGAAATACTCGTGATAGTCGTATAACCCGACACCACGTCACTCACATGCTTTTAATCGGATTTACCATCCACAAGGTCAATTATACCTTCATTTATGTCCATTTATGTCATAGAAACCAAAGAAAACAAAGCCCAAAAGCATGGCTAAGCATTTTGAAAATTTCAAGTTTTTTTGGAAAAACCTTCCGGAAGGTCGATATACACCTACCGGAAGGTCGCTGAAGGAACTGTTACATGAAAAGGATCAATTTCAAGAACTTCCGGAAGGTCGACATCAGTAGCAAAAACCTTCCGGAAGGTCCATTCCAGTAGCCAAAACCTTCCGGAAGGTTCATTCCAGAAAACAAAATCCTTCCGGAAGAACTCGGCAGTCAAAAAGAAACCCAAGGCAAAACCTTCCGGAAGGTCCACTCCAGTAGACAAGTCCTTCCGGTAGGTTTTACTCCAGTAGCTAAAATCTTCCGGAAGGTTCATTCCAGTGGGCAAAACCTTCCGGAAGGTATTAGCCGTGAGCAAGGCAAGCTGGGGTTTTTAGCAAAACCTTCCGGAAGGCCGACACACACCTTCCGGTAGGTTTTCAGACTGTGAGCATAAAAATGGATTTCTTTCCCCTCCAAACCATCCTTAAAGCTACCCCATACACTCCAAACTCATTCAATACATGTTTAATGAGATTTTCCATATAATACCCAACTCATACAATCTCTATTACAATTCATTCCATAATATATATACATCAAAATGGAATTTTGTTAAAGGTTTTACAAAACTTAAACTAAGGCCACAAGCCGGCCCCCTTCATGCTTGATGCTCTCCAAATGAGCCATCCGCCGGAGCAAAACCCACACCTGAAATGTTTTTCCCATAAAGGGTGAGCCACGCTCAATAGGGTATCTCCTAGAGAGGCTACTCCCCAACCTAAATGCATATGAAATGTCACATGCTATCAATCAACAATCCACAACAAGAATATATTCCATGTTGAAACATGTAATGTCATGCTATGAAATGAGGTGAGACTCACTCATGCACATCAACCGAGCCCTTCCCGGCTCCTCTACACATGCAAGTGCCAATGTGTACCAATCCGTCATTTATGTTCCACATCAAATGACATTTCATTCTAGGGTCTTTGTAAGGGGTGGATGTTCATGGACTCACACCAAAGGTCACCCAACCTACACGGAATTCATGGACTTCCACCAACGGTTCCGCGTACACCGACACACTTTATGAGCTCTTATACCAACGGAGTGCGTATCCAATCACCGGGTCTCTCACCCGAGGGATTTTCTAGCCCTTCTTGCTACCCCAACCCTATCAACATATAAACCATTCGACTCGTCTAGGTCATCGACCCATATTACCCGAGCTCACTCGTCATCCACCATGTGTGGTGAAGACAAATAACCATGCACACACACCTCCTAAAATGCGATGTTCCCGTGCATATGAAATGTGGTGCTCCATTGCAACACCAATACAATGTTCGATATGATATGAGTGACATATGAACATTCTCAACACATTTCTCATATTCCATGGCAAAATCATATCAAAAGCATATAATTCCCATAATACAAATTCCAAGCATGTTATCAACATACTAAAATTTCATGGCATATATATAAACACATAACACGCCCACAATTTCATATAACACATGAATTTACATTGGGTTCATTTCACATATCCAATTCATAGAAATCACAATTAGTAACTTCTAAATATTCATCCAAATTAGGATTTCCTTTACCCATTTCAATACCCAATTCACCCAATTTCACAACAATAGGCAAGAGACACATAGGCTATCTTCCTACCCATTCCATAAAAACATTATAGGCTTGGAATAAACCTTAGTAGGAAGAAACCCTACCTCTTGAAGCGTGAGGAACGACCAAGGGAAGTTCCAAGACCCGATTCAAGCCAAAAACCCTCACTTCTCGAAAATCCCGTACCTTAACCTTCGGTAAAACTTGCGCTTTTTGGTATAGCCGCGTAGCCCTCGATGAGTAGAGCGACTTTAATTCTTGGCTTGCGTGGATTCGAGGTCCGTAGCGCCGTAGATCGTAGAGAGAAGGTGAGTTTTTCTCTCTTTTCTCCCTCTTTCTCTCTATCGGCTGAAACCGGCTGAACAATGGGGAAAAATCTAATTTTTCCCCCTATTTATATTTTAGAATACTTGGCCCACAATTCGCCACACGTCCTATTTAATTTCGGGTCCGTTTTAATCCCGAAACGATTAAATTTCGCTCCGGTTCAAGTTCGAATTATTTTTGTTTTAACTTGTGTTTAATATTTCCCCAAACCTGGAAACTTTATAAAAATTTCGTGTACAGGGTCACCCGGGGCCCGTTCGTCTCGTAAAACGCGAAAAATCCGACTATCTCGGAATTCCACGAAATTTGACGTGGTAACTAGATTTCGCGAGACGAATCCAACGGTGAGGTCCGTTTCGTCATCCGAGTTCTAGAAAAATTCAGGTTTACAACATGTACTGTAGTGGCAATTTACCGTTTTGCCCTTTTTCACAAAGGTTGAAATTTTCTCGGGTTTTACAAGACCTCTGTATTTTTGTCCATAGGGCTCCTCTAGCATGTGTGTGCAAGCCTCCCATCAATGGGAGGTGAGTTGATAGCTTTGGATAGGCTAGGACAAGCCTAGCCTGCAACCCACCATGCCTCATCCTTCTCTCTCCTCCTTTCTCATCCTCCACCTTCCAAGGCTGACTTTAGGGTGTAGGAGGCATGTATCTATGCAGAATATGTCAAGGAAAAAATGGGAGAATCATAGGTGAGACCCTCAAGTGGTAGAGCTTGAGTTGTAGAGTGTTCTGGTGGTTCTGGGCCAAACCTTCCGGAAGGTTTTTCCCAGTAGGCAAAACCTTTCGGAAGGTGCCATCTCAGGACCAATTTTTGTAAAATTGTCATAACTTTTGATCTAATCGTCTAATTAAACTGAAATTGTGACACAATATAGAGGAAATCCACATCTACAACTTTCATGTTTTGCACTGTTTCAAATTCGAAGTGGATCATGGTAAAGAATGGGGAATACTGAGATACCAATACCAAATGGTGCGGGTGCCGGTACCAAAATTCAAGTAAGCTTAGATACCGGTACCTGTGATACCAAGTACCTCTACCTCCTTGATTTCTTTCACTTTAAAGCCTCTCAATCCTCATTTAATGTGTTCATCTCTTCATCACTCATCTACACTTAGTTGTAGGGTTCCGAAAGCTATCATTTATCCTATGATTACCTGCAACATCAAAATTTCCACATTATTCATAACTTCGACTAACTCTAAGTAATTAAATGTAAAGTTAAGTTAAAATACATGTAATGAGGCCGTTAAATATGCAATATTACATGCTCATCATTAAGCCACTAATCCTCCCCACATACATACATTTATCGTTACAATAGCCTACTTCATTTATTGACTTGGGCGTCGGAGGTGGTTTGGCTGGTACTACACTGGTGCCCTCTTCTCTTAGGGTTCATTGAGAGATCAACCAAGCTGCACAGTCGGAGTCATCTTTGCTGCACAAACACCAAACCACCACAAACTCTGGAGCAACTCATTCATTTCAAAATTACTGTGCATCGAATTACAACGCAAGTTGGCAAAGACTGGTCATAGCCACTGCTCTCAGAATTGATCCATCAATTAGCATGATCATGTGAGTGCCACACTGTTTGGTACTATACTACTATTCAAATCTTTAAAAAGCATAACCATCTAATGGCAAAACAGACTAGAAATGATCCCAAAAAGAAAAAAGAAAAAACCTTGTTGAAGAACAATCTTGGAATGTTCCTAGCAATATCATTTCACTAGTCAAGGATGACAATATGAGCAATGCTAAAAGTAAGAGCAAAAAACAATAAAATAATAAAATGTACTATTCACAGACAAATCTTAGCTGATTTAGCTAAATACAAAGTCTAGATAACCACAATCATAATACAAATATCAAACGTTTGTTTGGAATATCCTATGAATTGGTAAGTAGCATCATGTTCTTGAACTCTTCGAAATCAAGCACCCCATCCGAATTGGAATCGTAAACATTAATCATGCTCTTACAGTCCTGGCCACCATGCTCGTCCCACAATCCCAATCTTGACAACACGCTTTGAAGCTCCTCACTAGTAATGAAGCCATCTTCATCCAAATTATAGACCTTGAAAGCCTCAACAAGTTCACTCTCAAGGTTGTTATCCTCCTTGGCTTCTTTGCTTTTCACCAATGTTCGTCTTAACTGATGATGCACAAAATTGGTTTGTACACCACCTGATGGGTCAAGCCCAAATGGCCCAATCTATATAAAAAACCCAAATCCCCATTTGAGGAGCCCAACTTCATTTAAGATCCACCAAGCCCAATCAGGCTTCATGCTTAGCCACGTCATCAAGGGGAGAGCAGAGGAGCATCACCTGCACAGCGGAAGGAAATGGTCCACCCTCACCTTATCTTTGACCGCATCTCATGGAAGCTCCTCAACCACCTCGCCCGTTGAGGATAAGTCGTGAGCTCCACCGAAATGCTTGCCAAGTTGCTGAAGAGTAGCCCAACCTGTTAGGGGACCCCTATAAATTGCACACCCCACCAACACTTAGAAAGACACACTTACCTGAGCACGACTCTCCCTCTTCTCTCTCAAAGCTTGTAAACTCTGCTCCCCGCTCCCTTGAGTTAATAAAAGCTCCCCGGCAACCAAAGCCATTCAAGAGTGGACGTAGGTCACGTTGACCGAACCACTATAAATTCTGCCTCTTCCTATTCCCTACTATTTTACTACATTTATTAATTACACTTAACAGGTGGTGTGCAAAGCCATTTTTGTGCATCATCAGTTTGGCGCCGTCTGTGGGAAACGACAAATTTCTCATTTTTAAACACTGTGAACCAATGGCAATCACTACCCGATTGATGAATCAACATGAAGAGAATCCTACACGAGAGGAGGAGGTTGCTCCTCCAGATACTAACCCTGTCCCGAACGCTCCAGCACCAAATTCTCAACAAATGTTGGAGACCATGCAGCAGCTGGTGGCCCAAAACCAGCAGATACTGCAACTCATGCTCGCTGGACAAGGAGGAGCACAACTTGGTGGAGCACAGCTCAGAGGACCTCAAGGAGCTCCACATCCTGAAGGCCAAGGAACTCTGCACCCTGCTGCTCCACACCTTGCTGCTCCACACCCTGCCGCTCCACACCTAAGCGACCCTGCAGGGCTGGGCGCCCCCTTTGGAGTCCCCCTGGGCGCCCCACACAGGGGAGCCCCCTACGAGGGATTTCCACCTCCTCCTCCTGCTTCTCACGGTGGAAACCCTCATCTCCAAGAGGATGAAGGCGAGAATCAAAGCATGGAACATGGGAGTCACTCCCATGTTCATTCCAGAGGAGCCCCCAATCATTGGGATGAGAAAATCAAAGAAGTACAAAATCAGCTAAGTGATGTCTTCAACGCCATGAAAGCACAAGGACCAGAGACTGTGGACAATCTTGTGAGGCGAACTGACACGCCTTTCAAGCCGGACGTGGCGAACTACCCCCTCCCTCAAAAGTTTAAAATGCCGTCGGTAGAGACCTTTGACGGGAAGAAAGATCCATTGGACCATCTGGAGACTTACAAGACCCTAATGCAGCTGCACAATGTCCCCGACGAAATCATGTGCAGAGCATTCCCAACCACTTTGAAGGGATTGGCTCGACAGTGGTTTGCCAAGCTCGCTCCAGCCTCTATATCCTCCTTCGCTGAGTTGAGCAGGTCGTTCGTGTCACACTTCATCGGAGGGCGCCGCCACCAGAAGCCCGTCACTCACCTGCTCATCATAAAATAGGACAAGGACGAAAGCCTAAAGAGCTACCTCACTCGTTTCAACGAGGAGGTCCTTCAGGTAGAAGAACCCGATGACAAGGTGTCCATAACTGCATTCTTGGGAGGCCTCCGCTCTTCAAGCTTCCTATTTTCGGTGATGAAGCGACCACCAAGGAGCATGCCGGAGCTACTAGCCAAAGCCCAAAAATACATGAATGCAGAAGACATCACGAGGGCCAGACGAGGGGAAACATCCAGAACAGGGGAGAAGAGAAAGGAGAGAGACAGAGACGACAGGAAGGAGACTAGCAATAAGCACAACAGGACAGAGAGGGTACATGTCAGTGACCGACTTGGTCCTGCTCCGCAGAGGGACCGACAAGCCTTTACTCCCCTCAATGCCGCTGTCGGGCACATCCTATGCCAGATCCAAGAGGACCCCGCAGTAAAGTGGCCTAGGAGGATGAAGTCTCCCCCAAACCGCAGGAACCCCAGCAAGTACTGTCGCTTCCACCGCGACCATGGTCATGACACCGATGATTGTTATGACCTTAAAAGGCAAATTGAGGACCTCATCCAACGTGGACACCTTCGCCAGTATGTAGCCGGAAGAGGACAAGCACCGCCTCCAACCCACAATCAGGGAGATCCACAGCCCATTGGGGAGATCCACACCATCTCGGGAGGACTAGCAGGAGGTGGGGAATCACTTTCTGCAATGAAGGCCCACGCCAGAAAGGTGAGGCACTTCGACGAGTTGCGTCCATCCAAGGCGTTGAAGCAGGACGACAGTGAGGTCATATCCTTCTCGGATAAGGACTTGGAAGGAATCTAGCACCCCCATGATGACCCCCTGGTGCTCACCATGACCGTGGCCAATTTCCAAGTGCGCAGGATCTTGGTGGATAGTGGCAGCTCCGCAGACATTCTTTTCGCAGAGGCTTATGACAAGCTCAACCTGGGCAGGGAGAGACTGCAACCTATCAGATCACTGCTTCAACTTTAAAAGTGTAAACCCAAGCGCAGGTTGAGCAAAGTAATATAATCTCGGAGGTCCAAGGTCGATCCCACGAGGAATTGTAACAAGAAACAATCACACAAACAATAAAAGTAATTTGAAAGGAAAAAGATTTGTTTGGAAAATTATTGATTGGAGAAAAGTGATTTTGGTAATTAAAACAGTAATAAATAAAATACTAGAGCATCAGGTACTCCCTCTCAACTTCATACAATAATAGTTAAAGACTCAAAGCTTGACTTGAAAGAGGAATTAAATGTCAGTTAACCCAATTAACAAATCAAGTGATAAATCCAATGTTTATAATCAAAAGACTACCAGGAACCTGAATAATCATTCAATCATATTATTTTATGAAATAATGTTAATCCTTCCAGCATGGAATAACCAGTGATTTACACGCAGGGAAAATCAAGCAATTGATGTACGTGGCACAACAACTCAAGAGTTTATACAGCATAAACACTTTGCTAAAAGATTTGGGATTAAATTAACACAATAACATAAATCCTTAAGTACAAGAGTCAATAAGAATACCGTACTCCGTTGAGAGGTTTTCCCCTAGCCCTAGCTTAGCCTTCTAGCCAGACATGGTAAAAGGATCTAGAAAAAGATTAATGAATAAAAGCCCCCTTTACTAGGTCCTAGGTTTATATTTATAAAGTACATTTAAAAGAGATTGCATCCCATTAGGATTCTAAATTCGGCAGCAGAAGCTTGACACGCGTCCGGACGCACCTCTCTCAACCGTCCGGACGCAACTTCTAGAATGGTCCTTCCTCCGTTTATCAACTTTCTGCCAATCGCGTCCGGACGCGTATACATCCTCTGTCCGGACGCGTGTTCCAGTGTGATCTGTCCCAAGCTATGCTTCCTTTCTTCTCATAACTTCACTCCAATTTTGCATTATTAACCTGCAAAACAACACAACTCATCTTTTATTCACATAGCCTTAATCTCCAATTAAATCAACATAAATATCACACTTTCACAATAAAATGATCAATATTACCTCTGACAAATGTAAATATTAGACCTGAATCACACCCCCCCACTTAGACCTTGCTAGTCCCTAGTAAGGCAAGCAAATAAACATATAATACTAACTACAAATAAAACATAACCACTCTCGTAGGACTCACGATTGCATTTAGCATATGCAACAAGCCTTTAAACCCCTAAGTTTCCCCTAGTGGACGAGTATAGTCTCGTGAGGGTTTCCAAAGATGATACCCACAAACATCACCTTGTGCTCAAACATCTGATCAAATATCTGAATAATAATTTTATAACACAAATTGCTACCACAATATAAAAATTCTAAGATGCAAACTTTTTATAAGCACATGCAAAACATAATATAGAACTATGCGCTATATAAATGTATGCACTTATCATATTCTCATATAAACTCGTGTGTAGTGTGAATTAACTATACCAAGTCAGTAATTTATCCGGTAATCACCTCTACAACTATCAACTATTCGTCTCAATGCCAAATCTCACAAGATAATTCACTCATAAAAGATTCTCTCAGATTATATTGACTATTCCCTCAAATATCACATGTGAGAAAAAGATATTTAAATCAAAAACAAAATAATGCTCACATGTTCCATTAAAAAAATGTAATCCAAAAGAAAAGGATTTGACATAGTCTCATGAAAGAAAATCAACACACAATAAATAAATAATCACCATTCTCTTCCTTATTCACACAAGTCATGCATCCATCAATACACTTTTGAGATCAAATAGGTCTTTATTTAAGGTTGTAATGGGGCCTTGGGATTAGGGTTTTGAAACGAAGGATATTCAGGAATTCAAAAGACTATCCCGAGAGAACATGTACATTACACAACCAAACTTATTTCCATAGTCTTTCACTCTCCATCCTTTAGAAGCACAATTTACATCACTTGCTCATATATTTTTTTTTTCAAACACATGCTTGCTATTTTTTTCTCTTTTTTTTTTCATCTTTTTTTTTTTTTTTTCTTTTTTTCAGCAAGACATCTAATGCAAATATTCACAAGTATGTAAAACTCTTTTTTTTTCTTTTTTTTTCTTAACCAACATCTCCCAAATTACATAAACAATAAAAGTTCAATCTCGGGATAACCAAGGGTAAAAGATATATATATTTTTTTTATTGGCTTGGTTATTATATGTTAGGTATAAGAAATAAAATTTTGCTTTAAAGGCTCAATCATGGCTTCTAGGGATAATAATATTCAAAGAATAATGTTTAAGCTCAAATAATGACAAAGATGGCCTAAAATCATATCTCAAGAGCTTTTGATAACACACTTCTCATGCAAATAATTCAAAGTCAAACAATCATTCACAATATTGGTGTTAACCAAAACAAAAATAATGAGACTATTGAAGGAGATTAGCTGAATAAAAATATTTTTTTATTGAGTAAATGTAAATCTCCCTCCAAGAAAGATTGGATCAAAACTCACTAGGGTTTTTATGCATCTCCACTATATGTTTCAAGTTCTCAAGGTAAAATACCTAATAAATTTTTAACTTGGTAAAGTCTAAAGTGCACAAATTTTGAGTTTTTATAAGAACATGATATGAGATACAGAAATATAGAATAAAGTTCTATGTGATGCTTAAACAGTTGCAAATTTAAAGCTAAGCAAGTTATTTCTATATTGTGGTATCAAATTATGCATAAAACTGTTATTTAAATATTTGATAACACACCAAACAAAATCTGCATTTTATATAATACTGAGAATTCAAGTACAATGCATATTCAAAAGATAAAAGAAATCAAGCCCAACAAAAACTACCCAAAATAGGCTTTGATTTCTACATAAAACTGGAAAATAAAAGAAATGATTTTAAAACCACCGGGACCTAGAAGAAATCATCCTAAGATGAGGGGCCTGCCTGATCACGAGAACTATGTCCTAGCCCCCTCATCTCAGCCCTCAACTCTCTCATCTCCTTCCTCATCTCTCTCTGGCCTCTCAACAACTCGAACAGAATCTGCCGGTCAGTCCTGGGATCAGTGTCTTCATCCACTAGCAAGTCAAAAGCTTCATCGAAATTGAAGAGCTGATCCCAATCCTCTACCGGTACATCACCCTCAGCTGCAGCCTCCCCCTGCTGGCTTCTCATCCCCCCTGGCCTTGCCACACTCCGACTCTTTAGAAGAGACCCGGAGTTGAGTGCAACAACCTTCTTTGCCTTCTCCATCGTGGCGTCAATCACCACCCCCGCATTTTCACAGAATGCGGTAGCCAGACCGGGAAATGGGAAAGATGGCTTTTTAGGGTCAACAATGGCCCTACGCATTTCTGAGAAAATAAGGGAGGGGAGGTCTATGGTCTTGCCAGTGCCTATGGCATACAGAAGTCGGGCTCGGTCAGGGTATATGTGATTATTCCTCAGCAAAGGGAAAATGTTGGAGACTGAAATCAGATTGAGAATCTTGTACTTATTGGTCAAGTCCCCCTGCTGGAGGAATTTCACTCCGTCCGTCCACACAAAATCTTGATTACCCATTAACTCTTTACCCACCTCATTACCACCAAAATTCTGGGGATATTCAGGGATAGCTACCCGGGCTTGAGTCATTCCAGTCAATTGGGCAATGGCTGTGGCATCTACGCTGATGTGCTTACCTCGGACATAGGTGGTCAGCTGACCATTCCCGAGGTCATCAGCGTTGCTGTAGAATTCCCTTGCCAGGATAGGAATGCAAGGCCAATCTTTACCCATAAACTCGGCCCACCCTTTAGATGTGATGATCTCTTGGACTCCTAATCGAGCGAAATCCGTGAGTTCAATCTTCCTCTCACAAACAAAGGGTTTGGAAGCGTAGTATTTTTCGAATCTTACCCGCTCCTCTAGTATTTGGAACCGTATCGGGTCAAATGTGGTGTCCTCCTCTTCTTGGGTGCTTGATCGGGCTCTCTTTGAGGAGGAGGCTCTTGGTGGTGCCATAGTTGTTAAAATAGAGAGGAGAGAAGTGGAATGGATGGGAGTTGTTTGAAATTCGGTTTAGAAACGTGCAAAACAAGTTAACTGAAGTCCCTATTTATAGATTCGCACATGCGTCCGGACGCATTGGGTGTTTCCGTCCGGACGCGGTTCAACTACCGGCATTAATAAGCTTTGAATGACACGCGTCCGGACGCGTGGTGAGGTTCCGTCCGGACGCGTACTCTGAATTTGAAACGGTTAGCTTTCCCGTCCGGACGCATGACAAATCACCGTCCGGACGCGTGTTCCAGTAAGTTCAGCCTATTCGTCCCCGTCCGGACGCAAACTCCAGAAGATTTCATACTCTAATTCATGCGTCCGGACGCGAGTTCCAGTGAATTGATTCATTTATACTTAGAACAATTTTCATTTTTCTTAGCTCTTTCTCTCCAAGTGGTTCCCTTCTACTTCTAAAGATTCCTAAGTCCCTTTAAAAAAATAAAAAAATACTACTTGACTATCTAAAAAAAATAAACACAATAAACACAGTTGCATGTGCACACGGCTCAAATTCAAAATCTAATATACTTTGTATTATCAAGTGAATGCTCCACCCCCCCACTCAAAAATTTGCATTGTCCTCAATGTATGAATCTAGAGAGTAAGATCAAATAAGAGATAAAAAGACATACCGGATGCGCGTAAAGTATGCTCATGCATCTGTAGAAAATTAAAGAGAAAACAACATACACTAATATACAACAATATACAGAAAATGGTTAGAGATGGATCATTTATAGTGGGGATCCACCAATTCGATGGATTCCACTTCCACAACACCCTCCTCCAAGAATGGTTTCAATCTTTGCCCATTAACCTTAAAAATGTTCCCATTACTTGGGTTTTCAATCTCCACTGTTCTATATGAGAATACTTCCTTGACAACGTACGGACCACTCCATCTAGTCCGAAGCTTTCCCTTAAATATGTGAAGCCTAGAATTATAAAGAAGAACTTTATGCGCAGGTGTAAAGGTTTTACGCACAATATTCTTATCATGAAACACCTTCATGCGTTCTTTACTGATTCTAGAGTTCTCATATGCCTCATTTCGGATCTCATCAAGCTCATTTAGTTGTAATTTCCGTGCAGTGCCGGCTTGGTCAAAACTAAAGTTGAACATTTTAATGGCCCAATATGCTTTATGCTCTAATTCCACAAGCAAATGACAAGCTTTTCCATAAATCAATCTATATGGAGACATACCAATCGAGGATTTATATGCGGTTCGATATGCCCATAATGCATCGAGTAGTCGTAAAGACCAATCTTTACGATCTGGATTCACCGTTTTTTCCAAAATGTAAGAAATTTCCCGATTGGCAAGCTCTACTTGACCACTTGTCTGTGGGTGATAGGGAGTTGCAACTTTATGTGTTACACCATATTTTTTTATCAAATTCTCAAAAGGCCTATTACAGAAATGCAATCCCCCATCACTGATAATGGCTCGAGGTATACCAAATCTGGACAAAATATTTTCCTTTAAAAATTTCAAAACAACTTTATGATCATTTGTCCGACATGGTATAGCTTCAACCCACTTAGAGACATAATCTATTCCCACTAAAATGTACATATACCCAAAAGATGGGGGGAAAGAACCCATGAAATCTATTCCCCAGCAGTCAAAAATTTCTATGATCAAAATCGGGTTTAGGGGCATCATGTTCCTACGGGTTAATCCCCCCAGTTTTTGACATCGCTCACACACTTTACAAAAATTATGAGCATCCTTAAAAATTGTAGGCCAATAAAATCCACACTGCAAAACTTTAGCAGCAGTCTTTTTCATAGAAAAATGGCCTCCACAAGCTCCCGCATGACAAAAAGATAGAATGCTACTTACCTCATCATCGGGTACACATCTCCGGATAATTTGATCTGGGCAATATTTGAAAAGGTATGGGTCATCCCAGAAGAAACTCTTTACTTCGACTAAAAATTTCCTCTTATCCAAAGCAGTCCAAGCCGGTGGCATGTTACCTGTAACAAGAAAATTCACAATGTCAGCAAACCATGGTAATGAAGAAACTGTCAATAACTGTTCATCCGGGAAAGTATCTTTGATCGGCACTGTCTCAATGGGCACATCACTCACAAGTCTAGACAAATGGTCAGCCACTACATTTTCTACTCCTTTTTTGTCCTTAATAGTGATATCAAATTCTTGGAGTAGTAGGATCCACCTCAACAGTCTAGGTTTTGCATCTTTCTTAGTTAATAAGTATTTGAGAGCTACATGGTCTGTGAAGATAACAATGGGGAAACCTACTAAGTACGACCTGAATTTATCTAGTGCAAATACTACAGCCAATAATTCTTTTTCTGTTGTAGAATAGTTCATCTGTGCACTATTTAAAGTTCTACTGGCATAGTAGATGACATGAGGCTTTTTGTCATTCCTTTGTCCTAAAACCGCCCCTACAGCATAGTCACTGGCATCACACATGATTTCGAAAGGACCACTCCAATCTGGGGGTTGCATGATTGGAGCAGTGACAAGCATGCCCTTTAACTTATCAAAAGCTTCTTGGCATGCATTATCCCACTCAAAAAGTGTGTCTTTCCCTAGGAGATTGCAAAGTGGTCTAGATATGGAACTAAAATCCTTTATGAATCTTCTATAAAAACCAGCATGACCCAAAAAGGATCTAACATCCTTAAGGGCTTTCGGACTAGGTAAACTAGCGATTAATTCAATTTTGGTCTTATCTACCTGAATTCCCTCTGAAGAGACAATGTGACCAAGAACAATTCCCTTTCTAACCATGAAGTGGCATTTCTCCCAGTTAAGTACCAGGTTCTTTTCTTTACATCTTATAAGCACTTTCTCAAGGTTAGATAAACAGTCATCATAGGAATCACCAAAGACAGTAAAATCATCCATAAAAACTTCAAGAAAACGTTCAACCATATCACTAAAAATACTAAGCATACACCTTTGAAAAGTCGCAGGTGCATTGCATAGTCCAAAAGGCATCCTTCGATAAGCAAAGGTGCCAAAAGGGCAAGTAAATGTGGTCTTCTCTTGGTCTTCTAGGGCAATTTCAATCTGATTATATCCCGAATAACCATCTAAAAAACAATAGTACACGTGTGAAGCTACCCTTTCTAAAATTTGATCCATAAAAGGCAAAGGGAAGTGATCTTTTCTAGTAACAGCATTAAGTCTCCTGTAGTCTATGCACATTCTCCAACCAGTAACTGTCCTAGTTGGCACAAGTTCATTATTTTCATTAGCAACTACAGTGACTCCAGATTTCTTAGGAACCACCTGTGTGGGACTTACCCATTTGCTGTCTGCAATAGGGTAAATAATTCCTACATCTAACAGTTTTAACACCTCTTTTTTCACAACTTCTTTCATATGTGGATTTAGCCTACGTTGCATCTCCCTAGATGTCTTAGCATTATCCTCCAAATAAATCTTGTGGGTGCAAACCAAAGGGCTAATTCCTTTTATATCAGCTAAAGTCCAACCAATTGCATTCTTATGTCCCTTAAGAAGGTGTAACAACATACCTTCCTGTGCTGAATTCAATTGAGAAGAAATTATTACCGGATAAGTTTCATCATCTCCTAAAAATGCATACTTCAATTCTACCGGTAATTGCTTGAGGTCTAGCTTGGGAGCTTTATCCTTGGATGGTATTGGTGGATCAATTCTTGGTGGGAGCTCCTCAAATCTCTGTCTCAACTCTCTCATTTCAAGTACCTGCAAAGAATTTAACATATTAGTTGAAACAGAAATTTCAGAATGCTTTTCATCTATCTCTAACTCAGAATATTGTTCAAGCAAACATGCTTCAAGTGGATCAAACAAGGAGGAATCATATACTCTGCTTGGAACAATAGATTCAATCATGTTAACTTCATGCACATCTTCATTAACATTCTCCGGTTGTTTGCACACATTAAAAATGTTGAGCTCTAATGTCATATTCCCAAAGGTCAATTTCATCACACCATTCCTGCAATTGATTAGAGCATTTGAAGTTTCTAGGAATGGTCTGCCTAAAATGACGGGAATTTGAGCACTAGTACTTAATACAGGTTGAGTGTCCAAAATTATGAAATCCACGAGAAAATAAAATTTATCAACCTGTACTAAAACATCCTCCACCATACCCCTCGGTATCTTCACTGATCGATCAGCTAATTGAAGTGTAACCGAAGTGGGTTTTAACTCCCCCAACCCTAATTGTTCATATACTGAATAAGGGAGCAAATTCACACTAGCTCCTAAATCCAGTAATGCTTGTTCAATTTTGTGGTCGCCTATAACACAAGAAATAGTAGGACAACCTGGGTCTTTATACTTTGGTGGAGTTCTATGCTGTATAATGGAGGATACTTGCTCAGTCAAAAATGCCTTCTTTTGCACATTTAATTTCCTTTTAATAGTGCATAACTCTTTCAAAAATTTTGCATAAGAAGGTATTTGTTTAATGGCATCCAACAAGGGAATATTGATTTTCACCTGCTTAAAAATCTCTAACATATCATTATGCACAATAGGCCTAGTAGAAGTAAGCAATCTCTGTGGGAATGGTGCAGGTGGAACATACTTTTCAGACTTATTAATTTCAGGCAGGCTAATCTTATCATCACTCTCCGTGGGTTGAGAAATCTTTTCAGAATCTTGAGTTTCCAAAGGAATGGTTTTATTGATTTCTTTCCCGCTGCGGAGTGTAGTGATAGACTTTACTTGCTCGTAGACAGTCTCAGGAGTGCAAGTCTCATTCACAACAAATTGACCCTGTGGGTTCGGTTGTGGTTGTGCTGGAAGCCTACCTTTTTCCTGATGGCAAGGGTCAATGGTCAATTTAGTGATTGCACTCCTCATATCCTCAATAGCCTGAGTTGTTTGTCTATTGTATGTTTGCTGACTCTGCATAAATTGTGACAACACCTCCTCAATGTCTCTTTTCGGGCGTGGAATGTAAGGTGCAACATTTGAAGGGTTTTGTTGGGGTGGTTGTGATGCATGATTGTCATTCCTCCAACTAAAATTTGGATGATTCTTCCACCCCGGATTGTATGTGTTCGAGTATGGATTATTGTAAGGCTTTGAAAAAGTGTTTACATCATTTGCTTGGTCATACACTTCTTTTAACGCAGGTAATGATGGACACTCTGTCACGGGATGTCCAGGGGTTTCACAAACACTGTATATCCCCTCAACCTGAACTGTGTCAACCTGGTTAATTTTTTTGTACTCCATAGCCTCTACCCGTCTTGTTAAGGTGGCAACCCTAGATCCTAGGTCATCCTCTTCCCTCAACTGGTATTTGCCCCCACTAGATGATGGTGATTGTGCATTTCTACCTTTAGGATGATCATGGGATGTAGTATCCCATGATTGTGCATTCTCAGACAACTGGTCTAGATAATCATATGCTTCATCTGGTTCCTTATTCATGAAATCACCATTACACATCATTTCAACAAATTGACGCAACTGTGGGCCTAGACCCTCATAAAAAAAACTTATCACACGCCAACTCTCATAACCATGATGTGGACAAGATGCAAGAAGGTCTTTGAATCTTTCCCAACTTTGATAAAAATTTTCAGACTCCTTTTGAGAAAAATTTATTATCTGTCTTTTCAAAGAGTTTGTGCGATGTGTGGGAAAAAATTTCTTTAAAAATTGTTTCTGCATCTCTTGCCATGTTCCTATAGACCTAGATCTCAACGAATATAACCAAGTTTTAGCTTTTTCCTTTAATGAAAAAGGAAATAACTTCAGCCTGACTATATCCATTGCCACATTCTGATCATGGAACGTAGCACATACATCCCCAAATTCTCTGATGTGCAAATATGGGTTTTCCTCACCTATACCCAGGAATTTTGGAAGTAATTGAATCATGCCAGGTTTGAAAACAAAATTAATGGCATTCAATGGAAAAATTATGCATGACGGTTCAGTGAGAAGTATGGGTTGTAGATACTCACGCAAAGTCCTACCCTGATTAACATTATGCACCTCATTTTCATCTTGATTACTTATTCTATCAACATGATCCTCCCGTTCGGGAAGATCATTCTGCCTATGATCATTAGGATTAGCAGCCATTGTGTGCAAGAAGTGATTCGACACAGATAACTCAAATAAATTTCCAAACAAAGTATCTGAATCTTCTCTTGTTAAACGTCCACTTAAATCACGATGCCAAAAGCTCATAAAACAAATAAATAACCTAAATAAATTCTAAATTTAACTAACAAGAAAAATAACTTAAATAAAATAAACTAAAAATTAGAACGAAGTTACTGGATTTTCGAAGATTCGCAAATACCGCAAACCTCAATGATGTAATGGCTCCTTGTCTTTCAACTCCCCGGCAACGGCGCCAAAAACTTGCTTCAACTTTAAAAGTGTAAACCCAAGCGCAGGTTGAGCAAAGTAATATAATCTCGGAGGTCCAAGGTCGATCCCACGAGGAATTGTAACAAGAAACAATCACACAAACAATAAAAGTAATTTGAAAGGAAAAAGATTTGTTTGGAAAATTATTGATTGGAGAAAAGTGATTTTGGTAATTAAAACAGTAATAAATAAAATACTACAGTATCAGGTACTCCCTCTCAACTTCATACAATAATAGTTAAAGACTCAAAGCTTGACTTGAAAGAGGAATTAAATGTCAGTTAACCCAATTAACAAATCAAGTGATAAATCCAATGTTTATAATCAAAAGACTACCAGGAACCTGAATAATCATTCAATCATATTATTTTATGAAATAATGTTAATCATTCCAGCATGGAATAACTAGTGATTTACACGCAGGGAAAATCAAGCAATTGATGTACGTGGCACAACAACTCAAGAGTTTATACAGCATAAACACTTTGCTAAAAGATTTGGGATTAAATTAACACAATAACATAAATCCTTAAGTACAAGAGTCAATAAGAATACCGTACTCCGTTGAGAGGTTTTCCTCTAGCCCTAGCTTAGCCTTCTAGCCAGACATGGTAAAAGGATCTAGAAAAAGATTAATGAATAAAAGCCCCCTTTACTAGGTCCTAGGTTTATATTTATAAAGTACATTTAAAAGAGATTGCATCCCATTAGGATTCTAAATTCGGCAGCAGAAGCTTGACACGCGTCCGGACGCACCTCTCTCAACCGTCCGGACGCAACTTCCAGAATGGTCCTTCCTCCGTTTATCAACTTTCTGCCAATCGCGTCCGGACGCGTATACATCCTCCGTCCGGACGCGTGTTCCAGTGTGATCTGTCCCAAGCTATGCTTCCTTTCTTCTCATAACTTCACTCCAATTTTGCATTATTAACCTGCAAAACAACACAACTCATCTTTTATTCACATAGCCTTAATCTCCAATTAAATCAACATAAATATCACACTTTCACAATAAAATGATCAATATTACCTCTGACAAATGTAAATATTAGACCTGAATCAATCACCACTCATTGGTTTCTTAGGGGAGAAGGTATATCCCCTTGGGTCCATCACTCTTCCTGTCACAGCCGGAGCAGCACCCCGAAGCTCCACCGTCATGGTCAATTTTTTGATAATAGACTGCCCGTCAGCCTACAACATCATTCTGGGGCGACCTGCTCTTAACACATTAAGAGCTGTGCCCTCCACTTATCATCTCATCCTCCGCTTTCCTACCCCAAATGGAGTCGGAGAGATCAGAGGAGACCAGTTGGTGGCAAGGGAGTGCTATGTCTCCTCTATGAAGACCAGGAAACCACAGGAAGCATTGCAAGTTGAAATCCTAGATCCGAGGGATGATTCCACCATAGAAAGAGGAGAACCGGTGGAGGAGCTCAACCCCACGGTTTTGGATGAAGATCACCCAGACAAAAGAATATATGTTGGCTCTTCCCTTTCTGCAGAGCTGGTTGGCCCGCTAATAGATTTTTTGAAACACAACATGGACGTCTTTGCATGGTCACATGCAGATCTTGAGGGCATCGACCCAGAAGTGGCCACGCACCGCCTCAATGTTGACCCACACCACAAGCCTGTTCGCCAAAAGTTAAGGGGCACCTCTACCGAAAGGGCCCAAGCTATGGATAAGGAGGTGGGAAAACTGATAGACAACGGGGCCGTCAGAGAAGTAGCATATCCTGAGTGGTTCTCCAACGTGGTAATGGTCACCAAAACCAATGGAAAGTGGCGCTTCTGCGTCGACTTCACAGAACTCAACAAGGCATGCCCGAAAGACAGCTACCCGCTGCCGAGAATCGACCTCCTCATCGACGCCACCGCAGGACATGAGTTGCTCACTTTCCTGGATGCGTATTCTGGATATAACCAAATTACCATGCACCCTCCAGACCAGGAGAAGACGTCATTCATCACTCCAAAAGGGACATACTGTTACAGGGTCATGCCATTCGGACTGAAGAACGCAGGAGCAACCTACCAACGGCTGGTGAATAAGATGTTCCAGTCTCAGATTGGGCGAACAATGGAGGTATACGTGGATGATATGCTGGTGAAAAGCCTCGCAGCAGCGGACCATGTTGATCACCTTCAGGAAACTTTTAATGTCCTAAGGTCCTATCATATGAAGCTCAATCCTGAGAAGTGCGCCTTTGGCGTAGGGTCAGGCAAATTTTTGGGCTTCATGGTCAACCAGAGAGGAATTGAGGCGAATCCTGACAAGATCAAGGCTATCCTTGATATGAAGTCACCCTCCTCAACCAAGGAGCTCCAGCGCCTTAATGGGAGAATCGCAGCACTTAATAGGTTCGTCTCCAAGTCTGCAGACAAATGTCTCCCCTTCTTTAAGATTCTCCGAAAGGCATTTGAATGGGAACCTGAGGCTGAGGAGGCCTTCCAAAGGCTCAAGGCTTACCTGGCCACACCTCCACTCCTGTCACATGCCACTCCAGGAGAAGTTCTTCACCTATATCTTTCTGCATCTTCATCAGCAGTAAGTTCTGTGCTTGTCAGGAATGATAATGGAGTGCAGAGGCCAATTTATTACGTGAGCAGGGCATACCGAGGGGCAGAGATCAGATACTCGGAACTAGAAAAACTGGCGCTCGCTCTTATCACGACGGCGAGACGGCTGCGACACTACTTTCAGAGTCACTGCATAGTGGTCACCACAGACCAACCCCTAAAAAGGGTCCTGGGAAAGCCGGACGTATCCGGTAGACTTCTCAAATGGGCAGTGGAGCTGGGCGAGTTCGACATTCAGTACCAACCAAGGACAGCCATCAAACACAAGCTTTGGCAAATTTCATTGCTAAGCTTACACCAAAGGAAGAAGGGAACTGCAAGGATACCCATATGCTCAGCGAGGATAACCAAAGCCATAACAGAGACTCCCTGACACTCAAACTGGGCGCCCAGGCTGCTCCCTCATGCGCTCAGGACTCCACCCCAGGCGCCCAGGCTGCTCCCTCTGGCGCCCAAGACTCCTCCCCAGGCGCACAGGCTGCCCCCTCTGGCGCCCAGGTTGTTCCCTCTGGCGCCCAGGCTGCTCTACCAGAAGCCCAGTTGTCCACTTTAGCTTCTAGACCCTCCTCTCCCTTACTTTGGAAGCTTTACATAGATGGTTCATCAACCAGTGGTGGAGGAGGAGCGGGACTGATCTTGATCAGCCCAGATGGCACCACCATCAAATATGCAGTAAAGCTCCATTTCGCTGTTTCAAACAACGAAGCAGAGTACGAAGCCCTCCTCTCAGGACTAAGATTAGCAGTTGAAATGGAAGCCCAGCACCTCTCCACGTACAGCGACTCCCAGCTGATAGTCAATCAAGTGAAGGGGGAGTTCGAAGCCAAAGGAGCCAGGATGCAAGAGTACCTTGGCATGACAAGGAGCATCATCACAAAGTTCCACTACTTCGAGATAAGACACATTCACAGGGAAAACAACATGGCCACGGATGCACTTGCAAGGCTTGCCTCATTCATGGAAGCCCCACCAGGAGAACCAGCATTCATCGGTCACCAGTTCGAGCCAAGCAAGTTGGACATGGAGGCCGTAAACATCAACTGTACATCGGCCGAATCAAATTGGATGACTCCAATAAGGGCATACCTCCAAGAAGGTGTGCTGCCAGATGATCCCCTAGAGGCTAGAAAGCTGAGGGTGAGAGCCTCCAAGTTTACCATCCTCCAGGACACTCTATACAAGAAAGGTTATTCCTTACCTTTGCTGCGGTGTCTATCACCCGAAGAGGCTCACTATGCACTGCGAGAGATCCACGAGGGAATATGTGGGAATCATTCTGGAGGGCGCTCTCTTGCCCACAAGGCACTCAGGCAAGGCTACTTTTGGCCTACCATGGTAAGGGACGCTCAAGAATTCTCCAAAAAGTGTGACAAATGTCAACGATTTGCAACTGTGCCCAGACAACCACCAGAAGAGCTAACAACCATCTCAAGCCCGTGGCCTTTCTCCAAGTGGGGCATCGACATCCTAGGCCCTTTGCCCCTCGGCAAAGGACAGTGTAAGTTCGTGGTAGTAACAATCGACTACTTCACCAAGTGGGCAGAGGCAGAACCCTTAGCAAGAATCACAGATGTAAAGGTCAAAGATTTTATCTGGAAGAGTCTGGTATGTCGATTCGGGATTCCCCATGCGTTGGTAAGTGATAACGCCAAGCAGTTCGACAACAAGTTGCTGAACTCTTTCTGTTCCGACCTCCAAATAAAACAACCTCACTCCAATCCAGCACATCCACAAGCAAATGGGCAAACAGAAGTCATGGTGAGAACCGTGCTGCGCAACTTGAAGACAAGGCTCGAAAGAGCAAAGGGTCTTTGGGTTGACGAGCTCCCGGGAGTGCTGTGGGCATATCGAACCACGCCAAGAGCCCCTACTAGGGAAACTCCTTTCTTCCTAGCCTTTGGAACTGAGGCAGTCATTCCTGTGGAGATAGGAGTGCACTCCCTACGAGTCCAACAACATGACCCCGTCAACAACGAGGAAGGACTCCGCATCAACCTCGACTTAGTGGAGGAGGCAAGGGAAATGGCTATGGTCCGCAACGCGGAGTACAAACGACGCATGGCAAAATACTACAATTCGAGGGTGAAGCCTCGTTCCTTCCAACCAGGGGACTTGGTCCTCAAGAAAGTTATCCTCGCCACAAAAGATTCACGCGAAGGGAAGCTAGGACCGAATTGGGAAGGACCCTATCTCATAACAGAGGTGGTGAGGCCGGGTACCTACAAGATCCAGAATTCTGATGGGAAAGTATTACTCCATCCATGGAATGCGGAGCACTTAAAGAGGTATTATCAATGACACTTTGAGAGCATCAAAATAGTGGAAGTAGGGACTTGATTTTATTTTCTGGGATTATCACCCGACATTCAATGTACTTTTTTGGGAATTACTACCCAATATTGCTTTATATAAGCGATAAATCAATAAAATTTTCTACATTATTACTCCAAAAAAGATTTTTGCATTTCATTTCAAAGGAGTTTCAGTACAAAAGCGAGGCTACAGATGGCCTTTCTTTAAAAAAAAAAAAAAAATCAAAAGTCCTGAACACTCTAAGTGCTCTCATGATCGTCCTCTACCTCCTCCTCGTCATCCTCAACATCATCAGAGCCCCCCTCGCTACCATCAGCTGGTACGAGGCTTGAAAAGTCAAGGTCAGGGAAAGCAGCAGAGGCCTTCCCTCGGAACTCCTCGAAGCCATCAATAAAAGCATCTGCAAGGCCATTCTCCAAGTCCTCCTCAGCATGAGAAGCTCTCTCATGAGCATTCTCCAAGACCTCCTCAGCACGGGAAGCTCTCTCATGAGCATTCTCCAAAACCTCCTCAGCACGGGAAGCTCTCTCCTGAGCTGCCTTCAACTCTGCCTCCACATCAACTTCTCTGAGCATGGCCCTCTCATGGGCCTGTGCAAGCTCAGCCTCCATGAGCGCGTTCCTCTCGCGGAGCGCTAAAAGCTCAGCCTCAAGTGTAGTTGCCCGCTTACGGGCCACAACAAGCTCGCCATCCCTGAGCGCCTCCCTCTCATGGGTCGCCGAAAGCTCAGACTCAAGCTTGGATGCCCTCTCTTGAGCCGCCACAAGCTCATCCCGAGAAGTGCTACTAGCTGCCTTAAACTCGGCAATCATCCTCTGAGCAGCAATAAGCTCCTTTAGTGTAACATCGAGATCCAGCTTCAGCTTGTCGTGTTTGAAAGCCCTTGAAAGCAAGCAGAGGGATGAAGTTGAAACCTGAAAAAGATGAAAGATGGAGAAATGTTAGACAGGCATAAGGAAGAACTGGAGAAAGGGAAATGTCAACCCTTACCTGAGCCAGACCTTTCAAATAAGTATCGACAACCGTCTCAGTACCCAAGTTGCTAAGATGATGGACCTCAGGTGCAAACACAAACCTCCCAAGTCTCTCCTTAATAATTTGAGGCCTGCCCATCATAGGAATAGAGAAATCCGGTCCCCTTATAGAAGTTTCTGTACGGGGCAAGGTCGAAGGAGGAGCAGAAGGTGAACCTGGCAAGGAAGCGTGTGGAGTGGCAACTAAAGGAGCCTCTAGTTGCGGAGGAGGCATCACCACCGGAGGAATCACTTGCTGAGAAGGCGCCACCACCGGAGAGGTGACTAGCTGAATAGGCGCCACCTTCGTAGAAGTCATTTGGGGGGCATCACCTGTCCTCGCCACCTTAGAAGAAGGAGGGCTCCTATCGGAGTAACGGGATGCCACCACCCGTTTACTTGCTGCCAAAAATGATAAGGTGTTAGGGAGGTGAAAAATACCAAGGGGAAGAGAAAAATAAAGAAGGAAATCAACTCACCCTTTTTTGAAGAAGAACCACCAGGTCTCGTGAAAGGAGCAACGACCCTGGTATCCTTGGGAATAAGATCTCCTAAATCCTTGAAAGGGCAAGCCTTGACAACCTTCAACTTCCGCTCCTGGTCTTGAGAAAGCACAAGCGTATCTGCAAGAGTACAGTGAGCACACATACATGTATGTATATAAAGGAGAGAGAAGAAGCAAAGGTGCAGCGTACCGGGTTTTCTGGCAGCATCCCACCGTATGGGCACCAAAGCTCTATCGGCTTCTACAACCCACTCTCCACCAACAAAGAAGAAACGAGATTTCCAGCCAGTACAATTAGAGCGCTGACCCGTGAGCATTGTACCAATTTTTGTGGTAAAGTAATACCACCCCCTGTTCGGTGTAGGAGTCTCGCTCAAATTATATGCTGCATGGAACTCCACAGGAGAAGCATCTTCCTGGTGCACACTCCTCCACAACGCAAGAAAGCCCAACAGAACTCTCCAACCATTAGGCGCTAGCCGCCCCGGAGTCAAGGAAAAGTAGTGCAAAATACGACAAATGGGAGAGGACATGGTAAACCTTAGCCCAGCCTCAAGCATCTCCTCATAAACGACAATATCACCAAAGGAGTCGTCGCAAGCAAACTCGCTCGGCTCAGCCCGACGGCACAGCACGGTCGGAGGAATGCGATAAGCATAAACCAGTCTCGAGATATCCTCAGCCGAATTTAATAAGCTGGAAATAGTGCTTACCTTAGACTCATCTTCGTCGAGTCCCACTTTACTTTTGCGTTTCTTCTTGCGGGGCCGCAGGGAGTAGTCTAAGCCACCACTTGAGAAGTCTTGAGGAGCTCGGGCTGGAGGAGTCACAGGGAGCTCCTGATCACCTAAAGTAACACCCAAAGTTTCCCTGCCACCTGAAGTGTCTAACCCAACATTGGGATGAGTGCCTGACCATCTTTGCTCGTCCAAATGAGGCAACCCAATAGTAGGAGAGGTGCCTGATCCCCTCTGCTCGCCAAAAGGGAGCAGCCCAGCAGTTGGAGAAGCGCCTACGGTGTCCGAATTAGCGCCTAGAGTGGTGCCCATAGCTACCCATGTACCCAGGCTACTACCCAATTCTCCCTGACGCTCCATGGACCGAAAATCAGCACTTGGTGCTGCAGAAAAGTCGCTGCCCAGCCCTCCTGAGCTGTCCGCGACACCGAAATCAGCGCTGCCCAGCGCGTTTGAGCTGTCCAGGACAGCGGGGACAGCCCCCAAGTTGCTGCCCAGCATGCCTGGGCTGTCCAAGACGCCAACCCCAGCGCCTAGGCTGCTGCCCAGCGTGTTTGGGCTGTCCACAACTGCAGAACAGGCGCTCAGGCAGCTGCCCAGCGCGCAGAAACTGCCCAGGACAGCCTCCTTGTTGCTGCCCATCTCGCCTATGGAGTCCACCATCCTTCCCCCATACATACCCAAGCTGGAGAGCTTGCCAAAAGAGCTAAAACCCATGGAAGAGGCGCCTGAACCAACGCCTGAAACAGCGCCTGCAGGCGCTTGCGCGGACTGTTGTGGCGCGCGCGCAGCAGCGGCTAGACGGGGACTTTCTCCTCCTCCTCCTCCTTCAACTCTTGCAACATCCAAAGTTCCAAGACCACCTTCTTCAGCCCCAACTTTACCATTCCCCATGGCACCAATGGAGTTTCTTATCCTACCTCTTTCAAATCTCCAATACCCACTTCAAAAAATCCAAACCAAGAATACCCACAAAATGAGCTTGAAAGATCTCAAACCTTACCTCTCTTCTTCCAAAATCTCAATGGAATGGAAAGAACCTAGCTTACAAGAGTGGGTCTTCAAGGTTTTCAAGAATGGCCATTCAAGACTTTCAAGAAATGGGTTTTCAAGAAATGGGTAAAATGAAGGAGAAGACTACATTTATAATCTAGGGTTTTTAAAAAGAGGGAAAAAACCCAATTTGAAAGTAATGGGCTCTCCTAAAAAACTCTAGCCAAAGTGGAAAAAACTTGAGGCATGCAAAGCAAAAATGCAATGTGGAGGGAAAGAGTCATGTAGCAGAGGAACTCTCCGTCACTTAGAACTCAAGGAGCAAACTAATGCACCCTTCTCCAAGTTTCCTTGAACACGGGGCATTGGGGGGCAAATGATGGGTCAAGCTCAAATGGCCCAATCTATATAAAAAATCCAAATCCCCATTTGAGGAGCCCAACTTCATTTAAGATCCACCAAGCCCAATCAGGCTCCATGCTTAGCCACGTCATCAAGGGGAGAGCAGAGGAGCATCACCTGCACAGCGGAAGGAAATGGTCCACCCTCACCTTATCTTTGACCGCATGTCATGGAAGCTCCTCAACCACCTCGCCCGTTGAGGATAAGTCGTGAGCTCCACCGAAATGCTTGCCAAGTTGCTGAAGAGTAGCCCAACCTGTTAGGGGACCCCTATAAATTGCACACCCCACCAACACTTAGAAAGACACACTTACCTGAGCACGACTCTCCCTCTTCTCTCTCAAAGCTTGTAAACTCTGCTCCCCGCTCCCTTGAGTTAATAAAAGCTCCCCGGCAATCAAAGCCATTCAAGAGTGGACGTAGGTCACGTTGACTGAACCACTATAAATTCTGCCTCTTCCTATTCCCTACTATTTTACTGCATTTATTAATTACACTTAACAGGTGGTGTGCAAAGCCATTTTTGTGCATCATCACCACCTGTCAATTAAGTAATATAAAATGCAGTAGAGTAGAGGGAGAGAGAAGACAAAATTTATAGTGGTTCGATCAAGGTGACCTACGTCCACTTTTAATGGCTAGGTTCGCCGGGTATTTTATTAACTCCGGTGTGGAGAGAGAGCAAATGGTTACAAGCTTTGAGAGAGGGAGAAAGAATTATCTCCAATGAGTCTGATGCCCCCCAAGTATTGGTGGGGCTTACATTTTATAGTAGTCGCCTCGTAATGAACATTAACTAAATATCTGATCCAGCGGTCGTAACGGATTCTTGGGCGACTTTAATAATAGTTTAAATGGCTTGACGACCTTTCCTCTCCTCAACGGGCAAGGGAGTTATGGTGCACTCCAAAGGACTTGGTCAAAGGATGAGGGAAGGTGACTCTCTCCAAGCGACGAGGATGAGGCTCTTGGGATGACCTTTACTCCAAGGTGGCGAAGAGGAGACTCTTGGATGACCCTTACTCCAAGGTGGCTAGGAGGAGGCTCTTGGATGACCCTTACGCCAAGGTGGCTAGGAGGAGGCTCTTGGATGACCCTTCCATGCTCCCCTACTGATGTAGCTCCTTGAGCCTGATGAGCTTGACCGAGTTGACCACATTGGGCTGGACTTGCTGGATCTCTTGGAGTTGGCCTATAAACTCGGACCGGGCTTTATAACATGAGTTAGGCTCTTGGACTTGGCCCATCATTAACGATAGTGTCATAGAAGAACGAAAAATCACTGGGGTCAAGACTTGTTTTGCCCAAGGATGACTCGAGCTAGTCAAGGCTAGTGTGGAGGCCAATTCTCTCAAGAAGCCATTGGAGCTCATCCAGACTCACAAGGCCATCCCCATTTTTGTCAAGCTTTTCGAAAATCCGGTGCACATCATTTGAGTTAATTGAAGACATGCTGGTGGCAAGTTTTGAAATATGTCAAAATTGGCTTGTCTGATATGTTAATGATGTGTGTACCTTCACTTTTGAAGAGGAAATAGAGAGGAGAAGGCTATATATATAAGGATGTTGTAGAAATCTATATTGTCCTTGCTTGTATGTCTATGGATACTAATGGTGAACACTATTGTGGTTGAGATCATATGAAAAAAGTTGCAGGAAGTTGTTGGAGGAATTGCTGAGAAAAGAATAAAGATGCTTTTGTGTGGCGTGTTGCGTTAATTTGAAGACAAAACAAGAGCTTTCGTCTGAAATTTGTTCTCTTTCATTCCTCATGTTTTCTACTTTGAGAAATTACACAGGCATCCCCTAAGTAATCTCATAATCACACGATCATCACCTAGTATTGCCAAAATTACACAAAAACTCCTTACTTTTAGTAAGTTGAACTTTTATGGAGAAGTTTGTCGGAAGGTTGGGGAAAGATTTGGAGTTCTTGGGCGGAACAAAGTTATGAATAACGAAACAAAACAAGAGTTTCTTCTTGACATTTATTTTCTTCTTTCATTCATGATTTTACTAGTTCAAGTGGGATTAACAGAACGTATCATAACTTTATGATATGGCTTTATTAGAACCAATGAATCAGTATCAAGTTTCAATGTTTGATAGGACTCACAGTCAATCCAAATTTTATAGTAAATTAGATCAGTAAATTAAGTCAATAAAATAGACCAAATAACATTGCTATTTCGAAAATCACATGATAATTAAGATGTGTAATAATTTGACAAAATACACATGATTCCATTAATGAGCACATAGTGTAAGCAGTTGATGTGTACGTAATCTTGATCATTTCTCACGAGAATAGTTCCATTATGGGTGATTTGTTGGTGGGTGTGTACTCCTCAACAGTAAAAATTGTTCAAATCGAGTATAAAAATACTTTCTTAAAAATAATATTTGCTCTCACAAATGATTTACAATGGTGAGCACTTGGAATACCTCTTTTCTCAAGATACAATAAAGTTTCTCAAATATGCCTACGTGTTGCTAAGACACTATCCGAATATCTTAAGAAAATCAAAGAGCTAACTTCTCTAGTATTCTGATGATGTAGAAATTAGAATACTAGATTGAAAATAAAATAACGCATGCATGTGAAATTGGAAGAATAAAGATGAATTTTATTAAGAAATATAGAATTATTCATTGTTATGTTTCTTGAGTATAAGGCACCACCTACTTAATGCAGCTTTTCAAAAAAGCGTGCAACTATTTGAATTAGTGTCTTTTAATTGAAGATGTATCAATGATACTTTTATGAAAAGGTGTAATCATTTGAAAATGATGTCACTTAACAAAAAAAAATTTATTAAAAGTGACGATATGCAAGGTTATAATCATTTTGAATAAAGTCTTTCAGCCAAAAATATTATTAGTGACTACTAAATAGCTTTGTAACTAATTCTCTTATTTAACTGTTGATTAAGTTAGTACCTAGGAAGTACGGATACTCCTCAGGGGGTCGACGTGGCGGTGTCAGACACGTGTCTGACACGGATACGTGTGGGACACGGCCGGACACGTGTCCGATACTTCCACAAGTGTCCTCAACAGTGAAAAAGTATTTGTTATGGACGAATACGAGGTGGATACGGAGGGAAACGACCACAACCATGGATTTGAAACCAAAGAAAAAAAAAGGGGGGGAAGAAGACAATGTACCTGATCAGCGACAATCACAGCCGCAACCATAGATCTCCTCCTCTTTGAGTAGGTATGTCGTCTTCATCTTCAGGCCTCTCTCTCTCTCTCTCTCACGCCACATGAGTTGTCTGTGATTTCATCTGGCTTATCCTAGTTGCTGAAAAGCAATAAAGGGCTGCTTTTTTTTTTTTTTTCTTGTCTTAATTTACATTTCAGCCCCTATTATTTTCTTTTCTTTTTTACTTTTCCCTAATTGTTAAAATAATTTACAAATAACCCTTGGACTTCTTATATTTTTTGTTAAATTACAATCATACCTTATTAGTTGTCACCCACTACCCAATTTGATTTAGCCCACTGTCCATAACATATTAGCCCACTAATCAAATTTAATATTAGTTCATTTGTCTAATTATAGAATATTAATTAATTACTCAATTTTATTATTAATGTTATTATATATAAAAATATATTATATTATTTTAATTAGCCGTATTCTCGCCGTATCCGTGTCCTATATTTTAAAATTTTGTTGTATCTCCGTATCCGTATCGTAACAGATACGACAACTGTGTCCATATCCGTACTTCCTAGCTTAGTACCTTAGATTCATGTATAAATAGGGATCATGTAGCAGAATAATGAATGAGAAGAAAAGAAATCCTTTCATTTGAAATCTTCACGTAATATCAGAGCTTTGAAAGAGACATTCGTCTCCATAAGTGGCTTCCTTTGCATCTGCAACTCCTTCATCCATTTCGTCTTCTACAAGTCTTTCTTCCTCCAATTCTATCACTTCTCATCATCGATCTATCTTTTGTCAAGCATTTGCAATCTAATCTCTTCATGATTTGATTCCACCAACTATATACCATGGAAATTCCAAATTTCATCACTGCTGAGAAATCACTCATTCTTTGATTTTCTAGATGGATCTCTGCCTTGTCAAGAGAAGAATTTCGGAGATGAATCTAGATCTCTTAACTGATGTGATCAATCCAGAATATCATCAGTGGATACTTCAAGATCAAGCCTTAATGACTTTGATCAATGCAACATTGTCAGAAATTGTTGGCTACATTACTTCACGTCAAGTCAGGGAAGCACTGGAGAGGAGATTTTCATCTCTATCCAGATCCAATGTGTTGCAACTAAAGATAAATCTTCAAACATTGTCAAAAGGAAAGGCCTCCCATTGACAACTACATCCAGAAGATCAAGGAAGCAAGAGACAAACTCTCAGTAGTCTCTGTGTTTGTTGAAGATGAAGATATATTGATATACACTCTTAATGGACTGTCGTCTGAGTAGTATAGTGCTTTAAGAACAACTATATGGACAAGAGAACAACCAGTTTCACTTGAAGAACTTCATGTGTTGTTAAAAGCAGAAGAATCATCTATTGATTTAGATTCAAATGGTACACATAATCAATTCATTCCAACAGCCATGAATGCTTCTCAACAAAAGTTTTTCAAATCAATCTGGTCAAGGAAAGAACTATCAGCAATATGGACAAGGAAGAGGTCGTGGTTATAATAACAGAAGAGAAGGACAATCTGTTCAATCTAGGAGGAATAATTCTCAATACAATGGACAGAATCAAGGAAAATACAATAGAGGTCAAAATTCAAACAATTCTCAGAGATCAAATTCATATACTCAAGGACCTCCTGTTGTTTGTCAAATTTGCAACAAGAAATGTCACAGTGCAGCAGACTGTTACCACCGCATGAATTATGCATATCAAGGTAGAAGTCCATCACCACAACTCACTGGAATGACAGCCTCAACTGGAACTCAGAATCCAAATTTGTGGCTCAATGATACAGGAGCTTCAC
The DNA here is from genome assembly GCA_951799425.1 of Ilex aquifolium. Taxonomy (NCBI): domain Eukaryota; kingdom Viridiplantae; phylum Streptophyta; class Magnoliopsida; order Aquifoliales; family Aquifoliaceae; genus Ilex; species Ilex aquifolium. Next base: position 13,681,032 of record OX637406.1, read on the forward strand.
ATCATGTTGCTGCTCATCTATCAAACTTGCAGACCAACTCACCAAACTATGGTGAAGAAAAACTCTCTGTAGGCAATGGACAGGAACTCAACATCACTCACACAGGTCATTCAATTTTACATACTCGTAGTTTTCAACTTAACAACATTCTGAGAGTTCTTTCAATTGCTACAAATCTTCTATCTGTTAAGCATTTGTGTATTGAGAACAACTGCTCTTTTGTCTTTGATTCTGACTCTATTTCCATTCAGGACAAGGATATGAAGAGAATCCTTTTTCAAGACAAGAGTAGTAATGGTCTTTATCCAGTGTTTTCAAAGCTTCTCAACTCCATCTCTTAAAGTCTATCTTGGCACCAGAGTTTTAGACCAGCTATGGCATGATAGGCTTGGTCATCCTTCGTCTGCAATTTTAAATAAAATGCTATCTAATTCTAGAATTTCTACTCATTCCTCAAAGTCTTGTTTGCATGAACATTGTTTGTATGCAATAATGACTAAACTTCCATTTACTCCATCCAAATCTGTTTCTATTCTCCCTCTAGACACTGTGCACACTTATGTTTGAGTCCCTGCTCCTCATATTTCACTCAATGGATTCAAGTATTATGTGTCGTTTATAGATGAATGCACTAGGTTTACTTGGGTGTTTCCACTGAGAAATAAATCTGAAGTGATTTCTATCTTCAGTAAGTTCAAGATATATGTTGAAAATCTTGTTTCTCAGAAGCTCAAGATTTTGCAATCTGATGGAGGAGGTGAGTACAACAATCATGTACTTCAACAGTATCTGGCTTAGTTAGGGATTCAACATCACAAGTCATGTCCTTATACTCCTCAACAGAATGGTTTAGCTGAAAGAAAACACATACATCTAGTTGAAACTTCTTTAGCAATAATGTCCAAAGCCAGTGTTCCCCCTTGCTTCTGGTTTCCTGCCTTTTCCACAGCCATTTACCTTATAAACAGAATGCCAAGTCCCTATGGAAATTCTAAATATTATTGTTTTTCTACTTCTAGAGAAGGAAATCTCTTCTCTTTATATAAGGAATACAATGGACATAATATACGGAAGAAAACCAAACAGTTTCTAAAGACAAGAATGGAAAGGATATAAAATCAAGAGAAATTTAGGGAGATAATGGCTGATCTGCTGTCACATGTCTTGCTGCTTGATCTGCTCTTTATTTGTGCCATGATCTAATCCTTGAGATTGATATGCTATCCCTTTGTTTAAGGCATGATTTTGTTCCTTGACTTGGCTGGAATCATTACTTTCTATACTTCCCCTCAAACGAGGACGAGGTAGGAGGCCAAGTTTGGTACATATCGACTCAAAGGGCTCTCGTGAGAGTGCTTTAGTGAATACATCTGCGAGTTGGTGAGACGATGTCACAAACTTTGTGATGAGAGAGCCGGCGGCAACTTTTTCCCTTACATAATGGTAGTCCACCTCAATGTGCTTAGATCGTGCATGAAAGACTGGATTAACTGTGAGAAACAATGCACTTAGATTGTCACAGAATAAAGTAGGAGGTTTAAGCAAGGAAACACCAATGTCTCGTAAGATGAAACTGATCCACGTAATTTCAGCTGCAGTGGAAGCCATGGATTTGTATTCAGCTTCAGTACTAGACTTGGCAACAGTTGGTTGCTTCTTAGCACTCCACGAGAGACAATTAGGACCTAAGAATATGCAAAATCCTGATGTAGAGCGACGCGTCATTGGACAACCAGCCCAATCAGCATCCGAGTAGGCATAAAGTTCAAATGATCCAGAGTGATGAAGATGGAGGCCATGGTCCAAAGTGCCACTAATGTATCTGAGAATACGTTTCACAGCATGATAGTTCTCCTCAGTAGGGGATGACATATATTGTGAGACATGATTCACACTAAATGATATATCAGGTCGTGTCATGGTTAAATATTGTAACCCACCAACTAAACTACGATAGTGAGTTAGGTCTGAGAATGGTGGAGCAGAGGATCCATGAGACCTTTTTTGCACCATCGGTGTAGGGACGGAGTTACAATTTGTCATATTTGCACGTTCAAGAAGTTCCATTGCATACTTTGTTTGAGATAAATGAAGGCCATCATCCAGACGAGTGACCTCTATCCCAAGGAAATAATGAAGGAAGCCAAGATCCTTCATAGCAAACTCATGACTGAGAAGAGAGATAAAATGATCCAACATAGCACTATTATCACCAGTGACAATAATATCATCAACATATAAGAGTAAAATGAGTGTACCATGATTATTATGACTAACAAATAAGGAAGGATCGGCCACACTACAATAGAAACCAAGGGTGAGAAGAAAGCCACTAAATCTATCAAACCAAGCACGAGGTGCTTGGCAAAGCCCATAGAGAGCTTTCTTAAGATGACAAACATAGTCAGGATGAGCGGAGTCTATAAACCCAGGAGGTTGGTCCATGAATACCGGTCAGATAATTGCCCATGTAGGAATGCATTTTTTACATCAAGCTGACGAATATCCCAACCTCGCATAATAGTAACCGATAGTATAGTACGTATACTACCTGGTTTGATCACTGGAGAGAATGTCTCAGAAAAGTCAACTCCTTCAACTTGGTGGAAACCATTAGCAACAAGACGAGCCTTAAGCCGCTCTAAAGATCCATCAGCCTTAAGTTTTGTTTTGAAGACCCACTTATTGCCAACAACATTCATGGAAGGATCACGGGGAATAAGATCCCAAGTATCGTTGCTGTATAGAGCATTGAGTTCTTCTTGCATAGCATTAGCCCAACCCGGATGAGCAAGAGCAGATTTTGTAGTCTTAGGCTCTTTGGGAATATCAGTGGATATAAAAAATGCATATTTGGGATTGGGTTTGACAATTCCAACCTTGGATCTAGTCATCATGGAGTGTCCAATGGCCTGTGAAGGAGATGAAGAATCTGGTCTATCATTAGTGGAGCTTGTGCTAGGGGACTGAAATGTTGGATTAGATTCAGCTTGTGTGCCAAATGTTGGGCTAAGTTCTGACATGGATGGTGCATCTGATGCATGTGTGGCCTTGCACTTGACTGTATAATGGGTTCAACTTGGCTACTAGGATCCTGTAACAATTCATGAAGAGCTGATGCTTGAGAACCACTGTTGGTGGGTTCTAATGATGAACCATCAATGTGATCATGGACTGGCACAGTAAAGGGAGGTGATATGTGTGGTTCTTTCACCACCTGATCTGCACATTCTTGAAAAGTAGATATGGACTGATTTTCCTGTTCTGCTTGGATCAAATTTGGATTAGAATAAGGAAAAATGTGCTCATCAAAGATAACATGACGAGAAATATATATCCGACTCGATGTGGGGCATAAGCACCGATATCCTTTATGTTTCATGCTGTAACCCAAAAATACACATGGTAAAGACTTGGGTGCAAATTTGTTTGAAGCATAACCACAGAGATAAGGAAAGCATTTGCTTCCAAAGACTCGAAAAGAGGCATAGTCAGGATTTTTACCAAACAATCTCTGAAAAGGAGATTCCATATCAAGAACCGATGAAGGCAGACGATTAATGAGAAAGACAGCGGTATAGAAAGCATCAATCCAATATTTCTTAGGAACATGAGAATGTGCCATCATAGTGAGTCCAAGTTCAGTAATATTGCGGTGCTTACGTTCGGCAAGACCATTCTGTTCTGGAGTCTTTGGACAAAACAAATGATGAATTATTCCAGATTTAATGAGATAGCTTCTGAAAGCCCCATCTGAGTACTCACCTCCACCATCGGATTGAAAAATCATTATTTTCGTACCAAATTGTCGTTCCACCATTGCTTGAAAAATAAGAAAGCATTGGAAGAAATCTGATTTCTTTTTAAGAGGGTATAGCCAAGTACATCGTGTGCATTCATCAATAAAAATAACATAATAGTGATAACCATCATGAGATTTAACCGGAGCTGGACCCCATAAATCTGAATGTATAACAGATAATGGTTTATCAGAGAATATTCGTGACGACAAAAATGGCAGTCTACAAGATTTTCCAATTTGACAACTTTCACAAATGGACTTATTATCCCAATTATGGACTCTAATGAAGTCTTTATTATTCAAAAATCTGATCACGTTGGAATGAGGATGCCCAAGCCTCCAATGCCAAACCTTCCCATTTACATCTTGATTTCGATTTGAGAAAAGAGCTGTTGGATGCACCTTTTCAAGAACATAGAGATTTCCGCTTTTACTGCCCTCCATCAGGATGTTTTTGTTGCTCCTGTCCTTTATAACAAAACCACCATTGAAGAATTCAAAATTACAAGGATTATCACTTGTAAATTGGCTTACTGACAAAAGGTTTTTCTTTAAGTCAGGTACTAAAAGTACATTTTTAATAACCATTTGTCTATGTCCAGTATCAATAAAAGCATCTCCAATATGAGAAATCTTGAGCAGTTGACCATTACCAACCATCACAGCATCATAACCCTTATACTCTTTTAAATTAAACAATTTACCTGGATCCCCAGTCATGTGAGTTGAAGCTCCTGTATCCGGGTACCATGCATGATCTTGACTGTCGCTAATTGTCATTGTAGCAAGTGTCTGTGGGACATCATCTGAGACAAAAGATTGATTAAATCTATGCCAACACTTCAATGCAATATGGCCATTTTTGTTACATATTTGGCATTTTGGAATGGAGCCAGAGTTAAAGAATTTATTGTCATCCTTGCCAGATTTTCTGCCATGATTTTCACTGGATGATTCAGAGTTATTTCTATAAGTCTGGTTCATCTGGGTGAAACCTCTGCCATATGAAGAAAAATTATTATAACGAGCTTTGTTTGAAGATCCATGGCCTCTTTGAGCAACAAAAGCAACATTCTGATTGTTAGCTTGGTGAACCTCATGCATTGATAACCATGTCTCATGACTTTGAAGCAGGGGAATAATTTCTTTATAGCAGGGTGTTGGGGGTTTGAGCATAGTTGTCACAAAAGATTTATATTCAATCCCCAACCCACTAAGTAACCAAAAGACTTTCTTCTTATCATCAACGGGCTTCCCTATGGCAGCTAGATCATCACAGGTAGTCTTAAATTCCCGAATGTATTCGGATAAAGTGGACGTACCTTTCCTTAACATTTGTAATTTTTGTGTAAGATGAAATTCTCGTTCTTGAGAATCTTGTGCATAAGCATCATGCAAAGTGTTACATACCTCTTTGGAGGACTCGAGTCCGACAACAAGACTCAACACATCTTCACTTAGAGTACCGGTTATCCAACCTCTTAACAATCGGTCAGAACGTCTCCATGCTACGAAATCTGGATTGATGATCACCTTCTGACCAGTGGTTGACACATCATCTGGGGCGGCAATCGTCTGATCCGGCTGCATTAATTCACCATTGATAAACCCAGTAAGATCTTGGCTTTCAATTAGTCCAAGCATTTGGGTTCTCCACAATAGATAATTGGTACTGGTGAGTTTAATGGAGACAAAATTTCCTACATTCAAAGTTGCAGGATATGGGTACTTTGTATTGGCCATGATAAAGAAGAAGAGGTTGAAGGCAATTTTTCACACAACTCAAGTCGTGTAAGGCTCTGATACCATATGGAAATTCTGAATATTATTGTTTTTCTACTTCTAGAGAAGGAAATCTCTTCTCTTTATATAAGGAATACAATGGACATAATATACGGAAGAAAACCAAACAGTTTCTAAAGACAAGAATGGAAAGAATATAAAATCAAGAGAAATTTAGGGAGATAATGGCTGATCTGCTGTCACATGTCTTGCTGCTTGATCTGCTCTTTATTTGTGCCATGATCTAATCCTTGAGATTGATATGCGATCCCTTTGTTTAAGGCATGATTTTGTTCCTTGACTTGGCTGGAATCATTACTTTCTATAGTCCCATCCTTGGTCATCAAACTCCTTTTGAATTGCTATATCATAGAAAACTTGATTACACTACTCTCAAAACTTTTGGATGTGCCTGCTATCCATCGTTGAAACCTTATACCTCTGATAAATTTCAACTCAAAACCAGAAAATGCATTTTCTTGGGTTATCCTCTAAAACACAAAGGCTATTTCTGCTATAAACCATCTACCACAAAGTTCTATATATTCAGACATGTTCTTTTTGATGAACATACCTATCCCTTCTCCACATTAGCCATACAACCTCACCTTAATACCTATTCTATTTCAATGTGGTATCCTTCTGTGTCCATTATAGATAAACCCTCAATATTTGGTCCTCCACCTTCATCCTGCTCAGTTCCTTCAGTTCAAGTACCAAATTTGATCCCACCACCCATGCCACTGTCCTCTACAACTCCTTCAAGTTCATATTCTAATTCCCCCTCCACAATCCCTTGTTCAAATACCCCTGAAACTATAGAGTCTCCCTCTATAGAACCTTCAACTTTAGTTCCTCACTCTCTGCTGCCTGCCCCATTCACAAATCCTATACCTACACATCCCATGCAAACTAGGTCAAGGTCAGACATTAGTAAGAAAAAAGCCTTTTTGTCTTCTTCTACCATCACCGAACCCACTTCTTATTCCACTGCTGCCAAGTTTACAGTTTGGAGATAGGCCATGGCAGATGAATTTTCTACTTTGCAAAAGTAGGCTACTTGGACTCTAGTTCCCTCTCAACCTCAGCAGAATGTTATAGGTGCAAGTGGATTTACAAAATCAAACATAATGCAGATGGATCTGTTGCTAGATAGCCAGGCTAGTAGACAAAGGCTTTCACCAAGAGGTAGGATTAGACAATCATGAGACCTTTAGTCCTATAGTCAGACAAGTCACTGTTAAACTTGTGCTAGCCTTGTCTGTTCACTATCAGTGGTCACTCCATCAACTTGATGTTAAGAATGCATTCTTACATGGCATGCTTTAGGAGGAGGTTTTCATGGCTCAACCACCAGGTTTCACTAATCGACTGTATCCAGAAGTTATGTGCAGACTCAATAAGTCCATCTATGGTTCAAACAAGCTCCTAGACCTTGGTTTGATAGGTTTACCTCTCTCTTCTCACCGTTGGTTTCCAATCCTCCAGCTCAGATATTTCTTTTTTAATGAGAGCTTCTGGTTCATCATTAACCATTCTTCTCTTATATGTAAATGATATCATATTAATTGACAATGATTCCTCTTACATTGACTCTTTAATTCACAATTTAAGTAGTGAATTTGACATGAAATTTTTGGGACCACTTCATTTGTTTCTAGGTCTCGAAGTTCATATACCTCTACAGGTCTGTTTCTTCATTAGACGAAATATGTTCTCCATCCTCTAGAAAAACCCTAGATGACTGATTGCAAACCTTGCAAAACTCCTTGTAATTCTTCCTCCAAACTTCTTACAACAGAGGGCACTCTTATATCTGATCCTACTCCTTACAGAAGCTTAGTTGGCGCCTTACAATACCTCACTTTCACCAGACCTGATTTATCCTTTGATGTCAGTGTATGCATGCTCCAACAGATGTTCAATTTTCAGTTGTCAAACGTATTCTCAGATATCTCATAGGCAATCCAAACTTGGCTTGACATATCAGCACTCTGTGGTGATAATAAACTTGGCTTGAAATATCTTCATATGTATATCTCTAAAGTTCCAACTTTGTGGTGTGATAATATTTCAGCATTTTCATTAGCCTCCAACCCTCTATTTCCTGCTCGAACAAAGCATATAAAAATAAACTATCACTTTATGAGAAAAAAATTTGTTCGCAAGGACTTGCAAGTTCAGTTTGTGACCACTACTGATCAAATTGATGATGTCTTCACCAAAGGACTATCCTCTTCTAGGTTTCTCTTCCTCATTGACACGCTCAAGCTTGATCCTCCATCCATGAGCATGAGGGGGGCTATTAACATAGTTACAACTATAGTGAACTCACTAAAACTGTTAGAAATAGTTAGTAATGTAAGATATCCCAAATTGAAAAATTGAAAGGGAGAGTAAGAGTTTAAAAGAAAAGAAACACACCAAGTTTTATAAGCTTGGATGGTGGGAAGATTTGGAGGGAAGCTCCAAATATTTCAAATCGATATGCCTTGATTAGGATTTAAATAAAATAATATTTAAAGTCAAAAGATGGGCACTTGGTGTTAAAGCTCACGGTGAACACATTCAAAGAAACTTGTAATTCTATGTGTATGACATTTCCGATCTTGTGGTATAAAATCAAGGTTTAATAAATTTAAATAACCATTGATTTTTTTTTTTTGAAATGTTTATACTAATAACATGTTTAAGTCGAAAGACACCTTCTGTAAGACTCCGTATTAAAAATAAATAAGGATACTATTATCTTTGGAGTTCTCCTAAGATGAATAAAATAATGGTAAAAAATTAGAATCATAGTTGAAAGATTGATCATGTAAAGCCCCACACTCTTATCTCTATATAGCAAGTAATTATTTTTGAAATGCTAATATAGGTGATGAGGTATGCATGAACCCTATAGATTGTAATTGTAGGAATAAATACTAGGGAGGCAAATTGATTGTGAAATTTAATTTTTTGAGGTGTTTAAGGTTGATAAGGGTAACTAAGTAAAAATATTAATTTTTTTAGGTCAAAATAATATTATCATTGAACCTGGGAGATCCGAAAAACTTGGAATAGCCGTTTAGCACATATAGTGGTTCGGAGGAATAAAATTGTAATTTTAGTGTTTCGAGTGTAAATTTACTTTAGTTTTGAGATAAATCATAAAAATAAATGTTTTTAGGTTAAAATAACATTAAAAATGAATCCGGAACGTCGAAAAATCTTAGGGTAGTCATATGAATCAAATTGGAGATTTTTAGTGGCAAAACAGTAATTTTGGGGAAAACCCAAATTTCAGCCATGAACAGTAACTTTCGGGGACTGCTGTGTTTAAAACACAGATTTTAGCCCATTTTCTTCCATTCTTTCATCCACTCTCACCCCAAACCTCTTAGAACCATAGGAGAAGATAAAAAGAAAAAGAAAAAAGAAGAAGAAAGTCTCTAAAGCTTGGGTTTTGCTTGAAATTCTTGATTTCTAGGTCGGGGTTTCTTCATATTCTCTTTCATTGAGGCTAAGGTTTATATATATGTATGTTTTGACTCTAAATCCTATTTATATGTTAGGAAATTCTTGATTCTTGATATTCTTGCAAATATTATCATGTTTTAAATAAAGCTATAGTTGGATAGCCATGAAATCTCTTTCTCTTGTCTTAAAACCCTAGTTTTCAAGAGAAATAGATTTTTCTCTTGATTTTTCCTTTGTTCTTGATTTCAAAACTCTAGTGATTGGTATTGAACAATAAAATGGTATTTTTGATGATCTCTTGCATATTTTCTTAATTTGTTCTATTAGAATAATACATGTGAAATTTGGGAATTTTTGATTTTACTTGTGATTGGAGAAATTGGTTGAGTATTGTATCTCTTGTGGATGTTTGGATGACCATGGGTGGCCGTTGACCGGGTATCGTAGAGTGGGTAGATGCGTTTCTTACTCCGTACGGGTTTGAATTTTTCCTACCACTCGTAGTAGGGTTAGTGCCTTGCGATGACCAAACCACTATTTGCTCACGTGGTATCGAGGCTGAGGGTTAGTATACTATTCCTGGGTTGGATTCATCACTGCCAATGCGTTGGTATACGTCTTTCCTACAGTTGGATATCCTTGCAAGGATTGAGTGTGTGTGTGGGGGCCAGGATATTCTCGATGTGTTTATTCATGTGATGTCATACATCATACCTGAGATACAAAGTGTGGGCAATTGTATATTGTGGTATACAGATACAAGTTGTGGGTAATGGTACAAATTGTGGGTTATTGTTTATTGTTGGAAATGGTTTATGGTTGGAAATGACTTATTGTTGAAAATTGGTTTTACTTATTCATTTAATTTATTGTTGTTGCGTAAACTGGAGATCTGTTGAAATGTCACTGTTTTATGTCAAAAGTTATATATGATATTTGTAAAATGAGACCGACTATTTTATATGATTTCAAAACCTTGTTCGAGTTTGAGAGGATTTTCCTACAGAGCTTAGTGCTCACCCCTTACAAACAACATTATTTTCAGATTTCAGTCTAGAGGAAGAACTTGGAATAGATGGGCAGGTGAATTGGGAAGCTCAAATCGATGGGAACATGGATCCCGATGTGGACGTTTAGAGCTATTTCCTTTATGTTCTAGATTGGGAGGAAAATTTTGAAATAATGATAAGACTAATATTTTATTAATTCCACTGCAAGATAATAGTTGATTTTTGGATTGTAATTGCCATAGTTTGGCATATTTATTGTGAATGATGTTTTAGTTATTATGGATGATGAATGGAAATTTGTTTATTTATGGATTTTGTTAGTTGCTCTCATGATATGAATGGTTATGGATCGCAATGCCTTCTAGTGTGGATTTTGGGGCGTTACAATCAAAATGGGGGATTTTTATAAATAGTTAGTAATGTAAGATATCCCACATTGAAAATTTGAAAGGGAGTGTAAGAGTTTAAAATAACAAACACACCAAATTTTATAAGCTTGGACAGTGGAAAGATTTGGAGGGAAGCTCCAAATATTTCAAATCGATGTGCCTTGATTAGGATTTAAATAAAATAATATTTAAAGTCAAAAGATTGGCATTTTGTGCTAAAGCTCACGGTGAACACATTTAGAGAAACTTATAATTTTATGTGTATGACATTTCCGATCTTGTTGTATAAAATCAAGGTTTAAAAAATTTAAATAACCATTGATTTTTTTTTTTGAAATATTTATACTAATATCATGTTTAAGTCGAAAGACACCTTCTATATGCATAAACTTTAATTGATTTGGATTATTATATTACTATCAAAGTAGGAGATTGTTAGAAATAGTTAGTAATGTAAGATATTCCACATTGAAAAATTGAAAGGGAGTGTAAGAGTTTAAAAGAAGAAACAGACCAAATTTTATAAGTTTGGATGGTGGGAAGATTTGGAGGGAAGCTCCAAATATTTCAAATAAATGTGTCTTGATTAGGATTTAAATAAAACAATATTTAAAGTCAAAAGATGGGCACTTGGTGTTAAAACTCACGGTGAACACATTTAGAGAAACTTTATGTTTATGAGTATGACATTTCCGATCTTGTTATATAAAATCAAGGTTTAATAAATTTAAATAACCATTGATTTTGACAAGGTTTTGAAATGTTTATACTAATAACAGGTTTAAGTCGAAAGACACCTTATATATGCATAAACATTAGTTGATTTTGATTACTTACATTACTATCTAAGTGGAGGATTGTTAGAAATAGTTAGTAAGGTAAGATATCCCACATTGGAAAATTGAAAGGGAGTGTAAGAGTTTAAATGAAAAAACACACCAAATTTTATAAGCTTGGAAGATGGGAAGATTTGGAGGAAAGCTCCAAATATTTCAAATCAATCTGCGTTGATTAGGCTTTAAATAAAATAATATTTAAAGTCAAAAGATTGGCACTTAGTGCTAAAGCTCACAGTGAACACATTTAGAGAAACTTGTCAGTTTATTTGTATGACATTTCTGAACTTGTTGTATAAAATTAAGGTTTAATAAATTTAAACAACCATTGATTTTGACAAGATTTTGAAATGCTTATACTAATAACAGGTTTAAGTCGAAAAACACCTTCTATATGCATAAACTTTAGTTGATTTTGATGACTTACATTACTATCTAAGTGAAAGATTGTTAGAAATAATTAGTAAGGTAAGATATCCCACATTGGTAAATTGAAAGGGAGTGTAAGAGTTTAAATGAACAAACACACCAAATTTTATAAGCTTGGTAGGTGGGAAGATTTGGAGGGAAGCTCCAAATATTTCAAATCAATGTGCCTTGATTAGACTTTAAATAAAATAATATTTAAAGTCAAAAGATTGGCACTTGGTGCTAAAGCTCACAGTAAACACATTTAGAGAAACTTGTCAGTTTATTTGTATGACATTTCCGATCTTGTTGTATAAAATTAAGGTTTAATAAATTTAAACAACCATTGATTTTGACAAGGTTTTAAATGTTTATACTAGTACCCGACTTAAGTCGAAAGACACCTTCTATCTGCATAAACTTTAGTTGATTTTGATTACTTACATTACTATCTAAGTGGGGGATTGTTAGAAATAGTTAGCAACGTAAGATATCTCACATTGAAAAATTGAGAGAGAGTGTAAGAGTTTAAAAAACAAAACACACCAAATTTTATAAGTTTGGATGGTGGGAAGATTTGGAGGAAAGCTCCAAATATTTCAAATTCATGTGCTTTGATTAGGATTGAAATAAAATAATTTTTAAAGTCAAAAGATGGGCACTTGGAGCTAAAGCTCACGGTGGACACATTTAGAGAAACTTGTAAGTTTATGTGTATGACATTTCCGATCTTGTTGTATAAAATCAATGTTTAATAAATTAAATAACCATTGATTTTGACAAAGTTTTGAAATTTTTATACTAATAGCAGGTTTAAGTCGAAAGACACCTTCTATATCCATAAACTTTAGTTTATTTTGATTACTTACATTACCATGTAAGTGGGGGATTGTTAGAAATAATTAACAATGTAACATATCCCAAATTGAAAAAATTGAAAGGGAGTGTAAGAGTTTAAAAGATGAAACACACCAAATTTTATAAACTTGGAGGGTGGGAAGATTTGGAGGGAAGCTTCAAATATTTCAAATCAATGTACCTTGATTAGACTTTAAATAAAATAATATTTAAAGTCAAAAGATGGGCACTTGGTGCTAAAACTCACGGTGAACATATTTAGAGAAATTGTAAGCTTATGTGTATAACATTTCCGATCTTGTTGTATAACATCAATGTTTAATAAATTTAAATAACCATTGATTTTGCCAAGGTTTTGAATTGTTTATATTAATAGGAGGTTTAAGTCGTAAGACACATTCTACATGCATAAATTTTAGTTGATTTTGATTACTTACATTACAATCTAAATGGGGGATTGTTAGAAATAGTTAGGAATATAAGATATCCCAAATTGAAAAATTGAAAGGGAGTGTAACAGTTTAAAAGAAGAAACACACCAAATTTTATAAGTTTGGATGGTTAGAAGATTTAAAGGGAAGCTCCAAATATTTCAAATCAATGTGCTTTGATTATGTTTTAAATAAAATAATTTTTAAAGTTAAAAGATGGGCACTTGGTGCTAAAGCTCACGGTGAACACATTTAGAGAGAATTGTAAGTTTATGTGTATGACATTTTCGATCTTGTTGTATAAAATCAAGGTTTAATAAATTTAAATAACCATTGATTTTGACAAGGTTTTACAATGTTTATACTAATAGCAGGTTTAACTCGAAAGACACATACTATATGCATAAACTTTAGTAGATTTTGATTACTTATATCACTATCTAAGTGGGTGAATGTTAGAAATAGTTAGTGATGTAAGATATCCAACATTTGGAAAATTGAAAGGGAGTGTAGGGGTTTAAAAGAAGAAACACACCAAATTTTATAAGCTTGGATGGTGGGAAGATTTGGAGGAAAGCTCCAAATATTTCAAATCAGTGTGCATTGATTAGACTTTAAGTAAATAATATTTAAAGTCACTAGATGGGCACTAGGTGTAAAGCTCACGGTGAACACATTGAGAGAAACTTGTAAGTTTATGTGTATGAAATTTCCGATCTTTTTGTATAAAATCAAGGTTTAATAAATTTAAATAACCATTGATTTTGACAAGGTTTTAAAATATTTATACTAATAGGAGTTTTAAATCGAAAAACATCTTATATATGCATAAACTTTAGTTGATTTTGATTACTTACATTACTATCTAAGTGGGGGACTGTTAGAAATAATTAGTAATATAAGATATCCCATATTGGAAAATTGAAAGGGAATGTAAGAGTTTAAAAGAAGAAACACACCAAATTTTATAAGTTTGGATGGTGGGAAGATATGGAGGGAAGCTTCAAATATTTCAAATCAATGTGCCTTGATTAGGATTTAAATAAAATAATATTTAAAGTCAAAAGATGGGCACTTGGTGCTAAAGCTCACGGTGAACACATTTAGAGAAACTAGTAAGTTTATGTGTATGACATTACCGATCTTGTTGTATAAAATCAAGGTTTAATAAATTTAAATAACCATTGATTTTTACAAGATTTTTAAATGTTTATACTAATAGCATGTTTAAGTCGAAAGACACTGTGACGCCCCAATTTCCGGGGGTCCCTTATTAACCGTTGACCATCCGTCAACCCGCGGAAATACCCGTGGATGTCACTCAACCTAACACCACGGCGGTAGCATCCCCTTAACCGGGATCTTAACTCACCATTGTAAACCAGATTCGATTATTCATTGGGTTGAACCAACATTCAAAATACTATGATTTATACCCCATTATGGTTCATTTGGATCATTGGAGGGAAGGAAAAACATAGCCCAAAGACTTGGCAAAGAAAATAAAAATAAAAAAAATTCTGAGTTTTGGAGAGCGTACCGGTACGCTCTGCCCACTGGACCTAATCGTACCGGTACGCGTACCGGTACGCTCTGCCTTCTGTCTGTCTCCGTACCGGTACGGTTTTGTCAGTTTCGCCTTTTTCCTTTGTTTTTCACTTCCAATCCATTCTAATACATTCCAAACTCACCCAACCCATGCATAATGAGGATTCTCATATAAAACATGATTTATACGAGTTCCATTACAATTAATTCCATAATTTACACATCAAAATGGAATTTATACAAAAGTTTTACAAAAACTCCAACTAAGGCCACAAGCCGGCCCCCTTCATTCTTGATGCTCTCCAAGTGAGCCATCCGCCGGTGCAAACCCCACACCTGAAATGTTTCCCGTATAGGGTGAGCCAACGCCAAGTAAAGTAAACCCTACAAGGGCTACTCTCCCCCTAGATGCTCATGCTCATGCAACATTCATTTGCAAACAATCATTTTTCATAAGAACATGCATTCTAAGTTGGAATGCAACACCACCATGCCATGAATAGAGATGACACCCACTCATGCAATTTAACCCGAGTCCTCTCCGACTCCTATAACACGATGCAATGTCAAAGTGTTTCTTTTTATCATTTATGTTTACATCAATGATATTTTCAAAGCTAGGGTCTTTCTTGGGATCGGACTTTTTCATGGACTTATACCAATGGTCTTCCACACCCGTACACTTTATGGACTCTTATACCAACGGAGTGCACCCTCCAAATCACCGGGTCTTTCACCCGAGAGGTCGTCATGCCTCTTCTTGCTCATCCCGACCCAATTTATCATGCAATCAAGCGGCTTAGCTAGGTCTTCGACCCAACTTTTCCCAAGCCATTTCGTCAATCACCAAGTGTGGTGTTGACAACCACTAGGCACACACACCCATGTAATGAGATGTTTCCATGCACATGCAATGCTATGTCCCATTGCATACCACATGATGTTCCACATGTCAAGAACAACTCATGCACAATTTCAACATGTCCATGGTAAATTTATATCCTAAACATATAAACACCATATTCATTTCAATGTTAATATATAAACAAGCACATTTGCTCTCAAATCATATCATAAGCATATAATTCCACAAGTTGGACTTAAACATATTATTTCAATTAAATCACAACCATTCCATTCAAGCAAGGCATTTAATCAAACACCTTCTAAGCACAATTTATAAATCACATAGCATGTCCTTGATTTCACTAAGTTACATAACAAATCACATGTAACTTCATATTCCCAAGTCAAGCTAGAAGTTAGATGAAACCATTCCTATGCTCACATTTCCATTTCTATAACCATAAACCTATATATGAAGGTCTATCATAGGCATAACATATTAAACCTTTAGACTACCAACATCTAAGGAAAGATTACACCAAGGTAGGAAAAACCCTACCTCTTGAAGCGTAAAACACCCTAATGACGCTTCAAGAACACTTCCCAAGCCCAAGAATTGATTTCCCCCAAATCTCCTCCTTTGGATCTTCGGTGAAATCCCTTGTTCTTGGTGTGGTTGCGTAGCCCTCGTCGAGAGGATCGATTTTGACTCTTGGTTCAACGGATTCCGATCGACGAAATTCCGGGAATCGACGGAGAAAGCTTGAAGAAAATTCTATTTTCTCTCTTCTCTCTCTCTTGGCCGGCCAAACAAGAACACAATTGGCTAAGAAATCTGATTTTCTAGATATTTACCCCTATTTATAGTTTTAAATACTCAGCCCACGTCGCGCCACGTGTCCTTCGCTTAATCGGGTCCGATTTCGTCCCGAAACGACTTATTTGATCCCGGTTTAAGTTCAAATTCATTTTATTTGAACTTTAACTTAATTTTAAGGAAATTTTGTAAAATTTATTTATGGGGACGTTCGTGAGGTAAATCGCCACGCAGTCGCCTCGAACGACGTGCAAAATCCGACTACTTCGGAATTCGACGAAATTTGACTGGGTGACTAATTTTCGCGATACGAATTCAACGGCGAACTCCGTTTCCTCCTCCGATGTCTAGAATAGGATTATTTTAAATACGCATTATAGTGACAAATTACTATTTTGCCCTTTTTGGAAAAAAGTTTAAATTTCTCGGGTTTTACAGACACCTTCTATATGCATAAACTTTAGTTGATTTTGATTATTTACATTACTACCTGATGATGTCTCAGAAATAATCACCCAAGCCCAGCCTAAGGAGGTTCTGTTGGGTTTTTAAGGGTTGGCTTAAGAAAACTAATGTAATGAAATGGCAAACACATAATGTAAGTGGTTCACCCTCGCCGATTGACTTGGGCTACTTCCACTGTAATGGTGACTCTTACTCCTTGGTGCAATATATTAATCTCAAATGAGAATAAGAGAGTTACAGGCACGGAGCCGTTACAAAGCCTTTCTTATCTGGGTATTCCAGGATCAAGAGTACAAAATTGGAGAGAAGGTCAGGAAGAAGATTCAGGAGTCGATCCCCTTCCCTGCTTCTACTGTTCTATTTATATGGTGCGTCTTCCTAGGGTTTCTTGTTGTTTCTTCTACCTCTTTTTTCTGATCTTGTGGGGACCTTTCATCCTTACCCTGCAGACTCTTCTGTCTGCCGGCGCTACTGCGCCCACGACCCTTCTGGTTTGTCCGGCACCACTTCCTTCTTCCCATTGCAGGGTGTAACTCTGAGGAATCAGATTTGGTCCCCCCTGTCTCTGGAACATGTGGTGCCACAAGGCTCACCTTAGGTTATGGGCTGAGATTCGGACTAGGGCCGGGTTGTTGGCTCTTTGGACCCTTTGGGCTTTGGTCCCTTAGATCTCTGTTTTCGATGTGGGCTAGTTGGGGGCATTTCCTTCGGGCTATCAAACCTACATTCTGGGCTTTCACGGGTATTGGGCTTGGCTGCCATGGCGGCCCATGCTCAGAAATCTATCCTCATCACTACCTAAGTGAGGGAATGTTAGAAATAGTTAGTAATGTAAGATATCCCATATTGGAAAATTGAAAAGGAGTGTAAGAGTTTTAAAGAAGAAAGACACCAAATTTTATGAGTTTGGATGGTGGGAAGATTTGGAGGGAAGCTCCAAATATTTCAAATCAATGTACATTGATTAGGCTTTACATAAAATAATATTTAATGTCAAAAGATGGGCACTTGGAGCTAAAGCTCACGGTGAACACATTTAGAGATACTTGTAAGTTTATATGTATGAAATTTCCGATCTTGTTGTATAAAATCAAGGTTTAATAAATTTAAATAACCATAAATTTTTATAAGGTTTTGAAATATTTATACTAATAGCAGGTTTAAGTCGAAAGACATCTTCTATATGCATAAACTTTAGTTGATTTTGATTACTTACATTACGATCAAAGTGGGGGAATGTTAGAAATAGTTAGTAATGTAAGATATCCGACATTGAAAAATTGAAAAGGCGCGTAAGAGTTTAAAAGAAGAAACACGCCAAATTTTATAAAGTTGGATGGTGGGATGATTTGGAGGGAAGCTCCAAATATTTCAAATCAATATGCCTAGATTAGACTTTAAATAAAATAATATTTAAAGTCAAAATATGGGCACTTGGTGCTAAAGCTCACGGTAAACACATTTAGAGAAACTTGAAAGTTTATGTGTATGACATTTCCGATCTTTTTAGTATAAAATCAAGGTTTAATAAATTTAAATGACCATTGATTTGACATGGTTTTGAAATGTTTATACTCATAGCAGGTTTAAGTCGAAAGACACTTTTATATGCATAAGGTTTAGTTGATTTTGATTACTTACATTACTATCTAAGTGGGGGATTGTTAGAAATAGTTAGTAATGTAAAATATCTCATATTGAAAAATTGAAAGCGAGTGCAAGAGTTTAGAAGAAGAAATAAACCAAATTTTATAAGCTTGGATGGTGGGAAAATTTGGAGAGAAGCTCCAAATATTTCATATCAATGTGCCTTGATTAAGTTTTAAATAAAATAATATTTAAAGTCAAAAGATGGGCACTTGGTGCTAAAGCTCACGGTGAACACATTTAGAGAAACTTGTAAGTTTATGTGTATGACATTTTCGATCTTGTTGTATAAAATCAAGGTTTAATAAATTTAAATAACCATTAATTTTGACAAGGTTTTGAAATGTTTTTACTAGTAGCAAGTTTAAATCGAAAGACACATTCTATATGCATAAACTTTAGTTGATTTTGATTACTTACATTACTATCTAAGTGAGGGATTGTTATAAATAGTTAGCAATGTAAGTGTAACGCCCCAAAATCCCCCTTGGACGGCATTACTATTTAAAACCATTCATATCATGAGAGCAACTAATAAAATTCATAATTAGAGGAACTTTCATTTCATCATCCATAATATTTACAACTTCATCCAAAAGAATATGTTAAGCCATGGCCATTGCATCCAAAAGAATATGCCCAACTACGGCAATTACATCCCAAAAATTAACTATTATCTTGCAGCGGAATAAGAAAAATATTAACATGAACATTATCTCAAACTAAACCTCCTAGTCTAGGACATAAAAAGAACAGTTCTAGACATCCAACTCCGGGTCCACATGCCCATGAAGTTGAGCTTCTCAAGCTACCTGCTCGTCAACTCTGAGCTACTCCTCTAAACCAAAATCTGAAAAGAATGTTGTTTGTAGGGGGTGAGCACTAAGCTATGTAGGAAAATCCTCCCAAACTCGAACAATGTTTCAAAAGCATATAAAACAGGGGGTCTCATTTTACAAATATCATATATAGTTTTTGAAAGAAAACAAAGACATTTCAATGGATCTCAAGTTTACGCAATAGTCATAATTAAATGAAAAAGTAAAACCAATTCCCAAAAATAACAATTCCAACAAGTTACCATTTCCACGATAACCATTTTCACAATAAACCAATAGCCAACAATGTATCTCAGGTATGATGTATGACATCGCATGAATAAACATATCGAGAATATCCTGGCCCACACACACCCCCAATCCTCGCAAGGATATCCAACTTTAGGAAGGGCGTATACCAACGCATTGACAGTGACGAATCCAACCCAAGAATAGTATATTAACCCTCAGCCTCGATAACACGTGATCGAATAGTGGTTTGGTCCTCGTAAGGCACCAACCTACCTCACTACGAGTGATAGGGAACCTTCAAACCCACACGGAGTAAAAAACGCATCTAACCCACTCTAAGATATCTGGTCAATGGCCACCCATGGTCATCCAAACATCCACAAGAGGTACAATACCTAACAATTTCTCAAATCACAATTAAATCAACAAATCCCCAATTTTTCACATTCAAATCCACATTTATTTTTCCAATGGAACAATTTAAGAAAATAAGCAAGAGATCATCAAATATATAATTTTTAGTATTTAATCAAGCGCTAGAGTTTTGAAATCAAAAACAAGTGAACATTAAGAAGAAAAATCCATATTTCTCAAAAATTCGGGTTTTGGGATCACGAATAAGTATTTTATGTCTATCAAACCATAACTTCATTCAACACATGATAATATTTGCAAGAGTATCAAGAAATAATAATTTCATAGCATATATATATGATGGATAGTCAAAACATACATATATATAAATGTCATAGCCTCAATGAACGAGAAAAGGAAGAAACCCCTACCTTGCTCCTTAGTTTTTGTGTGAAAAACTAAAAGATTTGATCCATCCCCACTTGAATCAACACTTGAATCTCTTGTTTTTCCCCTTCTTTCCTTCCTCTCTAAGCCTCTCTATGGTTAGCATTAATGAAATGGGGTGAGAATTGGAGAAAACACCCAAAATAAATCTAGGACGTGAAGCCCCCGGTTTGGTGCATCCGGATACGTGTTTCTTCGCCCAACGTTCTGCGACACGCGTCCGGACGTGTGTCTATTCCCATCCGGACGCGAGTGACAGTATACTCTCAACATGCAGATCGATTTTGACCTATTTATAAGCCGATTTAGAACATTTTCGTGAAATACACTTTTGTAGCCCTTTAAGTCTAGTTTCTACTGTCCAAAAATAAGATTAATCGGAATTAGAAGTAAAAAGTTATGGCCAAAATACTAAGATAGTGTCAAATTCCTTTCTACCCAAATCCTCTCCAAAATAGGCTTTAACTCCAAAATACTTCCTAACTTCTAATGCACCACATATTACCTCTCTCAATGTTTTTCGACCTTTCGGATTCAATGGAGGCATTATTTTGACCTAAAAACATTTATAAACTTACCTAATCACCCTCCTTAAGCTTACACACCTTCGAAATTAAGTTTGACCCGAAAATCAAATCGTTCGAAATTCAAACTTCATGATCAATCTTTCAACAATGATTCTAAATTTTTACCATCATTTTATTCATATTATGAGAACTCTTAAGATAATAGTATCCTTATTTAATTTTAATACGGGGTCTTACAGTAAGATATCCCAAATTGAAAGGGAGTGTAAGAGTTTAAAAGAAGAAACACACCAAATTTTATAAGCTTGGATGGTGGGAAGATTTGGAGGGAAGCTCCAAATATTTCAAATCAAAGTGTCTTGATTAGGCTTTACATAAAATAATATTTAAAGTCAAAATATGGGCACTTGGTGCTAAAGCTCAAGGTGAACACATTTAGAAAAACTTGTAAGTTTATGTGTATGACATTTTCGATCTTGTTGTATAAAATCAAGGTTTAATAAATTTAAATAACCATTGATTTTGACAAAGTTCTGAAATTTACATACTAATAGCAGATTTAAGTCGAAAAACACATTCTGTATGCATAAACTTCAGTTAATTTTGATTACTTACATTACTATCTAAGTGCGGGATTGTTAGAAATAGTTAGCAATGTAAGATATCCCAAATTGAAAATTGAAAGGGAGTGTAAGAGTTTAAAAGAAGAAACACACCAAATTTTATAAGCTTGGATGGTGGGAAGATTTGGAGAGAAGCACCAAATATTTCAAATCTATGTCCCTTGATTAGGCTTTAAATAAAATAATATCAAAAGTCAAAATATGGGCACTTCGTGCTAAAGCTCACCGTGAACACATTTAGACAAACTTGTAAGTTTATGTGTATGACATTTCCCAACTTGTTGTATAAAATCAAGGTTTAATAAATTTAAATAACCATTGATTTTGGCAAGGTTCTTAAATTTTTATACCAATAGTTGGTTTAAGTCGAAAGACACCTTCTGTATGCATAAACTTTAGTTCATTTTGATTACTTACATTATTATCTAAGTGGGGGATTATTAGAAATAGGTAGCAATGTAAGATATCCCAAATTGAAAAATTGAAAGGGAGTGTAAGAGTTTAAAAGAAGAAACACACCAAATTTTATAAGCTTGGATGGTGGAAAAATTTGGAGAGAAGCTCCAAATATTTCAAATCAATGTGCCTTGAATAGGCTTTTAAATAAAATAATATCTAAAGTCAAAAGATGGGCACTTGGTGCTAAAGCTAACGGAGAATGCATTTATAGAAACTTGTAAGTTTAAGTGTACGACATTTCTGATCTTGTTGTATAAAATCAATATTTAATAAATTTAAATAACCATTGATTTTGACAAGGTTTTGAAATGTTTATACTAATAGCAGGTTTAACTCGAAAGACACCTTCTATATGCATAAACTTTAGTAGATTTTGATTACTTACATTACTATCTAAGTGGGGGAATGATAGAAATAGTTAGTGATGTAAGATATCCAACATTTGGAAAATTGAAAGGGAGTTTAGGTGTTTAAAAGAAGAAACACACCAAATTTTATAAGGTTGGTGGTGGGAAGATTTGGAGGGAAGCTCCAAATATTTCAAATCAATGTGCCTTGATTAGGCTTTAAATAAAATAATATTTAAAGTCACAAGATGGACACTAGGTGCTAAAGCTCATGGTGAACACATTTAGGGAAACTTGTAAGTTTGTGTATGAAATTTTCGATCTTGTTGTATAAAATCAAGGTTTAATAACTTTAAATAACCATTGATTTTGACAAGGTTTTGAAATGTTTATACTAATAGGAGTTTTAAATCGAAAGACATCTTCTATATGCATAAACTTTAGTTGATTTTGATTACTTACATTACTATCTAAGTGGAGGACTGCTAAAAATAGTTAGTAATATAAGATATCTCATATTGAAAAATTGAAAGGGAGTGTAAAAGAAAAAACACACCAAATTTTATAAATTTGGATGGTGGGAAGATTTGGAGGGAAGCTCCAAATATTTCAAATCAATGTGCATTGATTAGGCTTTACATAAAATAATATTTAAAGTCAAAAAATGGGCACTTGGAGCTAAAGCTCACGGTGAATACATTTAGAGAAACTAGTAAATTTATGTGTATGACATTATCGATCTTGTTGTATAAAATCAAGGTTTAATAAATTTAAATAACCATTTATTTTGACAAGGTTTTGAAATGTTTATACTAATAGCATGTTTAAGTCGAAAAACACCTTCTATATGCATAAAAGTTAGTTGATTTTGATTACTTACATTACTATCTAAGTGCGGGATTGTTAGAAATAGTTACTAATGTAAGATATCTCACATTGAAAAATTGAAAGGGTGTGCAAGAGTTTAAAAGAAGAATTACACCAAATTTTATAAGTTTGGATGGTGGGAAAATTTGGAGGGAAGCTCCAAATATTTTAAATCAATGTGCTTTGATTAGGCTTTAAATAAAACAATATTTAAAGTCAAAAGATTGTCACATTTCTGAAATTTTATTATAATTTAAAGATATTTTATATAAAAATATCTTGAACTTAAACCGGGACGAAATTTAATTGTTTCGAGGCGAAAACGGACCCGGGAATAGAGAACGTGTGGCGCGACGTGGACCAAACGTTAAATGGTATAAATAGGAACAAAAAATCTGACTGTTAGAGACAATTCTCTGCTGGATTCCAGTGAGTTTAGCGTGTGAAGAAGAAGAGAGGGAAAGGAAGAAAAAAAGAGAGATTCAAGACTTCTCTTTTCGATCTAGAGAGATCTGTCGGTCGGAATTCTTCGGGTCTAGTGTTAAAGTCGATCTACGCGACGAAGGCTATGCAACCATACCAAAAAGGAAGGATTTCACCGAAGTTTCAAAAACGAGATTTTGGGGAAAGCTTGGATTAGAGTTTGGGTTTTGTTCTTGGAGCCTTCTACGGTTGTATTACGCTTCAAGAGATAGGGTTTTCATCCTTACTAGGTTTATTTCCAACCTAGGATGAATATATGGAATGAGTGGGCTGTTATGTGTATTTTAACACTTGCCTTTGGTAATTGATTTAATGGAAATGGGTGGATTCAATTCTAGTATGTATTGATAATTAGAAATTGGTAGTTTGTGATTTCTTGGAAGTTTTGATAATTGGGTAAGTGGAAATCACTTAATCTGAATTTTTTTTTTTTTTGAGTTATATGATGAATTTGAGCATTTTATGTGATTACATGATTTGGTGCCTTGAAAGTGTTTGATAAAATGCCTATGTGAAATAAAGTGTGTTAATTGCATGAGATTATGTGATAACATGTTTGGGCATTGTTGTTGATATGTTGATATATTGACATTGTGATGAATTATGGTAATTATATGCTTTTGATATAAATTGTCATGGAATATGTAGATATGTGGTTAAATGGTTCATATGACACTCGTATATATTGGACATAACATTGGTGTTGCAATTACACATTACATTGCATTTGCACGGAGACAACGCATTCATGAGCATGAGGCATCAGTGTGGGTGTGGGTGCATAGTTGATCAAACTCCATTATTGGTGAATGATTCGTGGGTTCGGGATAGTTGGGCCGAGGTTCGACTGAGTCACATGGTTTGCATTGAAAATAGGGTCGGAGTTAGCAAGAATGGCTAGAAAATTTCATCGGGTGTAAGACCTGGTGATTGGGATACGCACTCCCTTGGTTCAGCCCATAAACTGTGTGGGTGTACGCAGAACCCTTGGTGGAAGCCCATGAATTCTGTGTGGGTTGGGTGACCCCTAGTGTAAGTCCATGAATACTCACCCCAAGAAAGACCCGATATTTATAATGGTCATTTGATGTGAAACATAAATGGAAGATTTATACACATTAACATTGCATTGTGTGGTGGGAGCCGGAGAGGGGCTCGGGTTGAATTGCATGAGTGAGTCTCACCTCATTTCATGGCATGGTATGGTGATTGCCAACATTAAATTGCATATTCTTGATTGGAATGTTTTGTGGCTTGTTGAATGTTGCATGTGAACATTTCATATGCACTTAGGTTGGAGAGTGACCTCTTTAGGAGATACCCTATTGAGCGTGGCTCACCCTTCATGGGAAAATATTTCAGGTACGGGTTATACACCGGCGGACAACTCGTATTTGGGGCCTCAATGATGAAGAAAAGCCGACTTGTGACTTTTAATTCACGTTTTGTAAAACTATTGTGAAAAATTATGCTTTTGTAAAACATTCGCTAAGTTAGTTTTTGGGCATGTAATGTATGTAAAAGAATTGTAATCGAACTCATATAAACTTTTTTTTTATGTAACATTGCATGTGATTATATGACTATGGATAAATGGACCTGGTGTGGTCAACATTGTATGATTGCACAGATTGTGTTTTGGGTAGAGCTCCCCGTACAAAAGAGACTCTGCCTGAATTTTATTAAATTATGGACCCCGGTAAATGGTGTATAACGGCGTGATATCGAGTTACACGGTATCCACAGGTATTCTGCGGGTTGATGGGTGATTAACGGGTTGACAAAGGACCTTCGATTTTTGGGGTGTCACATTTAGAGAAACTTGTAAGTTTATGTGTATGACATTTCCGATCTTGTTGTATAAAATCAAGGTTTAATATATTTAAATAACCATTGATTTTGACAAGGTTTTGAAATGTTTATACTAATAGCAGATTTAAGTCGAAAGACACCTTCTATATGCATAAACTTTAGTTGATTTTGATTACTTACATTACTATCTTAGTAGGGATTGTTTAAATAGTTAGTAATGTAAGATATCCCATATTGGAAAATGAAAAGGGAGTGCAAGAGTTTAAAAGAAGAAACACACCAAATTTTATAAGTTTGGATGGTGGAAAAATTTGGAGGGAAGCTCCAAATATTTCAAATCAATGTGCCTTGATTAGGCTTTAAATAAAATAATATTTAAAATCAAAAGATGAGCACTTGGTGCTTAAGCTCACGGTGAACACATTTAGAGAAACTTGTAAGTTTATGTGTATGACATTTCCCATCTTGTTGTATAAAATTAAGGTTTAATAAATTTAAATAACCATTGATTTTGACAAGGTTTTAAAATGTTTATACTAATAGCAGGTTTAAGTCGAAAGACACCTTCTATATGCATAAATTTTAGTTGATTTTGATTACTTACATTTCTATCTAAGTGGGAGATTGTTAGAAATAGTTAGTAATGTAAGATATCCCATATTGAAAAATTGAAAGGGTGTGCAAGAGTTTAAAAGAAGAAACACACCAAATTTTATAAATTTGGATGGTGGGAAGATTTGGAGGGAAGCTCCAAATATTTCAAATAAATGTGCCTTGATTAGGCTTTAAATAAAATAATATTTAAAGTCAACGGATGGGCACTTGGTGCTAAAGCTCACGGTGAACACATTTAGAGAAACTTGTAAGTTTATGTGTATGACATTTCCCATCTTTTTGTATAAAATCAAGGTTTAATAAATTTAAATAACCATTGATTTTGACAAAGTTTTGAAATGTTTACACTAATAACAGGTTCAAGTCGAAAGACTCTTTTCTATATGTATAAACTTTAGTTGGTTTTGATTACTTACATTACTATCTAAGTGGAGGATTGTTAGAAATAGTTAGTAATGTAAGATATCGCACATTGAAAAATTGAAAGGGAGTGCAAGAGTTTAAAAGAAGAAACACACCAAATTTTATAAGTTTGGATGGTGGGAAGATTTTGGAGAGAAGCTCTAAATATTTCAAATCAATGTGCCTTGATTAGATTTTAAATAAAATAATATTTAAAGTCAAAAGATAGGCACTTGTGCTCTTGGTGCATCTAGGGCTTGAAGCCTATAAACAATTTATAATTTGTATTAATTATTTTGTATTAATTAACTGCTACATGTCTCTTGGCCCATGAGTTGTGTGTCTTCTTGCATCTCTAAGATATTTTAAATATCTGTACAAATCCTTCAATAAAAAAAAAATAACGTTTCTCTATTCTGTTCTTGGGAGAATTTTAGAGTTTGTTATCTAAAATTCTATTTGACTTTGTTAATCCTAGAGTTTGTTATTTTCTAACAAAAACAACTCACAGAAGCAGAGTCTCCACAACAGCAGCTCAAGGTACAGCCAAAGCAGCAGCAAAGCTACACTTACAACACAACAAATCATTGCTCAAGACAATGCAAGAGTAACCGACTGAAGCCAGTTGTTAAGTCAGAATTTATTGTTAGAGTTTGTTAGGATTAACAGCTTTGTAATTAGTTATCTAGCTTCACTGTTGATTCAGTTAGGACCTAAGATTCATGTATAAATAGAGATGATGTAACATAATAATTAATGAGAAGAAAAGAAATCCTTTCATCAGAAATCTTCACAAAAATCTCTTTCACGATCCACGATGTTCACTCCTTTGTGCCTTTTGAGCATCCCATTGTGTGCTTGCACCTTGAAAAATTAGTAGGTATAATACTATAGCAAGGTGACAAAAGGATTACAATTTCATCATTTTATATTCAGGTTTCATTAATTGTTGAGGATGCTTAATGCAAAGTTAGCATCTGACTTTTCTATTCTTTTTCTCATGTATATATATATATATATATATATATATATATATATATATATAGAGAGAGAGAGAGAGAGAGAGAGAGAGAGAGAGAGAGAGGGAGAGAGTCAAAAAAAGATGAAAAAAATAAAAACTTGAAATTGTCAATGTAATCAAGAAAATTTCTTAGAAAACATTATGTTAGAATTCATGAAAAGACTATATGTTTTAGGAGCAATGTTGTAAGGACTTAATTTAGGGATCTAATTCAATAATCACTGAATTAGTTGTGAATTTCAATAATTAGCAACTTAATTTAAGGTCCTCATTGGATTAGGTATCTTGTCCTTGCCTCTTGCATTTGAATCCTTTCAACTCTAGTTTGTTTGCCAGCTTTGGACAATTTTCACTCGTTTTGAATTATTTCTATTGAACGCCATCGGATTTTTCTAAAAAATCAACCTTTCTCAAACTTAGGGGTGTCTATGGGCCGGGTTATTCACGGGTCCCGTTATTCGGCCCAAAAAATATGGGCCTGAAATCCGATAGGCCCAATGTTGGCTCGCCCTAACCAGAGTTCAATATCCTTAAAAAGAGAGTATGAGTTTGCCCCTAAACCCATTACCCTAGCTCAAGAGCGGCCCAATAGCCGTTAAAATCCGGCTCAAGAGTCCACCCACCAAGTCCAGCCCGGCCACACTTCCTTTAAAGAAAAATTATACTTTTAGACCATTAAATTTGAAACTTTGAAATAAGTCTCCAATATCATAATTTGAAGTTTTAAAAATTTAGATACTGTAAATAATGTATTATTTTCTTTTTCGTGTATTAGGGCATCTCAAACCCTTACTCAAATTTAGACTCAAATTTAAATTTGAGTAAAAAAGTATAAAAAACTTGCTCCAACCCTTGACTCAAACTTATACCAAATCAAGGGAAACTTATTTTTTTACTCAAATCTTTACTCAAATCTTTAATGATGAGATTTCACAATCTTTTAAAGATCCAATGGTCATCCTTACTCCCTTTTAAATTTAGGTATCTCATTCTTTAAATTTGAGTTTGTCCATTGGAGTTGTTTATATCAAATCAAGCTTTTTACTCAAATGTTAATTTAAATTTGAGTAAAAATTTGAGTCATGGTTGGAGATACTCTTAAGCATACAAGTTTTAAAGGGTAGAATAATGCAAATGATAGATAAGTGAGTAGGTGTCAACCTAGTTGGGATGTGTTCATTCTATTAGATGTAGTCCATCCCCTAATCAAAAATTAAATTATTCATTATTTTATTTTTACCCATTTTGACTCTACTTTGGATTTAAAAATATAATTTAAACAAATATTAAATTACAAAAATATTCATTATTTTTAAATGAAATTGTATATAAAAAAGCTCGCAAGCAGGTCCGCCTAGCAAACCCGGCCAATAGGCTCATGGGTTGAGCTGCGGGTAACCTACCCTTATCCGTAGCCTGACCCGATCTGTCTAATAACTCACTTGGGTAAGAGCTTGGGCCTACACTACCAGGCCCGGCCCGAAAAAAAATTTGTGGGCCTAACCTGGCCCAGCCCACGGACACCCCTGAGTCAAACCCAAAGATAGTTCAATGTAATGGGTCAGAAAAATTTTGTAGCAGCCTCTGTACTAACCCGAAAATAATTCAATTGCTAGCGTTACAGTAATTCAATATTTATAGAAAGACTAACATTTACCAATCCGAAATTGTTCTCCCCAAAAAATAATCCTCAAATCAATATAATAAAGTACAATACAATTCAAATCTTAAAAGATAAACAAAATGACTTTTGATATTAGCTGTTGAGATCTCTTTTAATTTTACTTTAAAATTAATCCGACGACTAATATTAACACTCTAAATTTAATAGGAAAATAGGTCATTAAAGGTATGTTTGAGGTGACTTTTTAAAAGTACTTTTAATACTTATAATTTCTTATAAATACTTAAAAAAATAGTGTTTGGAACCACCCCATCACCACCACTACCACCGTCACCCCCATCGCCCCACCACCATCACCACTACCACCACCACCACCCACCACCATTACCATTACCACTACTACCGCTACCCCACCCCACCACCAAACTACCCCCCACCATCATCACCACTACCACTTCCACTGTCGCCACCCCCACCACCACCACCAATGTCACCACCCCACCACCACCACTACCCACCCACCATCATCACCACTACCACCCCCCGCCCCTTACCACCACCATCGCTGTCGTTATCATACCACTCCTTACCATCATCACCGTTGCCACCCCACCACCACCGTCACCTCCACCCCCACCACCACCACTGCCACTGTCCTACCATCGCCGCCACTAACCCATCACCACATTTGCCACAAAACCACCACTGTCCTCTATTATTACCACTGTCGCCATTATTACTGCCGCCACCCCACCACCCCTCCCACCTGACCACCACCATCCCCACTACCCCCACCACCACCATCACCACCACAACCGTCACCTCCACCCCACTACCACCGCCACTGTCCAACCGTCACCCCTACCACCACTACCCCTATCGCCCCACCATCACCCTTCACGACCATTATCACTACCATCACCACCAACATCGCCACCGTTGCCACCCCAACATCGCCACTACCATTATAATCGGTGCTTAAATTACTTTATCTCTCCCTGAATATTTGTGATTTGATTTTAGATGTGAATACAAATATATTTATTATTGATCATTTTTCTATTACTCTGTATTTTCAGACACAGACAATAACTAGTATTCCTATATAAGAATATAATTTCATTTAGTCACTAACTACAACATAAAAATTATGGAAACGCAGATAGTAGAGGGAAATAATTACAAATGTAATAGTCACAGACCAAGTCTAGCTGACCATCACAATCACAATCACAATACTAATATCAAACATTTGATCAACAAGAAATTATCCTATGAATTGATTAGGCAACATCATGTTCTTGAACTCCTCAAAATCAATCACCCCATCAATGTTTGCATCATAGATATTGATCATGCTCTTACAATCCTGACCACAATGCTCGTCCCACAATCCTAATCTCAACAACATGCTCTGAAGCTCCTCACATGTAATGAAGCCGTCTCCATCCAAATCATAGACATTGAAAACCTCAACAAGATCATTGTCCAAGCTGTTACCCTCCTCGGTTGCTTTGTTTTCGCCAATGTTACTCTTGATGACAGTGTCATAGAAGAGTGAGAAATCAGTAAGGTCGAGGCTCGTTTTGCCCACACATGACTCTAGCTCATCTAGGCTCGGGTTGGTGCCAATTTTCTCAAGAACCCATTTGAGCTCATCAAGGCTCACAAGGCCATCACCATTTTTGTCAAGCTTTTGGAAAATCCGATGCGCTTCATTGGAGTTCATAGAAGACATGATGGTGCCAAGTATTCAAATATGCGAAATCAACTGTAACTGATAGGTTAATGATATGTGTACCTGCACTTTTGAATAGAAAAATAGAGAGGAGGAAGGCTATATATATAGGGATGTTGTAGAACTGAAGTCTATATTAACCTTGCGTTTGTGTCCATGAAGACTAATCGTGAACACTATTGTGGCTGAGATCATATGAAAAAAGTTGGAGGAAGTTCTTGGAATTGTTGAGAAAAGATCATAGATACTACTCTATGGCTTGTTGCGTTCAATATTCGAAAACAAAACAAGAGCTTTCGTCTGAAATTTATTCTCTTCCTTTGTTTTCTACTTGGATAAATTACATGAACTTCCCCTTGGAAATCTCAGAATAACATGATCATCACCTAATGTTTATAGAATGATACAAAAGCGCCTTACTTTAAAAAGTTGTTACTCCTTGCTTTTTTGACGTATGTTGGAAGCTTCAGGGGGAAAGAAATCGTAATTCCTGGACGGAACAAAGAAGTGAATAACTAATCGTGAACGCTAACAAAAAGTGAATAACTAATCGTGAACACTCAAAAGTTGCAGGAAGTTCTTGGGAATTGCTGAGAAAAGAGCATAGATTTTCCGCGGCTTGTTGCGTTCATTCCGAAAACAAAACAAGAGATTTCGTCTGAATAAATTCTCTTCCTTTATTCATGTTTTCTACTTGGATAAATTACACGGACATCCCCTAAGGAATATCAAAATATCACGATCATTATGCCTAAAATGATACAAGAACTCCATGCTTTCAATGAGTTGCAACTCCTTACATTTATGGAAAAGTTTTGTCATGGAAATGTTATTTATACGTAATTTGTTGACATAATAAATTATTATTATTGAATTGATAATGGATCCCAACCAATAGTAAAGTTTATTGTCAATCCAAGCATAATTCAGTAAGCAAATAAAATTCAAATAACATTACTCTTCCCCCCCCCCCCCCCCCCCTCCTTTTTTTTTTGCAGTACAAAGGGGCTAGCTGAATCTATTGGCCATTCCGATCCCAAAAAAAAAACAGTGGGCACCAACACCTCACCTTCAAATATATTATGCATGCAATATTGTAGATAAACTAGTTGATAAAAGAAGTTTAGTGCTTTTAATATTGCATCATATTGTTGTCCAAAGGTCAAATTTAAAAAACGGGTGATTAGATGTGTAATTATTTGTAAACCTATGCATGGTATTGATGGAAACAATTGATGTCAACCTTGATCATTTCTTAGGAGATTAGTTCCATATGTCTGTGGTCCACTTAGACGATGGCTAAGTGGCACATGTTCCTCTGCAAAATTTTCTTTTTTCTTTTTTGGCTATCTCGGAGGAATCTCAGCCCCTTAAAGTACACTGAACTAATCCTGCTGAGTATACGCAATTTCCCATCCTACAAGTACTAAGAAATCACCAGGAAAAATCTCTTGGACAGGTTCAAGAGGAGACTCATCCCACTTATGTGCAAACACAGGCAAAAATCTTCGTCACGATATAGAAAGAGAGGCTATCTTTCAACAAGATTCTAGATCCCCTCCAATACTTTTTCATCCAATTTTTTTTTTTAATGAATCATCCACTATTAATGAGCGAGTGATATTAAGTGATCTGTCAAAAAAAATTGAGAGAAAATATATCAGAGGTAGGGCTGTTAGTCGAACGAGTTCAAGCCGAGTTTGAGCCGAGCTTGAAAAACTTGTTTCTTAATCGAGCTTAAAAAATTGTTCAAGCTCGGCTCGTTTAAGAAACGAGCCGAGCCTGAACGAGCTAAAAACAAGTCGAGCCCGAGCCGAGCTAGAGTATTTGCACATAAACGAGCCGAGCCTGTCGAGTTTGAGCCAAGCTTGTATGACTTGTTTTCTAAACGAGCCTAAAAACTTGTTCAAGTTTGAGCTTGTTTAGAAAACGAACCGAGCCTGAACGAGCCGAACCGAGCCGAACTCAAGTCAAGCTCAAGTAGCTCAGTTTGATTAACAGCCCTAATCAAAGGAAATCTCCCTTCCTTCAACCAAATGTTTTTGGCTGGGGGAGAGAAAATAGAAAGAAGGAAAACCAAAAAAAAATTAAACTGTCAAGCGTGACTTAAGAAACATACTTAGAAAACACTGGTAGAATTAGTCTAAAAATTATATTTTGAGGAGTTGACCCCGTATGTGCTTAAGGCATTTGCATCCCCTAATTTTGGTTAAGTTTAGCTGTTCTCTAGCAGATTTTCTTATAAATCCATTGACATTAAGATGAGCAATGAAGTTAACAAAACGAGTTTATTTTGACCAAAATTACTAAAATTCGAGAACAATCAACTTTTTTCATAATTTTCAAATGCCTCTCTCCACCACTACATTTGAACCTAGAAACAGTTAAATATTTCAAATAATATACTATGAACCGCAAACAATTGACATGCTATTGTACCCCTTCTAGAACTATCATTTCATTTTAGTCACTAATTACAATATAAACAAGGCATATAGTGCGTAGCAGCAGTAATTACAAAATGTAGTATTCAAAGACTGAATCTAGCTGACCATCACAATCATAGTACTAATATCAAACTTTGTTCAAGGAAACATCCTATGATTTGGCAGGCAACATCATGTTCTTGAACTCTTGGAAATCAAGCACCCCATCCGAATTTGAATCATAAACATTAATCATGCTCTTACAATCTCGGCCATCATGCTCGTCCCACAATCCTAATCTCGATAATACGCTTTGAAGCTCCTCGCATGAAATAAACCCGTCCCCATCCAAATCATAGACCTTGAAAGCCTCGACAAGTTCACTATCCACGTCGTTACCCTCCTCGGTTGCTTTGCTTTCATCAATGTTACTCTTGATGACAGTGTCGTAGAAGAGCGAGAAATCCATAAGGTCGAGGGTTGTTTTGCCCATTGATGACTCAAGCTCATCTAGGCTCGGGTGGACGCCTATTTTCTCAAGAAGCCATTTGACCTCATCAAGGCTCACAAGGCCATCACCATTTTTGTCAAGCTTCTTGAAAATCCGGTGCACGTCGTTGGAGTTGACAGAAGACATGCTGATGATAGAGCCCTTGTCTGATATGTTAATGATTGGTATACTTTCACTTTTGAAGAGGAAAAAGAGAGGATAAAGACCATAAATACAAGGATGTTGTAGAAATCTATATTGTCCTTGCTTGTATGTTCAAGATGACAAGTTCCGAACATTATCGTGGTTGAGATTATATGAAAAAGTTGCAGCAAGTTTCTTGAAGGAGTGGTTGAAGAAAAAACATAGATACTTTTCTACGGCTTGTTTGTGTTCATTCTAAAGACAAAACTAGAGTTTTCTTGTGTGAAGACTGTTCTCTCTTTCTCAATGTTTTATGGTGTGTTTGGTAGGGTGAATGAAACAGTAGAAGGATAGAAAGTAAGAGTGATATATTTTTTATTCTTGTTTTATACACACAAATTAAAACCACACAACAATTGTTTTATAAAATAAAAATAAATAGATCCATATTTTCTCTAATACTTTTTTCTATCATTTATCTTCATGGCAAATCATTTACAATTAATGAGAGAGGGACCCAATTGATTATAATGAGTCCCACATAAATTAATGGTAGGTAATCGACTGAAAAAAATATAGAGAAAATGTTGTGCAAGGGATCTCAATCCTAAATGTGAAGTTTTTACTTTTCGTAAGATGTAGCATAAAGTCCCCCATTGACAAATTGTCACCAAGGAAATGTGTTTAAACTTCTAATATTGGACTTTAGTCCATGTTAAGATGAGAGTAAATTACACACTTTGAAAATTACTCACTTTGACTCGTTTAATTATGGCATCAATTCTATTTTGCCCCCCTCGAATTATTAATTTTCTCACATTGTTCTTTAAATTACTTAAATTAGTTCACAATGTGTCAAAAGCAAATTATAGATAGTAAATGTTCAAGAGTTGAAGCAAAGTGAAACAAAACCATATAGCTTGGTGGATAAAGTGAAATAATGTTTTGCCAAATGTATGATAGAAAAGGGGCAATACCTAATTTGCCCTTTAAAATTAATAATGTTAAGTTTGACTTAAATAACATTGCTCATAGTAAAAATAAGTGAAAATTGAGGTTGTGTCCTCTTTAAGGGACTTATAATAAATTTAGTCCGTCAAGAAAATTTATTTGGAGATAAGTCTATTTTTAATCTTACTAATAAGTAGTTAAATCTATTATTTTTTTTAAACTCCAAAATACCCTTCCTTGAAAGAAGGTTAAATTAATTTTCTACTTTAGAATTTGTTATCCCTTAATTCAATGTTAATTAAAATATGTCAACAAAATCTCCATCATAAATTTAAAATTCAAATTCAAATTCAAAACTCTCTCTCTCTCTCTCTCTCTCTCTCTGGCCAGTTAGTGGTGACGTTGTCATGGTTGCAAGCGATGTTGAATCCATCGAGGAACTGGTTCGCAACTTAGCACAAGAAGACCTTTTTCACTTGCCTCCACACATATGGTTAAGGTTTTAAAAAAAATCATTTGTCCGTTCTTTCTCTGTTTCTCAAAGTTTAATTTGTTGTTTCATATTTTCTATTTATGTGTGTATTTGGATTCGATGGATTCAACGACTTAGCACAAGAAGGCCATGATCAAATCCATCAAAGACCCACGACTTAGACATTTTAGAAGTAGTTTTAGGCTAGATTTAGAGTTATGATTAGTTTAAGAGGTTGTTTCATCATTATGTTATAACCTTTATTAAACATTTTACTATTATTCTACTTGCTTTAAATCCGTCGATTGTGATCATCAAGGAAGTCTTAAGACAAGACAATTGAACCAAGTATCATGCAGTTGGTTGAAATATTTGTGTAAGGATTAAGTCCATCGCAGGAAAAATCCTTTGTAGAGATCAACGGTATGCAAGATAAACTAATTGATGATAGAAGTTTAGTTATTGTTGGAGTTCTAAAAACAAATGGAAACAATTATATCATTGTCCAGGGTGAAATTTTGAAAATCAGGTGATTGGATGTGTAATTATTTGTAAACCTATGCATGATATCATTTGATGATGCACAAAATTGTCTTGTGCAAGATCAACAGTCAAGAATATGAATAAGTACAATCAATGAGCAATAAACAAGCAATCAATGGCAATATAACAGCAAAACAGTAAATATGAAACCAACACAGAGATATATAGTGGTTCTGTCTCGGATGACCTACTCCACTTTCGGGAATGGCAGCGGTGGCCTGGTGTTCTTTATTGATAAAATATCAGTCACCAGAGAGTTATAGTGCTTTGAGAGAGAGAGAGAGAGAGAGAGCAATGTGTAGAGGTATGTGAGGTATTGGATGCGTATGTTTACTCTTGAGAGAGCTTACATTATATAGACAGGGTAAGGCGGTGACGTGAGGAAATGGTCTTCCACTATTTTGGTAAATACAATTTTAGTAGGAATGGATCTCTTCGGCAAGCATAATTATGGTAGGATTAGATCTTCACATCCCGATATTATTTCCTCGTGCTCCTATTCAGTCGGAGGAAGATCTTGGACTGGGCTTGACCTGGCTTGACTTGAGTTGGAGTGGGCCTTCATTGGAGTCAGGAGACAAAGGAGGAGGAGGAGACCAGAGGTCCATGGGCGGCGCCCCCTTGGGCG
Source organism: Ilex aquifolium (assembly GCA_951799425.1). Lineage (NCBI taxonomy): Eukaryota > Viridiplantae > Streptophyta > Magnoliopsida > Aquifoliales > Aquifoliaceae > Ilex > Ilex aquifolium. The sequence goes on from OX637406.1 coordinate 13,717,376, forward strand.
GCACCAAGCCGGGTGGCCTCCCATGGGCGGCGCCCCTTGGTCCCTGGGCTTAAGTTCTTTGGATCCCGTATTGATTTATGGCCGTAATTTTGATTTCCCTTTATGCCCTCCGTAATTTGGGCTTCCCCTTATGCCTTTCGTAATCTGGACTATTCAACTCCGAACGGGATTTCCTTTGGGCTTTCTCGGTCTGTTTAAATTGGGCTCAGCCCAGTCAATTTTGGACTCATCATTTGCCCCCCATACTCCAAGCTTCTGACTTCTGTGGGAGAAAAAGGTTGTGGGCATGTACTCAGTTTTCGCTTGAATAGGCGTTTCCTTACTCCCCACGGGACTCCTTCGTCCTCGGGAACCGATGAATTTACTGGTGTCGAAATTTTTTTTTTTTTTTTACTGCTTCTTCATTTATAAATAGAGGTCACTGTTCATACCATCCTCTCTTCATTTCTGGAGGTTTTCTTTCACAAGGGTGTTCTTCCAAGCTTCCTCAAGAAGCTAACCCATTAAGCTTCTTCAAGAAGCTTTGTCTACCAAGCTTTTCCTAGAAGCTTTGTCTACCAAGCTTCTCCCAGAAGCTTTGTTCAAGGCTTCTCCAAGAAGCTTATCTTCCCTTATTTAAGGGGTCTTCAAGGTTACTGTTCATCACCACTTCCCCTCATTTCTCCCTTGGTTCCTCTCTTCCATTTCTCCCATTTTTCTTTCTTTCTTACTACCCAAATCAAACCATGGAAACTAGGAGTTCGAAGAGTCGTAAAGACGAGGAGCACAGAGGAGGTGGCGCCCATAGCGAGGGAGGCAAGGTGGGCGACGCCCATGGCGAGGGAGGCAAGGTGGGTGGCGCCCAAGGTGGTCCCAAAGAGGGCGATGCCCATGGAGGCAGTCCAGTCGGCGTCCATGGAGGAGGCAGTCCAGGCGGCGCCCATGGGGGAGGCATTCCAGGCGGCGCCCAGGATTCGGGTGGAGCTAGGAGTGATGCAGGCAGCAAGGCTCATGGACTTGGTGAAGAACGGGGAGGAGGAGGCGTGCCAGAGGTCCCTATGAACAGCGCCCAAGCCCTGGGCAGCGCCTCCTTGGGCGGCGCCAGGGGCTTGGGTGCTTCCTCTTCGGGCTTCGGTTTTTTGGGTGTATCTTCTCGTGGTGGTTTTGGGTGGCCTTGGCAGTTGGTGAGAAACCATTCGAAACTGTTAGTGCTCGGCTGGGTACAAGCAAAAAGCCTTCAACCAATCCTTTCAGCGCAGCGGGAGTGACTCAAGGTGTCGAAGAGCAACAAGGAGGGTCTTCAAAAGAGCTAAGGGGATCCTCAAATGATACAGGGGGCGCCTGTCATAGGCTAGGGGGCGGTCCAGGCACCTCAGGTGGCGCCCATTTTGCACTGGGTGGCGCCTCAGGCTGCCCAGGTAGGGTTCAGTCTCTTCTTCCTGATGCCAGAAAATGGCCACTCAGCGATCTGGACAACACGAGCTCTTGAGGTATGTTTTTTCATTATTCTTTTCACTCTCCTGTTCACACAGTTATTTTCTTTAGCAATGGTTTGAACTTGCTTTCACGGGTGCTTATTCAGTCGAGAGGGAGGCTGCTGAGGACTCAGACAGAGGTCCGGGCGCTGAGGCAGACAAGGCTTCCAAGGTAGCTTCTATACTCAGCTTGTATAATCGTGGGGACGATATTGCTGCTATAATGTTTTCATATCGCATCTCGCCCTGTGTGACTTGCCGTCGTGCCGAGGCCGACGAGTCTGCGTGTTGTGACTCCCTAGGCGACATAGTTGTTTACGAGGGCATGCTGGAGGCGGGTTTACGGTTTCCTATCCCGGGGCCAATATGTCGGGTTCTTGAGCATTTGTCACTGGTTCCGGGGAGACTGGCTCCCAATGGTTGGAGGGTGATTTCCGCATTCTTTGTCTTATGGCGGTTGGTGCACCCTGACACCGTCCCCCCGCCATTTGAAGAGTTCCTATTTGTATACACCTTTCATGAGAATCCTGCGCCCCACCGGGGGTGGTACCGCTTCGCCCCAAGATTGGAGAAGTTTATTACCGGGCTTATATCCAATCATCACAAGTGGAAAATGAGGTTCTTCTTTGTTGGAGGCGAGCGGGCTTCTGAGTCTGATCGCAACAGGGTTCCCACTCGATGCGATACAGTCCCCAAGACCAGGCTAGGTGAGAGTTTTACCTTTAACTTTTGTCTTTATCGCCATGTATATCTTTATTATATAGTGCCACTGTCTTTTTACAGCTTCGACGACTCTATCCATGGATCAAGAGAGATTGCTCAAGATGGTTTGTGGCAATCCAACGACGGATTTTTTGGAGATTATGTCGGCGACAGGTGTTTCTACGGCTCCTTCAAAGCCAGGGAAAAGAGGTACGTGACTTCTTATGTTAAAAACATGATGTTGTAGATTTTTATCTTATACTGGGTCTGCAGGTTCATCCATTGATAGGTCTATAGTAGAGGAAGTCTTTTCTTCTAGGGTGGCGTCCTCTCCTGTTCCTCCTTCCAAGAGGGCGAAGACTAATGCCCCCTGCTCTCCTCGGCCGGGGCCCATTGGACAGGTTAGTCCCCTGGAGGCCGAGATTGATGATGCTCCTCCTTCTTCTTTACTTGATGGCTCTTCGCCCCTGAGAGATTGCTCTAGTGCCGGGGCTGAGATTCCGGCACCATCTTCGACCAGGATTGAGAGTCCGCCGAGCCGCCCCGCTTCGGGTGGTGCCCCGACGTCCATGTTGCGGGACGTAGCACTGGCTAGAGAGAGATTTTGTGATTTTGTGAGTGTTTCAAACGCTCAAGAAGTTGCTTCTTGAGGTCCAGCTGGTGTAGTCAACGCTACTGTCGAGGGCTTCGCATTGGTATATCTTGTATCCCTTCTTCGTATCTTGGTTTTCTTTGTATTCTTTGGCTTAGTCCCTGACTTCTACCTTTGAATGTTTGTAGGTGGCCGCTGTCTTGCCCTGTTTATTTGATAACACCCTGAAGATTGGGGAGGCCATCAGTGGCCAAGTAAGGGAGAGAAAGACAAGTGAGGTTGCTAAGGTGCAGCTTGGGATTGAGCGGCAGGCACGAGAGGATTCCGCGGAGCTAGCACAGCAGGCACGAGAGGATGCCGTGAAGCAGATGAGGCTCGAGCGGCAAGCACAAGAGGATGCCGCTGAGGAGTTGAGGCAGGCGCATGAGAGGACTGCTCAGCTTGAGGCTGACCTCCGTGTAACACTTGAGAGAGTTACCCAGGCAGAGGCTCAGAGGGATGCCGCTGAGAGAGGCAGGGTTGGTGCCTTCATTGACGGCTATGAGGAGCTTAGGAGGAAGGTCACAGTAGCATATCCTTATAATGACTTCTCTATCTTTCAGCCTCATGAGGCTCCCGAGAATGATGATGAGGATTATGTGAGTGGAGGCAGTGAGAGTCGGTAGGAGTGTGGTGCCTTTGCTTTTTTTTTCCGTTGGCAGGATATGTGTCACCTTTTGTAAAAAGTTCATGGATTTGAATGAAATACAACTCCTTTTTTGAGAAAACATGGAAAATTTTATTTCATTGTTCAAAGTAAATGTTTGAAGGAAATCGACTAACATAAAAAATCAACAAACAAGGTAAAATATCCTAAATTGTGGTCACCAACTCATGACTCACTGCCCCCAGCTACTGATAGTATTTCTTTAGGTGCTCCGTATTCCATGGATGGGCCAGGACCTTTCCTTCGAAATTCCGGATTCTATAGGTACCCGGCCTTACCACGTCCGTGACCGTGTAGGGTCCTTCCCAGTTGGGTCCCAGTTTTCCTTCTCGGGAGTCTTTGGTAGACAGGATGACCTTTTTTAGGACAAGTTCCCCGGGTAAGAAGGACCAATGCTTCACCCTCGAGTTGTAGTACTTGGCCATGCGACGCTTGTACTCTGCGTTCCTAAGCATGGCTATCTCCCTCTCCTCCTCCACCAAGTCGAGGTTGATGCAGAGGCCTTCTTCATTACTAGTAGGGTCATAATGCTGGACCCTAAGGGAATGTACCTCGATTTCAATGGTCATGATTCTGTCATGATGCCTTCTTCATTACTAGTAGGGTCATGATGCTGGACCCTAAGGGAGTGTACCCCGATTTCAACGGGTATCACTGCCTCTAACCCATAGGTTAGAGAAAAAGGGGTCTCACCCGTAGGACTTCTTGATGTGGTCCGATATGCCGATAGTACTCTTACGAGTTCGTCTACCCACTTCCCTTTTGCAGTCTCCAGTCTGGCCTTCAAGTTACAGAGTATGGTCCTAACAGTTACCTCTGCTTGCCCGTTTGCCTGTGGATGGGCGGGGCTGGAGTGGGGCTGTTTGATCTGAAGGTCTGCACAGAAACTGTTTAGGAGCTTGTTATCAAACTGCTTGGCGTTGTCACTTACGATGGCGTGTGGTATCCCGAAGCGACAGACTAGACTCCACCATATAAAGTCCTTTATTTTCTGGTCTGTGATTCTGGCTAAGGCTTCAGCCTCTGCCCACTTAGTGAAGTAGTCGATGGCCACGACTACAAACTTGCACTGGCCTCTACTCACAGGAAGGGGACCTAGGATGTCGATCCCCCACATGGAGAAGGGCCATGGGCTCTGGATGGTAGTGAGCTCTTCGGGTGGCTGTCTGGGCACAGTCGCAAAGCGTTGTCACTTGTCACACCTCCTGACAAAATTTCGGGTGTCTCGGATTAAGGTGGGCCAATAGTATCCCTGCCTAACTGCTTTTTGGGCCAAGGCACGCCCTCCTGAATGATTTCTGCATATTCCCTCATGGATCTCCCTCATGGCATAGTCAGCCTCCTCGGGGGTGAGACAGCGGAGTAGTGGGAGAGAATGACTTTTCTTGTAGAGGGTGTCCTCCAAGATGACATACCTGGATGCCCTCATCCTCAGCTTTCTGGCCTCCACCGGGTTGTCCGGGAGAGCACCCTCATCTAGGTAAGTTCGGATAGGAGTCATCCAGTTGGACTCTGAGGATGCGCAGTGGACCTTACATTCTTTTGTCTCGGAGGTGCTAGGCTCGAACTGATGACCTGTCAGCGCAGGGCCCATGAGAATATTAGCAGAGGCAAACTTGGCAAGGGCGTCCGCCATAGCGTTCTCCTCTCGGGGTACATGGTGTATTTCGAAGCAGACAAATTTCATGAGTAGGGCTTGGACCAGCGAGAGGTATTCTTGCATCCTTTCCTCATTTGCTTCAAAGTGCCCCCTTATCTGGTTAACTATGAGCTGCGAGTCACTGTAGGCTGTCAGGTTGAGGGCCTCCATCTCTAATGTCAGTTTCAAGCCTGATATGAGGGCCTCATACTCAGCCTGATTGTTTGACGTGGTGAAGTGGAGGGAGACAACGTACTTCAATGGAGTGCCATGCGGACTGATCAACACTAATCTGGCTCTGCCGCCCTTATTGGTGGAGGACCTATCAACATAGAGCCTCCAACATGTGGTGAGCAATGAAGGCGACGCCCTAGGCAGGTCGAGCGGCGCCATGGACCAGGTGGGCGGCGCCCCAGGCCATGTGGGTGGCGCCCTTGGCAAGGGAGGCAAGGTGGGCCACGCCAAAGGTGTGGGAGGCAAGGTGGGCGGCGCCCCGGGCTGTCCAATCTGTGGGGTTGCATCCAGCTTCGCCTCTGGTTCATGAATTTTTTCGTGGAGTACATTTGAACTGGTCTCCTGGGGAATGGAGTCAGTGTGCACCGTGCAGGTGGGCGTAGGGGCGTTTGGTGCCTCCTCTTCAAACTCATGTGATGGAGTAGACTCGGCGATGAAGTCTACAAGTGCTTGTGCTTTGATGGCAGCCCTCGGCTGGTACTGCACATCGAATTCACTCAACTCCACAGCCCACTTGAGTAGTCTCCCAGAGACATCAGACTTTCCCAAAATCTTCTTGAGTGGTTGATATGTGACAACCACAATGACATGGCTCTGGAAGTAGTGACGCAAGCGCCTGGCTGTAGTGACAAGGGCGAGAGCCAATTTTTCAAGCTTTGAATACCTCACATCTGCTCCCCGGTAGGCTCTACTTACATAATATACGGGCTTCTAGATGCCTCCATCCTCTCTGATGAGGACCGAGCTTACGGCGGAGGGTGAGGATGAGAGGTACAAGTAAAGAGTCTCTCCTAGTACAGTATGGGAGAGAAGTAGTGGTTTGGCGAGGTAGGCCTTAAGCTTCTGGAAGGCCTCCTCCACGTTTGGGCTCCATTGGAAAGACCTGCAAAGGATTTTAAAAAAGGGTAGACACTTATCTACGGACTTAGAGACGAACCTGTTGAGGGGCGCTATTCTCCCATTAAGGCGCTGGACTTCCTTTATTGAAGCGGGGGACCTCATCTCCAGGACGGCTCTGATCTTGTCGGGGTTGGCTTCAATACCCCTTTTATAGACCATGAAGCCTAAGGACTTCCCTAAGCTAACACCGAATGAGCATTTTTCAGGGTTCAACTTCATCTTGTAGGTTCTTAGCATGTCGAAGGTCTCTTGTAGGTGGGTTACTTGCCGTACTTTTCACTAGCATGTCATCTACATAGACCTCCATTGTCTTTCCTATCTAGGCCTCGAACATCTTATTGACGAGGCGCTGATATGTGGCTCCGGCGTTCTTGAGCCCAAAAGGCATTACCCTATAACAATAAGTACCTCTCAGGGTGATGAATGAGGTTTTCTCCTGGTCTAGAGGGAACATACTGATTTGATTGTACCTAGAATAGGCGTCCAGAAAACTCAAGAGTTCGTGTCCAACAGTGGTGTCAATGAGGAGGTCGAAGCGTGGGAGTGGATAGCTATCTTTGGGGCAGGCTTTGTTGAGCTCTGTGAAGTCCACGCAGAGGTGCCACTTTCCATTGGTCTTCATTACCATCACCACGTTGGACAACCAGTCGGGGTAGGTTACCTCTCTCACTGATCCGTTCGTCAGCAGCTTATCTATTTCCTCCTCCATGGCCTGCCCCCTTTCAATACTTACACTCCTCAGCTTCTGGCGGACTGGCTTGTGTCTAGGATCAACATTGAGTCGGTGAGAGGCCACTTCGGGGTCGATGCCCTCCAAGTCTTCATGGGACCAGGCAAAGACATCTGTGTTTCGCCTGAGGAAATCTACTAAAGCGGATGCCCGCTCCTGGGAGAGTGAGGAGCCTAGGTAGACCTTCCTCTCTGGAAGGCTGTGATCTAGTACTACTGGGTGGAGTTCCTCTGCTAGTTCACCTCTTTCCACTGTGCTGTCGTCTCTAGGGTCGAGGATTTCGACTTGAAGAGTCTTCTGTGGTCTTTAAGCCCTCATCGAGGCCACATAGCACTATCTGGCTGAGACCTGATCTCCTCTTATCTCTCCAATCCCACTAGAGGTTGGGAAACGGAGGAGAAGGTGGTAGGTCGATGGCACTGCCCTTAGGGCATTGAGGGCAGGATGTCCAAAAATTATATTATATGCAGAAGGGCAACCAAGTACAAGAAAATTTATCATGATAGTAGAACTCCTTAGAGCAGTCCCTACTGTGATAGGCAGGGTGATAGACCCTAAGGGATGGACTCTCTCTCCTGAGAAACCAAACAAATGACTCCTGACTGGTTGTAGTCTCTCTCTGCCAAGGTGAAGACTGTCGTAGGCTGTGGCAAACAGGATGTCGGCGGAGCTGCCACTATCAACAAGGACTCTCCTTACCTGGTAGTTGGCCACCATCAAGGTTAGGACTAGAGGGTCATTATGCGGAGCTTGGATCCCTTCAAGGTCTTTGTCTGAGAAAGTGATGACTTCTTCTTCCCCATGTCGGGGTGTCTTCATTGGGTGAGAGTCATGTGACTCCGCCTATCTGGCTTTCCTGGCGTGCGCCTTCCTGGCGGAGTTGGATTCACCTCCTCCTCCTAACCCCCTACGATGGTCTGAATCTCACCGAGGGCCTACTGGCGTTCGTGTCCCTCGTGCGGTGGAGCTGGTCCTCGACCAGCAACATATTGTCTTAGCTGGCCTCGCTGAATAAGTTCCTCAATCTGCTTCTTCAACTGGAAATAGTCATCTGTGTCATGGCCATGACCGCAGTGGAAGTGACAGTACTTGCTAGGATTCCGACGCTTGGGGTCGGACTTCATTTTTCTGGGCCAACGGATGTTAGGGTCATCTTGTATCTAGAACAGGATGTGCTCCACTGAGGGATCGAGTGGTGTAAAAGGTTGTCGGTCTCTCGAAGGTAGTGGACCAAGACAGTCCTTCATAGGCACTCTGTCGGTTTTCTTCCTCTTGTTCTCAGTCTCCCTCCTGTCTTCACGGGTTTCATTCCTCTTCTCCCCTCCTCGGGAGGACTCACCCCGGCGGACCTTGGTGACGTCCTCGGCGTTCATGTACTTCTGTGCCCTGGACAACAGCTCGGGCATGCTAGAGGGCGGTTTCTTGAGGACTGAGAAAATGAAGCTAGAAGTGCGGAGGCCGGCGATGAAGGCGGCTAAAACTACCTTATCATCTGGCTCCTCTACTTGAAGGATCTCCTCATTGAAGCGGGCAAGGTAGTCTTTGAGGCTTTCATCCCTATCCTGCTTGATGGTGAGCAGGTGGGTCACTGGTTTCTGATGCTGTCGTCTCCCAATGAAGTGGGAGACGAAGGCTCTGCTAAGCTCTGCGAAGGAGTGGATGGAGGAGGGCCTGAGTTTGGAGAACTACTGGTGAGCAGATCCCTTCAGGGAGGTCGGGAAAGCTCTGCACATAATCTCCTCAGGCACGTTGTGGAGTTGCATGAGGGATTTGTACGTGTCGAGGTGGTCGAGGGGGTCTTTGGTGCCATCGAAAATCTCGATGTTGGGCATCTTGAATTTTGTAGGCAGAGGATAATTGACAATATCAGCGATAAAATGAGTATCAGTGCGTCTTACCAGGTAATCCATGGTTTCAGGCGCCTATGCTTTAATAGCGTTGAGTGCATCGCCAAGTTTGTTTTGCACCTCCTTAATCTTTTCATCCCAATGGTTGGGGACCTCCTTAGCCGGATGGTGGTACTGGCTTTTATGGTCTCTATATTGGCTTTCTCCGTCTTCGTGCTCCTGCGCAAGTACGTGTGGAGGGGGTACACGTGCACTCCCTGCGCACTGAGGCGGGACTTCTGGGCAAGGTACGCCCTGGTACGGCCTTGGGGCATTCTGGCGAGGGCCCTCCTGGCGAGGAGCTGCCTGATGCCCAAAAGGAAGGGGTTGCTGGTCCTCTACCATTGGAGGGATTTGTGCTTCTCCTACAGGGTGAGGGGCGACGCCTCCTTGGTTGAGCATCAACTGGATGATCTGCTGGTTCTATTTAACCAGCTGCATAATCTGCAAGAGTTGTTGTTGCTGTCCGACGGTAGGAGTTGCCGTGGCAGAAGGTTCCGAAGGTGCGAGGGGAGGCGGAGCCTCCTCCCGGTGAGCCGAGTTGTTGTCCCCAGGTTGTTGAGACCTTGATCTAGTAGTGATTGCCATGGATTCAAAGAGCAAAGAAGTAGTAGAAACTTAGTCGTTTCCCACAGACGGCGCCAAACTGATGATGCACAAAATTATCTTGTGCAAGATCAACAGTCAAGATATGAATAGGTACAATCAATGAGCAATAAACAAGCAATCAATGGCAATATAACAGCAAAACAGTAAATATGGAACCAACACAGAGATATATAGTGGTTCGGTCTCGGATGACCTACTCCACTTTCGGGAATGGCAGCGGTGGCCTGGTGTTCTTTATTGATAAAATATCAGTCACCGGCGAGTTACAGTGCTTTGAGAGAGAGAGAGAGAGATCAATGTGTAGAGGTATGTGAGGTATTGAATGCGTATGTTTACTCTTGAGAGAGCTTACATTATATAGCTAGGGTAAGGCGGTGACACGAGGAAGGGGTCTTCCACTATTTTGGTAAGTACAATTTTAGTAGGAATGGATCTCTTCGGCAAGCATAATTATGGTAGGATTAGATCTTCACATCCCGATATTATTTCCTCGTACTCCTATTCAGTCGGAGGAAGATCTTGGACTGGGCTTGACCTGGCTTGACTTGAGTTGGAGTGGGCCTTCATTGGAGTCAGGAGACAAAGGAGGAGGAGGAGACCAGAGGGCCATGCCAGGCGCCCACATGGGTGGCGCCCCTTGGTCCCTGGGCTTGAGTTCTTTGGACCCTGTATTGATTTACGACCGCAATTTTGATTTCCCCTTATGCCCTCCGTAATTTGGGCTTCCCCTTATGCCCTTCGTAATCTGGACTATTCAACTCCGAACGGGATTTCCTATGGGCTTTCTCGGTCCGTTTAAATTGGGCTCGGCCCAGTCAATTTTGGACTCGTCACCATTAATGAACCCATGGTGGAAACTGTTGATGTCAACCTTTATCATTTCTCAGGGAGATTAGTTCCATATGTTTGTGGTCCACTTTGGCGATGGCTAAAGGAGTGGCACATGTGTGTGTCCACAATTTTATTTTTCTTTTTGGCTATATATCCGGGGAATCTCGGCCTCTTAAAGTACTCAACTAATCATGTCGAGTGTATACTATTTATCATCCTACATGCATCGAGAAGTAACCAGATGTTGTTCTAAAATTTGTTGTGATCGACAAGTTCATTGAGAGATTAACCAAGCTGTGCAACCGGAGTCATCTCACCAGTACAAACAACAAACACTGGAGGACCTCATGTTGGGTTTCTTTTGTGAAGTCTAGTTTGTGTGTGTGATCCGAATGATGACCCGACCCGAAATAATATTACTTTTTTTTAATGGGATTCTTTCTGAGGCTTAATTCATGGAACGGAGGTTGGGGCCGATAGACCCAAGCTGGAGCGCTCATGGAAGGAAAAAATTTTGGGCTCATTTTGAAGCCCTGTGCGCTGGAATCATTATTTCTGGTGATTAGGGTTCTTGTTTGATGTACTGCTGACCGCTCTGTACTCTTTCTTGAATATAGTGAAATCCCTGCAGCTTCGTGGAAGTAGGCAAATTGCTGAACCACGTAATTATTATCTTGTGTGTTTGATTGTTTTTCTTAAGCGTGTGTTCTCACTATTTTTGTTTCTCACAGATTTGAAAATTTTGTGCTAATTTCCCTTCACCTCAGCCCTTACAAAATTACTTGTGCGTTGAATTACTATGTCAATTAGTAAAGACTACTCACAACCACTGCCTCATAACTAATCCATCAATCAGGCCTGATCATGTGAGTGTCACATTGTTTAGTCCTATTATTTATCCCGTTATTTGGTCACCGGAAATCATGTCCCTCAAAAGTCTTCGAATTATGAAAGTCTCTCAAATCTTTTAAAAGAATAACCATTTAATGGTAAAATAGACCAGAAATGATAAAAAAAAAAAAAACCCTAGTTCATGAACAATCCTAGAATGTTCCTAGCTAGCAATATCATTTCACTTGTCAAGGATTACAATATGAGAAATTCTAATAAAAGGAACAAAAAACAATAAAATACACTATTCACAGAAAGCTTACAAAAGTCTAGATATCCACAATCACAACACTAATATCAAACGTTTGTTTGGAATAACCTATGGATTGGTCAGTAGCATCATGTTCTTGAACTCTTCGAAATCAAGCACCCCATCCGAATTGGAATCGTTAACATTAATCATGCTCTTACAGTCCCGACCACTATGCTCGTCCCACAATCCTAATCTTGACAACACGCTTTGAAGCTCCTCGCTAGTAATGAAGCCATCTCCATCCAAATCATAGACCTTGAAAGCCTCAACAAGCTCACTCTCAAGGTTGTTATTCTCCTCGGCTTCTTTGCTTTCACCAATGTTCCTATTAACAACACTGTCATAGAAGAACGAAAAATCACTATGGTCAAGACTTGTTTTGCCCAAGGATGACTCAAGCTCGTCTAGGCTAGAGTGGAGGCCAATTCTCTCAAGAAGCCATTGGAGCTCATCCAGGCTCACAAGGCCATCCCCATTTTTGTCAAGCTTTTCGAAAATCCGGTGCACGTCATTCGAGTTAATTGAAGACATGCTAGTGGCAATTTTTGAAATATGTCGAAATTGGCTTGTCTGATATGTAAACGATTTGCGTACCTTCACTTTTGAAGAGAAAATAGAGAGGAGAAGGCTATATAAATAAGGATGTTGTAGAGATCTATATTGTCCTTGCTTGTACGTATGTCTATGAAGTCTAATGGCGAACACTATAGTGGTTGAGATCATATGAAAAAAGTTGCAGGAACTTGTTGGTGGAATTGTTGAGAAAAGAACAAAGATGCTTTTGTGCGGCGTGTTGCGTGTTGCGTTAATTTGAAAACAAAACAAGAGCTTTCGTCTGAAATTTGTTCTGTTTATTTCCTCATGTTTTCTACTTTGAGAAATTAACAGGCATCCCGTAAGTAATCTCATAATCACACGATCATCGCCTAATATTGCTAAAATTACACAAAAGCTCCTAACTTTTAGTAATTTGTAAATCCTAACTTTTAGGGAGAAGTTTGTCGGAAGCTTGGGGAAAGATTTGGAGTTCTTGGGAGGAACAAAGATGCAAATAACCAAACAAAACAAGAGTTTCTTCCTTGACACTTATTTTCCTTTTTCACTCATGATTTTAGTAGTACAAATGGGATTAACAGAATATATATATTGCCCATAACTTCGTATTTTTTGTGATATTCTCCTTTGATGTAGAACGAGATCCGTAATTTTTATATTTATTTTATTTATTTTATTTGATTTGCGTTGTTAGAATTAGGATTGAATTAGCAGTATTCTAAGATGTTTAGTTTCCTAAAACATGTCAATTTTCCTAATTTATTAGACATGTGTTTGGTTTTGGTAACTTTCCTAAGATTAGGGATTTATTTCCATTTTAGAAATCTTAGGCTTTTGAATTTTCCTATAAATTGTTCTATTTACTACAATTCTACTCAGTTATTGAATAATATATTTTTTCAGAGATATTCTCTTGTTCTTTTCTCTGTGGATTTAGAGTGTGTGTTCTATACACTTAGAACGTAGTGTTTTTTGTGTTCCTTTGTTCCACTGCATCAATTGGTATCAGAGTCTTGACTAACCTGGTGTGATGGTTAATCAACGAAGTGATAACAATCTTCCTAATGATGGTGATCATATGGAAGAGGCTCTCCTAAGAGCCGAATTTTTGGATTTTCAACAACAACCAACAACTCCAGCAGTCATTGCAAAAACATCAGGTTATGGTTCCTAGTTGATGTTCAGTCCAAACCAAGATCTCAATCGAAATAAGGTGCTGAATGGTGATAGAACTCGTGTTCAACCTATTCGAGATTATAATCCTGTCTATCCTTTAAGACATAATTTTTTTGGTACACATGCAGCATATTGCAACGATGTTGAAGAATATGATTTGTATTGATATGTGAGGCAACAAAGTGAGTTTGGATCGAAATAATCGATTCAAGATAATACTAAGTCACAATCTTTTCCATCATATAATGATTATTTAGGGCATCAAGTTTCACATCAGAAATTCATAAATGCTAGTTTTTCAGGCACCTCGATGGATCAGAAAGTTAAGAAAGAAAGTGAATATTCAAGTATTCTCATATTTAAGAATCAAGTAGATCCAAATCAGAAAGAGATTGATTGTCATCAAGAAGAAAATATCGGGGAGGAAGATGAATGCGTGGACATACGGTGATGTAGGAGAACATCTTGGAGGTTATCTAGAAGAGAAAATTGAAAAAATTTGTGATAGTGAAATTACTAATATTGAGGAGACAGAAAACAACAAAGCCTTAAATGTTTGAGTAATGCTACACTGACCAAATTTTATGACCAAATTTGGAGCCCAAATGACATGGCAGCATATCATTTGGAGTATTTATTGGGGCCCAAATGACATGACACCAAATAAAGAAGTCCAAGTCAGCTGTCATGTCATTTGGGCTCCAAATTTGGTCCCAAAATTTGGTCAGTGTAGCATTATTTTAAATGTTTATCATGAATCTAGTAATTCCTTGGGTATTACAGATGCCGAGATTCGTGAGACTGTTGAAGGTTTAAAAGGAACCATGACTTTTCTACATGGTAAAAAGCAATTGGAATTATATGAGCATCACATGGGTGACAGTTCTCATGGACAGTGAACTTGAATTTTCAAATGAATTATGTGGAGTCGAGCACAATATGCATAATTGTTATTGAGAAGGTGTGCTTCGAAAGGTTAATTTGAAATTCAAAGTTGATGCAGATAAGCGAAAACGTACTACTCTGTTCCAATCAATAGAAACTCGAGGACGATTTTTTTTTTTAAGAGGGAATGTCTGATGTAGAACGAGATCCACAATTTTTTTACTTTACTTTATTTTTTTGCGTTGTTAGAATTAGAATTTAATTAGCAGTATTCTAGGATATTTAGTTTCTTAAAACATGTCAATTTTTTTAATTTATTAGACACGTGTTTATTTTATTTTTTTGGTAACTTTCTTAAGACTAGATATTTGTTTCGATTTTAGAAATCTTAGGCTTTTGAATTTTCCTATAAATTGTTCTATATACTATAATTCTATTTAGCTATTGAATAATATATCTTTTCAGATATATTATTTTGTTCTTTTTTTTATAGATTCAGAGTGTGTATATTTTATACACTTAAAATTGTAATGTTTTTCGTGTTCCTTTATTCCGCTGCGTCACCCTTCGTCTTATTGGACTTAATCACATAGCACCAGCATCAAATCTAATTTATTAGCCTTACCTTTATTATGTCCATGAAGACTAATCGTGAACAGTATTGTGGCTGAGATCATATGAAAAAAGTTAGAGGAAGTACTTAGAATTGTTGAGAAAAAAAACGTAGATACTACTCTGCGGCTTTGTTGCGTTCAATATTCGAAAACAAAACAAGAGCTTTCGTCTGAAATTTATTCTCTTCCTTTGTTTTCTACTTGGATAAATTACATGGACTTCCCTTTGGTAATCTCAGAATAACACGATCATCACCTAATATTTATAGGATGAGACAAAAGTTCCTTACTTTAAAAAGTCGTTACTCCTTGCTTTTATGACGTATGTCGGAAGCTTCATGGGGAAAGAAATTGCAATTCCAGGAAGGAACAAAGAAGTGAATAACCAAATACAAGAGTCTTTTTTCTTGAATCTTGACATCTATTTTCTTCTTTTCGTCTTGTTATTAGTTTGTGCAAATGGGGTTATTGAGATTCAATCACCTAGCCGTGAAGAGGCGTGTTGAAGTATAAATACTTAAGTCACCCTCTCCAATAGTTAAAATTTTTGAAATAGATGGTTGTTTAACAAATTATATTTTACATCCACGAGGTTTGACGATCGGTGTACTTTTCACTTTTGAAAAGGAAATAGGGAAGATAAAGGCTATATCTATTAAGGGGATTTGTCTACGGTAACAAAATTTGTCGGTAGATACTTTTATTATTGTTGTAGTACTCTAAAAAATGGTAAAAATAGTTATTACAACAGTAATAAAAATATCCTTAAATATGATAAAAATACCCACAAATGTGGTAAATCATCCACAAAAGTTATAATTTTTTTTTTTACTTAAGAAAAGTGGTAAAAATAATTACTAAAAATGTGATAAAAACAATCACAACAGTGATAAAAATACCCACAAAAGTGACAAATTTTTTGACTATAAAATAACCCCACAAAAATTGTAAAATTATCTTTTGAAAAGGTAAATTTTAGAAGTATCGTACCGAAATTTTTTTAATAGTACGATAGTCAAATCCCTATTAAGGTGGTTGTAGAAATGTATACTGTTGTCGTTGCTTGTATGTCCATGAAGACTAATCGTGAACAGTAAAAAGTTGCAGGAAGTTCTTGGGAATTGCATAGAAAAGAGCATTGATATCTTTCCGCGACAACAATTTTTCGAAAACAATTTTTTTTTGGGAAAAAAGTTGTTTGTCTAGTTATGTTTTGTTTTTGGTTTTTTAAAATCGGGAACAAAAACTGAATAAATTTATTTTCTCTTTTTTTATTCATATTTTCTACTTAGATAAATAACATGGACATCTCCTAAGTAATCTCAAAATATAACGATAATCACCTAATATGCCTAAAATGATACAAAGGGGCTAGTTGAATCTATTGGCCATTCGGATCCCAAAAAACAAAAACAGTGGGCACCAGCACCTCATCTTCAAATATATTATGTCCGTAATATTGCAGATAAACTAGTTTTTTTTTTTTTTTTTTTTGATCAGAACATGGTACCAGAATATAAATTAAGTAGGAAAGTTGGAATTACAATCGGACAAAAGTGAAGCCTTAAGCTCGGGAGGGGGGGAGCCTAACCAATCCAACGGCAGGGAATTGGTTAGCATCGAGACTGCCACCCAATGAGCAGCCCTATTACAGGCGCGAGGCTTGTATGAAAAGCTAAGGTTATGTAACCTAGCCAAAAATCTAATGTCATCTACAATGGAACTAATTTCCCACGGGGGAACATCTTCCGTAGAACTAAGCTTAATCAAACTAAGACAATCATTCAAAATAGAAGCATTTGTTAACAGGAGAGAGTCGGCCAAAAGACATGCTTGCCGAACAGCCTCTGCTTCTGCCATCAAGGGAGAACCTGCCGAGAAGGATTTAGCCATTCCATGGAGCAGGGATCCCCCTTCTTTGCAAACCACAACACCACAAGAAGCTTTAGCAGACTTAGAAGAAAAGGACCCGTCACAGTAGATGAGGAACTCACCCACAGGAGGACTAGGAGGCTCCACAGATGTCGTTGAAGCTTCAGAAAGTGGTTGGGAATCAGCATGCACCCGTAATTGATCATTCCATAAACACTGGGCTCGCAAAACCGCTGCATAGGCATTAACCTCCACATCACAAAACACCTTCTGGTTCCTAGCTTTCCAGATAACCCAACCAACAGAAGCCACCTTACCCAGAACCTCAAGCCTACATCTAGCATCATCAATGGATTCCAAGAGCCTCGAGGAACGTTGAGCCACCGACAAAAAGGAATACTTATCCCTTCCAACTGATAAATTCATGCCAAACCAGACACGTTTAGTCCATTCACAATCAAACAAAATATGTTCAATAGATTCAAGGGAACAAGAACATAAAGGGCAGCAAGGAGAGGGAGAACATTTCCGTTTAAATAAGTTTTCCTTAGAGGCAACCGCATTGTGACAGGCCCTCCACCAAAAATGCCTTACCTTAGGCAGAGCCTTCATGTTCCAAATACAAGTCCATAGCTTAGGATGAGGGTAGAAGGACGAACCCACCGAAAGATCCACCGAGGTCTTGCTGCCCAAGACATAGCCAGATTTGACAGTGTAAACTCCCTTGCAATTAGGCCACCAAAACCGTTTGTCAATCCCTCCACAAACAGGCACCGGGATGGCCTTGATAAAATCAAGATCAGCCTTAGAGACAGCAGCAGCCAGTTGAGAAAGATCCCACCCAAGAGGGTTGTAGTTGATCACATCAGCCACTTTAAAAATCTGACACAGAGGAGGTTTAGGGGAAGAGACAGCATGAGTAGGGGAGAGGGGAATCCACAGATCATTCCAAAAGTCCACCTCCCTCCCGTCACCTATCTGCCACATAAGACCTTTTTCAAGTAATTGTCGACCATAGAGCAGGCTGCTCCAAACCCAGGAGGGTCTGCTTCCCCGTCTGGCCTTCATCAAATCCTCATTGGGGAAGTAGATGGCTTTGGTAAATTTGGCCCAGAAGGAGTCAGGCTGAGTAATTAATCTCCAGCATTGTTTCGCGAGGAGGGCTTGATTAAACACCTTGAAGTCCTTAAAACCCATTCCCCCAGACGCCTTTGGATCAGTCATATTCTTCCATTTTTTCCAACAAATCCCTTTTCTCTCTTCCGTCCCCTTCCACCAAAAAAATCTAACGTAAGAGTTCAATTTCTCGCAAAAGTTCTTAGGAAATGCCACCACCGACATAGCAAAATTAGGGATAGCTTGAATCACAGCTTTGATCAAGACCTCTTTTCCAGCAGGGGAGAGGCACGACCCTTTCCAACCTTGGAGTTTTTTAGCCACTCGCTCCAGAATGTATCCAAATACTTCACTCCGAGATCTGCCCCATTCCATGGGAATTCCCAAGTACTTAGCATGATGAGGAAGGGCCTGCATCCCTAAAGCACAACACAGCCTGGTCTTCTGATCAGTTGAGGTGTTTGCAGAAAAGATAATCCCAGATTTGTGGAGGTTGGCAGTTTGTCCAGAAGCATGGCAAAAGGAGAGAAGGAGCCTAAGAAACTCCCTAATAAAATTATCTTTGGCTTTTAAGAAAAAGAGAGAGTCGTCCGCAAAAAACAGGTGAGAAATAACAGGGCTTCGCCTCTTGATTCTTAGACCCAGAAGTCGTTTCGACGCCACCCCTTGAGATATCATGGATGAGAGAACATCAGCGACAAAAAGGAAAAGATAAGGGGAGAGTGGATCTCCTTGTCGTAAGCCTCTCTGAGGATGGATTTCACAGTTGCAGGCCCCATTGAAGA
This sequence comes from Ilex aquifolium, assembly GCA_951799425.1. Lineage (NCBI taxonomy): Eukaryota > Viridiplantae > Streptophyta > Magnoliopsida > Aquifoliales > Aquifoliaceae > Ilex > Ilex aquifolium. The sequence goes on from OX637406.1 coordinate 13,735,806, forward strand.
CCACATGAAAAGAAACTGTGGACACGCATTGCATAACCAGATGAACCCATCGACTGGCAAACCCCATGGAGAGCATAGTGGCTTCAAGGAAATCCCATTCAACGCGATCATAGGCTTTACTAATGTCCATCTTGATCGCAATTTCAGGAACCAGTCCCCTTTTTTTCCCTTTGAGATGATGGAAAATTTCATTTGCAATAAAGATGCTGTCCTGGATCTGACGAGTAGGGATAAACGCCGCTTGATTAGGAGAAATAACAGAGGCCAAACCAATCTTCAATCTATTAGCCATGACTTTCGATATCACTTTGTAAGCAAAGTTGCATAATGCAATAGGACGAAACTGTGAAATAGATTCAGGTGCAGGCTCCTTTGGAATTAAAACAATATTAGTATGATTAATGTGAGGGGGCAAAATTCCAGTATCAAAGAAATCCCTGACCATTAAAAACATGTCATTACCCACAATATGCCAGAAGTGATGAAAGAAGATCCCCGGAAAACCATCAGGGCCAGGGGCTTTAAGAGCTCCTAAATCAGACACTGCCTGCCAGACTTCCGACTTGGATAGCTCACGAAGAAGATTCTGATTCATTGCAGAAGAAACTCTACTGGAAACAGCACCAAGAGGTTCCGACCAGTCCCTCTCCCCAGAAGACGTGAACAAGGCTTGGAAATAATTCTTAATCAGAGAAGAGATATCATCCTCAGTATCGATCCAAACTGCCTCATCATTCTTAAGTCGGGTGATATAGTTTCGGTTGCGGCGTTGAAGAGTAGTCAGGTGAAAAAACCGTGTATTCAGATCACCTCCCTTAAGCCAATTAATCCTAGAACGTTGCATCCAATACTGTTCCTCTCTACACCGAATGGCGTCAATCTCAGAGCATAGATCAGCTTCCTTCAATAGATTCTCCTCCGATGGAGCAAGAGACTGAATGAGACCCAAGTCTTTCACCAGTTTACGAAGAATTTTTTTATTATTTCCAAACTTGTGTCTACTCCACTCAAGCAATCTCACCTTACATTGCTCCAAGTTGTTGATAACATGAAGAACGGGAGAGCCAGTCTGGATAGGTAACCAGTTGGCTTTAATAACCTCCTCGCAGTCAGGGTCTTCCAACCACATACTTTCAAACTTAAATGAGGGAGATCCTTTCTTGAAACTCTCCCCAAATTCAATGACAATAGGACAATGATCAGAGCCTAGTCGAACCTCATGGATCACATGTGTGGAAGGGAACAAGTCACACCAAAGAGGATTGACTAAAACTCTATCAATACGTTCTTGGATATTGGCAGCCCCTGGTCTATTATTTGACCAGGTAAAACGGGGACCACTGAAACTGAGCTCCATTAAACCACAATACGAGATAAAAGCCTGCAGTTCCTCCACTTTCTTCAGGCTTGAGGGAGATCCACCTTCTTTATCCAAAAGAGAACCAATCACATTGAAGTCCCCAGTGACAATCCAAGGGCAATCAACCAAATCAGCCATAGTCTTGATGCAAGCCCATATCCTTTGACGTTTATCAAAATCCGGATCACCATAGAGAAAAGTACATTTCCAGAAAGACATATCAAAAGGAGATCGACAGCTAACATTGATGAAATTCTTATTCAAACCATCCACTTGAAGATTCACATCATCCCTCCACCACAAAGCCAGCCCCCCAGCGAGGCCAACCGGCTCAACATATTCCCCAATCTGATAATGCAAGGAACGTCTCAATCGATCTAACTTATGAGATTTGTTTTTGGTCTCCATAAGAAAGACAATTGAGGGGCGATGGGTATCAATTAACCCTCGTAGACTACGAACTGTCCGGGGTCGCCCCACTCCCTGACAGTTCCAGACGAGTACTAACATGAATCGTGTGGCTGTTGAAGGTCAGCCACCACCACCTTTTCCGGTTTACTGGTTGAAATCTCCCCTTTAGACATGGCATAAGAAGGTTGCGAGAACCAATGAGACAGACTGCGGTTGATGTTGTTCTCCCCTCGTCCTTCCTGAATACCTTCATTCTCCTCTTCCTGTTGAGGCTGCAGGGGCTGCTGTTCCTCCGTGTAGGCAAAGAAAATCTCTGACTTGGATCTATAAACTGGTCTCCTCTTGGTCTTGCATTTGTTTCGGGGAGGGTGAGTTCTCTGGGTCCCCATCGCCCCATGATCAAGCTTAGAAAAATCAGGAATAAGAGGGAGCTCAATAAGAGGGAGGGGTTGATGGGGGAAATCAGGCCTTGGGTTCAATAAGAGTTTGTGTCTTTTGGTACCAACAGGGTGAGCTTCCAGCCCATCAGGAGTGAGGTGGGCTTTTCTTTTCAAAGACATATGTTGGAAGTGGACCTCCATCTGGTCTTCAATTTCCTCATCACCACTATCCGAAATAATGTGGAGTTCCCTGTCCCTAGAATCCGGAGTTTCCATACTCTCATTAGGCTCAATGACATAATAGGACCCCCTCTTAACAGCCTCCAGCATACCAGAATCCTCCCTGGAAACCGAATGAGAAAAGGATTGGTCCTCAGATTGGACCCCACCAGAGAAAGGCACCACAACAAGGGGTATAGGATCGGCTAAGGATTCCGTCGTCTGATTCCACCTACAACCCGGATGAGCAGCATCATGGGATTGTGGGTCATCCCGTATAGGTTCATCACTGTCGTCATTTTGTCCCCCTCCCTGGAGTTTACTCGTGACTGGTGATCCAAAAGCAGGGGAAGATAACACTCCTCCATCCCCCTGCATTTTACCCTTAAGCTTATCACGTTTATCCATCTTTTCTCGTTCCACAAGGGACCAAGTTTCTCTAAAGAAACCTGTAGAGGAATTACTTTGGGCTCGTAGGTCGGGTCCAAACTGGCTTTTACCACCTACTGTGGACCTATCCTTACATTGACTTTGAGAGTGGCCAATCTTCCCACACAAATAGCAGAAGTCAGAGAGCCGTTCATACTTGAGATCGATCCAAATATCATCCTTGCAATCACGGGTGAGAAAGAAACCCTTCTTGAGGGGCTCCTGAAGGTTAATCCGACACTTGATCCTTAGAAAATTCCTCCGAAATTGAATAGCTCCTTCAAAATCCTCCAATTGAGTAGGTTCCCCAACAACTTGTCCTATTCGCCATGAGATATTCTTCGTCATCATATCCCATGGTAACCCACGAATCTGTACCCAGAACTCAGAATAATGGAAATCGAAATCACTGATAATGCACTGAGGCAGATAGGTTTTAAGTACCAATAAGGCTCCCATTACAGACCAGGGGCCTTCATTTAAAATTTTGTCTCGATCCTCCATACTTTTGAACATGAACAAGTATGTATTTCTCTCCCAATAAGTGATAGAGAAGCCTTTAGAGGTCTTCCATGAGTTTTGCAGAACATTACACACCCCTTGTTTGTTTAGGGTTGTCTCCGTGTAGAAACGCCCCACTAGACTGAGATTCTCAACATTTTTGGATGTGGCTGGGTCCGAAAAGATAGAAATGCGTGGGGGTGGACAAGAGTACGAATCGGCTGCTTTGTCCTCCGCCATGTCAAAAGAAGGACAGTATAGCCTCACTCAAGCAGAGGAAAAAGGAAAGGGAAAGAAGACAAAGGGAAAAAGGAGGAAGCAGAGCGAAGATGGGGAAAAGGAAAACAGAGAAGAGGGAGATAATATCAAGGATGGAAGATGAGAGGTGGCAATAAAGGGTCAATAAATGAAACGAACGCACATACCTGCACTAGAGAAGAACATTGAATCCGTCAACATCAGAATCAGAAACGCCGTAGACCAGAAACCCGATCGAATAAATGAGGAGGACCTCAGACAAAACCCTAACCAGGGGGACGAGCTCTCAGAACGAGAGAGACATTCAATTGGTTAATGTTTGATATGCAGATAAACTAGTTGACAAAAGAATTTCAGTGCTTTAAATACTGTATCATATCATTGTCCAAAGGTCAAACTTAGAAAATCAGGTGATTAGATGTGTAATTATTTGTCAACCTATGCATGATACCATTAATGAACCCAAGGTGGAAACAATTGATGTCAACCTTTATCATTTTTCAGGAGATTAGTCCCATATGTCTGTGGTCCACTTTGACGGTGGCTTAGTGGTACCTGTGCAACTCACTCCCTTCAACCTGTTGTTTTTTTTTTTTTTTTTGGGGGGGGGGGGGGGGGGGGGGGGGGGTTGTCGAAAGAAGGAAAATCAGAAAAACTTTAAACTGTCAAGCATGACTTCAAGAAAACTATTTAGAAAACACTGGTAGAATTAGTCTAAAAATTATGTTTTGAGGAGTTGACTCTGTATGTGCTTAAGGCATTTGCATCCCCCTTAATTTAAATTTTTGCTAATTTTGGTTAAGTTTAGCTGTTCTCTAGCAGATTTTCTTATAAATCCACTGACATTAAGATGACTAATGAAGGTAACAAAATGAGTTTATTTTGACTGATATTGATAAAATTCGAGAACAATCAACTTTTTTTCATAATTTTCAAATGCCTCTCCCCACCACTACATTTGAACCTAGAAACAGTTTAATATTTCAAATAATATACTATGAACCGCAAACAATTGACATGCTAGTGTACCACTTCTAGGAATATCATTTCATTTTAGTCACTAATTACAATATAAACAACTAAAACAAGGCAAATAGTACAGAGCAGCAATAATTACAAAATGTAGTATTCAAAGGCTCAATCTAGTTGATCATCACAATCATAGTACTAATACCACACTTTGTTCAAGGAAACAGATTTGCCAGGCAACATCATGTTCTTGAACTCCTCGAAATCAAGCACCCCATCCGAATTTGAATCATAAACATTAATCATGCTCTTACAATCCCGGCCATCTTGCTCGTCCCACAATCCTAATCTTGATAACACGCTTTGAAGCTCCTCGCATGAAATAAACCCGTCTCCATCCAAATCATAGACCTTGAAAGCCTCAACAAGTTCACTATTGACATCGTTACCCTCCTCGGTTGCTTTGCTTTCATCAATGTTACTCTTGATAACAGTGTCATAGAAGAGCGAGAAATCCATAAGGTTGAGGATTGTTTTGCCCATTGATGACTCCAGCTCATCTAGGCTCGGGTGGACGCCTATTTTCTCAAGAAGCCATTTGAGCTCATCAAGGCTCACAAGGCCATCACCATTTTTGTCAAGCTTCTCAAAAAGCCGGTGCACGTCGTTGGAGATGACAGAAGACATGTTGATGATAGAGCCCTCGTCTGATGTGTTAATGATTGGTGTACTTTCACTTTTGAAGAGGAAATAGAGAGGATAAAGACTATAAATACAAGGATGTTGTAGAAATCTATAGTGTCCTTGCTTGTATGTTCAAGATGACAAGTTGCGAACATTATTGAGGTTGAGATTATATGAAAAAAGTTGCAAGAACATAGATACTTTTCTGCGGATTCTTGTGTTCATTCAGAAGACAAAACAAGAGTTTTGTTGCCTGAAGACTTGTCTTTCTCTATGTTTTATGGTGTGTTTGGTTGGGTGGATGGAAAAATAGAAGGCTAAAAAGTATAGTGACATATTTTCTATTCTTCAAGGGATGAATACTTATTTTCCTCCTTTGTATTGATAAAAGGGGTAGAAAGTTAGATTAATTTTTTGTGTTTGGTAGGATGAAAAAGTAGAAAAAAAACCTTTAAACTGTCAACTGTGACTCAATAAAATTACTTAGAAAACATTATGGTAGAATTAGTCTAAAGACTTTGTTTTGAGGAGTTGACCATGTATGTGCTTAAGACATTTGTATCCCCCTTAATTTTAATTAGCAATACTATTTGAACCTAATTTACTGACTTAATTGCTAACCTAATCACATAATTATGGGATTGACAGTGGACCCTAGCATTATCTGCTACCAACCTAGGATTGTAATGAATTAAATCAACAAATTAAGTCCAAATAATATTATTATTTTAAATTTTTTCTTATTTTGGTTAAGTTTAGTCATTCGCAGATTTTTATCCACTGAAATTAAGATGAGCAATGAAGGTAACAAAATGAGTTTATTTGACCGAAATTGATAAAATTCGAGAACAGTCAACTTTTTTCATAATTTTCAAATGTCTCTCAACACCCCCACATTTGAACCTAGAAACTGTAGGAATATCATTTCATTTTAGTCACTAATTACAATATAAACAAGGCACATAGTAGCGGCAATAATTACAAAATGTAGTATTCAAAGACTGAATCTAGCTGATCATCACAATCATAGTACTAATATCAAACATTTGTTCAAGGAAACATCCTATGATTTGGCAGGCAACATCATGTTCTTGAACTCCTCGAAATCAAGCACCCCATCCGAATTTGAATCATAAACATTAATCATGCTCTTACAATCTCGGCCATCATGTTCGTCCCACAATCCTAATCTAAATAACATGCTTTGAAGCTCCTCACATGAAATAAACCTGTCTCCATCCAAATCATAGACCTTGAAAGCCTCAACAAGTTCACTATCCACATCGTTACCCTCCTCAATTGCTTTGCTTTTATCAATGTTACTCTTAATGATAGTGTCGTAGAAGAGCAAGAAATCAATAAGGTCGAGGGTTGTTTTGCCCATTGATAACTCGAGCTCGTCTAGGCTCGGGTGGATGCCAATTTTCTCAAGAAGCCATTTAAGCTCATCAAGGCTCACTAGGCCATCACCATTTTTGTCAAGCTTCTCAAAAATCCGGTGCAAGTCCTTGGAGTTGACAGAAGACATGTTGATGATGGTGCTAAGGTTTCAAATATGAAGTTAACTTGTCTGATGTGTTGATGTGATTGGTGTACTTTCACTTTTTGAAGAGGAAATAGAGAGGATAAAGGCTATAAATACAAGGATATTGTAGAAATCTATATTGTCCCTGTTTGTATGTCCAAAATGACAAGTAGTGAACATTATTGTGGTAGAGATTATGTGAAAAAAGTTGCAAGAAAGTCCAAAATGACAGGTACTGAACATTATTGTGGTAGAGATTATGTGAAAAAAGTTGCAGGAAGTTTCTCGGAGGAGTGGTTGAGGAAAGAACATAGATACTTTTCTACGGCTTGTTGCGTTTATTCTAAAGACAAAACAAGAGTTTTCTTGCCCGAAGACAATTCTCTCTTTCTTCATGTTTTATAGTGTGTTTAGTAGGATAGTTACAAAATAGAATAATGGAAAGTTGGAGTTATACCTTTCTATCGTTTGAGAAAGGAATTCTTTCTCCTCTCCTTTATGTTTGGTAAGATGGAAAAAAGTATAGACAGGGGCGGAGTCAGAAAATTATGTCAGAGTGGACACGAATATTTTAACAAATTATTATTTTTTTCTTACAATTAATAGAAATAGGACAATAATTTATTTAATTACATCCTGTTTAATACTTAAAAGTTTATTAAATCCACCATACCGAAATTTGGTAAGCCTAGTATATACAAATGATAACATTTTTTTTATAAAATATTAACTAATTAAAATCATTTAGAATTGATTTCAGTGAATATTTGTACTTTTAAAACGTTACATAACAACTTTATTATTCTTTAGATACATAATCATGTTATCACTTTGGTATTTATAAATCATTTGATCGATTATGCAGTTTAATGTGCACTCTATAATTTTTACCATAATTAGCAAAAATAAATGCCAAAATCACAAGTAAACTAGCAAATATGTATATCATGTCTTTTTTAGTCTTAGAAAATATAAAATAATTCTAGTATATTCAAAATTTATCTAGATAGATACATAACTAGCCCAAAATGTGTCAAAAAATTCATATTCATTTGATACAAATATACACTAATTGATATGCCAAAAAAATATGGAGGACATAATTAAAATTATTCATTTGATATAAGTGTACATTAATATTTTTGTCTTTGATTTTGGGTGGGCACAAATAATATATTATACAAATATACAGTACACATGCCTAAGTAATTAAAAAAATATATTTGAGGGGGGGCACTTGCCCACCCTGAAACAGGGTTGCCTCCACCCTTGAGTATAGATGTATATTTTACCATTATACATATATATATATATACACATACATATTGTAACAGATAATTAACTTTTCATCTACTTTTACTCTTAATTTTGGAGGAATAGATTTTGGTGAGCTGAAAAGAAGACTAATCTACCCAATTTTTCATTCTTCCTATTTTCTTTTCATATCAAATATGATATTTTATCTATCTTTCCAACTTTCTATCATTCCATTTTTCTACTATACCAAACAAAATATAAGGTTTGGGTATATTAACTAACACCCTCAAATTAAAACCACACAATAGTTGTTTTATAAAGCTAAAATAAAATAGATCGAGATTTTTTTTGATACTATTTTCTACTATTTATCTTTTTGATAGATCATCTATCATTAATGAGTAAAAGACCACTTGGACTGGGACAGAGCCAGAGCCAGGATTTTGTTTCAATGGGGGCAACCTAAAATTCCTAAATTTAAACTATAAATGCTACATTGTTTTCATCAAAATGTATATTCTTAATAAACTTTTTTGTTATGTATAGTTCTATAAAAAAAAAATGTCATTCAGATGTGTAGTTCGTATATATGAGCGATGTACAAAAAAAGACAACAAAATAGACTTCACATTAAAAGATTATCTATTTCTTGACTAGGAGGCGATTGTTCCATTGTTAATTTGCTTACAATAAATATATCCAAAATTGATTAAAAAATAAATTTGTCTAATTAGATTCAAATTTAATAGTTCGTCATTAAATTTGTAACGAATGACATAATATACTACACATAATCAAAATATAATCCATAAATCCACAATAATATAATCCATAAATCCATAATACTTGTGTGTCTTGTTCATGCTTTATTTTGTGTTGAAATTAAAGTGATATACTACAGCAAAAATCAGCAATTGTTTTGTTTTTCTTGAGTCTTGTTCTTGTGGTTTTGGTGAGATAATTGTTGCTATATGCCCAATACAAACAACCAAGTAAGCCGATTTATTGATAAATATACCAAAGCTTCCAAAAAATCAAAGAAATGAGGGTTAATGAAGAAAGACAAAGTTGCAGAAATCGAAGTTCGAACGAAGAAGACAATCAGACGAATAAAAGGCATGAAATGAGTGAGCTACCAAAGTTATGTTTAATGGTTTAAAAATTACACTAACCTCATCTATACTTTATGAAAATTTTAGTAGGGGCAAGATTTAGAAATTTTTGAAATTTTCAAAAACTTACCTAGGTCCCAAAATTTTTTAAAATTTCAGTAAGGGCAGCTACCCATTATTGCCCCCATACTAAATCTGCCTCTGCACCTAGATATAATGGGTCCCACATAAATATACGATAGATAATCGACAAAAAAAAAAAAAAAAGCAAATAAAATATTGTTAAGGGGATCTCACTCCTAAATATAAACTCCTAACTTTTCGTAAATTGTAACATAAAGTCCCCCTCTCACAAATGTCTAAGGAAATGTGTTTAAACTTCTAATATTGGACCTTACTTCACATTAAGATGAGAGTAAATTACACTTTGACTTATTCAACTATGACCTTAATTCATTTTTACCCTTCAAACAATTAAATTTCTCACATTATTCCTTCAACTACTTAAATTGATTCACACTGTTCCAAAAGCAAGCTATAAATATTAAATGTTCAAGTGTAGAAACAAAGTAAAACAAAACCATATAGTTAAGGCTACACAATGAGCAGAAATACATAAGTTCCAATTTGTTGGACCACTACAACAAAAATCATTTTTTGCGACGATTTTTTTCGTCGCTAAATTAAAAAAAATCGTCGCCAATTATTTTTTGCGACGTTTTTTTTTCGTCGCAATAGCCTCGTCGCAGAAAGTAATTTGCGACGCAAATTTATTTTCATCGCAAAAAAAAAAATTTTGCGACGAAAAAAAACGTCGCTAAAAGTAATAAAAACGTAGCTAAAATCTGTTCCACCAACGTAACAAAATAAAAAATAATAATTTAATTAATTTTTCGCGACGTAAAAAAATCGTCGCGAATAATTTTTTACAAAAATAAAAATTGAAAAAATAAAAATTTAATTAATTTTAGCGACGTAAAAAAAATCGTCGCCAATAATTTTTTACAAAAATAAAAAAGTAAAAAATAATAATTAAATTAATTTTTAGCGACGTAAAAAAATCGTCGCCAATAGTTTTTTACAAAAATAAAAATAAAAAAAATAATAATTAAATTAATTTTTAGCGACGTAAAAAAAACGTCGCAAATAATTTTTTACATAAATAAAAATGTAAAAAATAATTAAATAAATAAATTTGCGACGTATAAAAATCGTCGCGAAAAAGATTGTTCCTACAATTTTTGCGACGATTTTAATTTCGTCGCAAAAGAGTTTATTTTTTTTTTAAATAATTCATAAAAATTGATATATTCCAATAAAATTTTTCACCTGTACATCAATAATATCTGTGTTCAATAAAAAAACTAACATAATTAATACATTTCACATATTTTCCATTCAACATACATTTCACATCTTTTTAAAAAAAAAACAAAATTTTATTTCGAAAAAGAATGAATTACAAGAATCAAAGAACCAGAAGTTCTAAAAATTAAAAAAATGGCTTTAATCCTTCAAGAGGATTTAAACCATCTCTAATTACATTTAATGTCTTTTAAACTTGAACAGCTCCAGCAGTCCAGCTCCATGCCTTGAAATACCATCTCCAAGGTCAACAGATCAGTACCAACCCAGACTGAAGTCAGATCAGAAAAATCAGGCCACAGTGCAAGTGTCTGATCCATTCAACTCCTGGCACTTTACAGCAGACAGCACCCTCTGAACATTATTCCATCTCAGCATATCTACAACATTCCAGCTTCACTTGCTACTCATCAGCACTGCTCAGACTGCAATAGTACAAACTGCTAAACATGCACTCCTCATTCTAACAAAAACTGCACTTCAGAATTCAGCTCATGAAATTAACTCAACACTGCAAATATGGCAGTAGCTTATTGTAGAGGTTTTCATATATATCATGATGCAGACACACCAACTGCCAGAAGTTGAACACATCTACATATACACGCGGTGGTCGACATGATAAAAAGAGAAAAAAAAAAGTGTATTAATTACAGACCTATGATTATGGTATAAGCAGAGCAAAAGAACCGATCAGAAGGCTCAGATATGTGTTATTGGCGAACAAAACAGAAGAAAAATGAAACTTCTAGTCAATGGATCACTTAGTCTGAGCTACATTTTTTTTTTTTTTTTTTGTCATTAGTCTGAGGTACATGACACAAAATTCTTCAAGCTTATACATAAATTACAGGAAACAAAGTCTGTGGAATCTAAGATCAAATAGCAAACTAAAATGCTCAATGAAAAAGAAAACAAATTGATTAGTTCGTAGAATACTGAAAAGTATAACCACAAATGGCAAATAAAATAAAAGCTCAAGTGCACAATAGTAGAAAAAGGAAAAGAAAAGAGAGAGTTTAATAGGTACCTGCAGCTATTAGAGCAGCTATAATTGCTTTGACTCTTCTATCATTTGAACCTGAAACAATTAATCGTGTCATTTTTTCAGACAAGCATTTTATGATGGCAGAAGGAATTGGGGTAAAAGAAATGAAGTACTTAAAAAAAAGATTACAAAGCAGTACGTAAGATAAAAATCTGAAAGAAACAAGTATTTATACATAAAAATATGCTGGTTAGCTTTAATTGTCCAAGTAAAACTAGCTTTTGAACGAGATTGTAAAAGTAGTGCAAGCATAATTGCATTGCATCGCATATTTAGGCCAAAACTACTTTATTTTTGGTTTAAATTATTTTATTACATAATCATATGTGGAATGGGAAGATGGAAGTTCAATTAGGGCAATCGCCAATCAAGTTCACGATGCGGCTAAAATTAAAAATACTATTAACAAATCAGCAATGAGTCACCATACCATCGAAGGAGATTAAATTCCCTTAATAAGGTACAAAATAAATATTTCTCATACGTACATAGAGTATATAAGAACCCATACTTAATTTTGTTCTATTGTTCATAATGTTCGACTTAAAGGTTCAAGGTAACACCATTTTAATCTTATTACTTACTTTGCCCAAACTCCCCTATAACTTTCTTTTTTGGCCCAAACTCCCCTATAGAATTCAATCTGACCTTGTTCATCATTGCCAGATCAGTAAGAGATTAGCAAGAAAAGTTTAAGAATATAATAGTCCCAAAGTATGAAGATTTCGTTTTATTATTTGGACTTTTGGGGTCGTAGTCATTAACCTTTTACTGTTTTCTACTCATCCATGTTCCCCTGTTGATAACATTCATGTTGATAACAAAATACATAGGTTATTAGCACAACATGTATAATAATAATTAACCTTTGAACAAAATACATAGGTTGTAACGTGATATCTAAATATGGGTAAAAATAATTTGGGTAGATTTTGACCAAATTTTGGCCAAAAAATATTCATTCTTAATATCATTAAGCAATAAAATATCAGAATTGTTTATAATCAAGAAGAAGATTAGTAACCCAATCAGGCTTGCAATGTCCACATGTCATATTCAAAACAAGTCTAGTCTCTTAAAATAATAATGCATGGTAGAGAAAGCAAGGAACTCTACTCTTTGGCTGGGTCAAACCCTTTGTATAATATGCATAATCCTCACATAACATTGATGTTCTCTCTCTCTCTCTCTCTCACACACACACACACACACATATCAAAGAGAAACCTCCATCTGGTTTGATATGAAAGCCCAAATAAAAAAGAACAAGAAGGTATGAGCAACAGAACTTGTACAGCTGAACTCTCTCAGTTTGACAGGATCTTCCATTCTCTACATGTATATATACCAGCCCAACAGAGGAGTACCTTCACCATCATCATACATATGCTTTCATTCACTACTAGTGTACCAAGCCAAGAAAACTAAGAAAAAACATATTCAATACTAGGGGTTTGCAGCAAAGTAAAAAAGAAAACAAAAAACAAAAGTAAAGGGGGGTTAAAAAACTATGCAATGGGTATGAATGACACCCTGGATAGCTCGGATCTCAAACAATACTAGTAAGACCATCTTTAGACCAGAATTTAAAAAGTCCTAAGAGAGGAGTGGGAGAGGGGGGAGGGGGGGGGGGGGGGTGCTTTGCCTCTGCCTCTGCCCTTACTCGTGCTTCTCTGCTCTCAAAAAAGGTCAGCTGAAAGGGGATTCATTGACACAGAATTAACAACCTGACATGATCATATGGCTTCACACACTCTTGGGTCCAAAGAGAATTTTAGGATGAAAAAAAAAACTGCAAAAGAGACATAGAAAAGAGCATTTTCTTCAAAGAGTTTTAGGATTACATGTGCTCCTTGAAACTAAGAGAACTTTGAACTCTGAGTCTGAGAACATGTACAAGGTCAATACTCTATTCATAAAAGCCAGTCCTTCAAAACTATTGCCAATAATTGCAAACAGAGAATTATTCAATTCATAACAATCACAACATAGCACATTGGCCTATAATATTTCTTTCCGTTTTTCTCACATTTTCCCAGTACTATAGATAGATACATTACATATCACCATATATACGACATAAAGCACGAAAAAAAAAAAACCCAAGAAAAATAAGAGCCCCAAGCATAAGAAAAAATCCATAACACATGTAAGTCATTTTATCAAACAGTTGGTGGGCATTCTATCAACTTTATTTATATCTTAGCATATAAAACTGATAAATTTCAGGGCACATATCAATAAACATCAAGAGCCAGGTTATCAGAAATAATGCAGAACATATCTAAAATCTCACGAAATCTAGATTACAGCTTTCTTCAATCGATGATTTCAGAGCTATATAGAGTAATTAAGAACTACAGACTCACTTACCGAAAAAAAAAAAAAAAGAACTACAGACTCTAAAACCAAACCCCACCAGTATTTTTATGCTAGAATAGAGACTTCAATAAAACTCCAAATCTAAGTACTTCAAGCAGTAATATATCTTCAAAATGAAGATCACTTTGGCTTCACTTAGAAAAATTTTCAACTTTCTAAGATCTCCACAAATTTCATCATCAAAAAAAAAATCACAAACCAAAATACATCAACCCACAACAAATTATAAACAAATCGTTGCAACAGATAATATAAAATTAGTTAAGAAGATATTGTACCTCGTTAGAAAGGATTTGGCTAGACCAGCATACAACAAAGATCACTGCACAGCATACGGCTTCGGCGTCATTGGTTGTTGGCGAGAGATAAGGTAGTGTTGTTGGTCGGCGTCGGCATCGGCATCGGCGTCGGAGTGGCTACATGAAGTGTTTTGGCAGAGAAGTATTGTGGACTTGCAGAGAGGTATCGGGCATCGGGGAAGTATTGTGGTCTAACTCGACCGGTTTTAATTTAAGAAAAATTTTACTATTTGCGACGTTTTCAAAACACGTCGCCAAAAAATAAGAAGATTGTTTTTTTTTAAATTTTTATTTACGAAAAAGTTAGTATTAAAAACGTCGCGAAAAAATAATTGCCTTAAAATTTCAAATTCCCGCCAATTCTCTCGCAAAAAAAACTATTGGGAGGGAATTGCCTTTTCGCGACGTTTTCTAAAAACGTCGCAAAAAATAATTACATTTTTATTATTTAAATTTTTAATTTACGAAAAAGTTGACTATTGGCGACGTTTTTGGAAAACGTCGCGAAAAAATTAGTAGATTGTTATTTTTTAAATTTTTATTTACGAAAAAAGTTAGTATTAGCATAAATTTTTAAGTAGATTGTTATTTTTTAAATTTTTATTTTTTAGTATTTACGAAAAAGTTTACATTTACTAAATTAACACTAAATTAACATTCAGATTCAAGTAGTTAACATTAAACTAATCAAATAAACTTTCAATTAAAACTCAATTTCATCAAATTAACATTCAAATTATCAAATTAACATTCAGATTTAACAAATTGACATTCAATTTCACCAAATTAACATGTAATTTATCAAATTAACTTTCAATTTCATTAAATTAACACCCAATTCATCAAATTCACATTCAAATTATCAAATTAACATTCAATTTCATCAAATTAAAAAATAATTTCATCAAATCGACTTTCAATTTCATTAAATTAACATTCGATTTATCAAATTGACATTCAATTTCATCAAATTAACTTTCCATTTATTAAATTGACATTCAATTTCATCAAATCGACTTTCAATTTCATTAAATTAACATTCGATTTATCAAATTGACATTCAATTTCATCAAATTAACATTCAATTTATCAAATTGACATTCAATTTCATCAAATTAACATGTAATTTCTGAAATGGATATTCAATTTCATCAAATTAACATGTAATTTCATCAAATCGACTTTCAATTTCATTAAATTAACATTCGATTTATCAAATTGGCATTCAATTTCATTAAATTAACATTCAATTTATTAAATGGACATTTAATTTCATCAAATTAACATGTAATTTCATCAAATTGACATTCAATTTCATCAAATTAACATTCAATTTATTAAAATTGACAATCAATTTCATCAAATTAACATGTAATTTCAACAAATCGACTTTCAATTTCATTAAATTAACATTCGATTTATCAAATTGACATTCAATTTCATCAAATTAACATTCAATTTATTAAATTGACATTCAATTTCACCAAATTAACATGTAATTTATGAAATTGATATTCAAATTCATCAAATCGACTTTCAATTTCATTAAATTCACATTCGATTTATCAAATTGACATTCAATTTCATCAAATTAACATTCCATTTATGAAATTGACATTCAATTTCATCAAATTAAAATGTAATTTCATCAAATCGACTTTCAATTTCATTAAATTAACATTCGATTTATCAAATTGACATTCAATTTCATCAAATTAACATTCAATTTATTAAATTGACATTCAATTTCATCAAATTAATATTCAATTTAACAAATTGACATTCAATTTCATCAAATTAACATATAATTTATCAAATTGATATTCAATTTCATCAACTCGACTTTCAATTTCATTAAATTAACATTCGATTTATCAAATTGACATTCAATTTCATCAAATTAACATACCATTTATTAAATTGACATTCAATTTCATCAAATTAACATGTAATTTCATCAACACGACTTTCAATTTCATTAAATTAACATTCGATTTATAAAATTGACATTCAATTTCATCAAATTAACATTCAATTTATTAAATTGACATTCAATTTCATCAAATTAACAAGTAATTTTATCAAATCGACTTTTAATTTCATGAAATTAACATTCGATTTATGAAATTGACATTCAATTTCATCAAATTAACATTCCATTTATGAAATTGACATTCAATTTCATCAAATTAAAATGTAATTTCATCAAATCGACTTTCAATTTCATTAAATTAACATTCGATTTATCAAATTGACATTCAATTTCATCAAATTAACATTCAATTTATTAAATTGACATTCAATTTCATCAAATTAATATTCAATTTAACAAATTGACATTCAATTTCATCAAATTAACATATAATTTATCAAATTGATATTCAATTTCATCAACTCGACTTTCAATTTCATTAAATTAACATTCGATTTATCAAATTGACATTCAATTTCATCAAATTAACATACCATTTATTAAATTGACATTCAATTTCATCAAATTAACATGTAATTTCATCAACACGACTTTCAATTTCATTAAATTAACATTCGATTTATAAAATTGACATTCAATTTCATCAAATTAACATTCAATTTATTAAATTGACATTCAATTTCATCAAATTAACAAGTAATTTTATCAAATCGACTTTTAATTTCATGAAATTAACATTCGATTTATGAAATTGACATTCAATTTCATCAAATTAACATTCCATTTATGAAATTGACATTCAATTTCATCAAATTAACATGTAATTTAATCAAATCGACTTTCAATTTCATTAAATTAACATTCGATTTATCAAATTGACATTCAATTTCATCAAATTAACATTCCATTTATCAAATTGACATTCAATTTCATCAAATTAACATTCAATTTATGAAATGGACATTCAATTTCATCAAATTAACATGTAATTTAATCAAATCGACTTTCAATTTCATGAAATTAAAATTCGATTTATCAAATTGACATTCAATTTCATCAAATTAACATTCAATTTATGAAATTGACATTCAATTTCATCAAATTAACATTCAATTTATCAAATTGACATTCAATTTCATCAAATTAACATGTAATTTATGAAATGGATATTCAATTTCATCAAATCGACTTTCAATTTCATTAAATTCACATTCAATTTCATCAAATTAAAATTCAATTTATCAAATTGAAATTCAATTTCATCAAATTAACATTCAATTTATTAAATTGACATTCAATTTCATCAAATTAACATGTAATTTCATCAAATCGACTTTCAATTTCATTAAATTAACATTCGATTTATCAAATTAACATTCAATTTCATCAAATTAACATTCAATTTATGAAATTGACATTTAATTTCATCAAATTAACATGTAATTTCATCAAATCGACTTTCAATTTCATTAAATTAACATTCAAATTAACATGTGAATTAAATTGATATTTTTTTAAAATTTTTTATTAAAGTAAAATGTTTATTTTGCGATGTTTTTTAAAAACATCGCTAAAAGTCAATTAAAAAAAAATATTTTTTAAATTTTTTATTTAAGTAAAATGTTTATTTGCGACGTTTCCTAAAAACGTCGCCAAAAGTCAATTACATTTGATTTTTTTAAAATTTTTTATTTAAGTAAAATGTTTATTTGCGACGTTTTTTAAAAACGTTGCCAAAAGTCAATTACATTTGATTTTTTTTAAAATTTTTTATTTAAGTAAAATGTTTATTTGCGACGTTTTTTAAAAACGTCGCCAAAAGTCAATTACATTTGATTTTTTTTAAAATTTTTTATTTAAGTAAAATGTTTATTTGCGACGTTTTTTATAAACGTCGCCAAAAGTCAATTACGTTTGATTTTTTTAAAATTTTTTATTTAAGTAAAATCTTTATTTGCGACGTTTTATAAAAACGTCGCCAAAAGTCAATTACATTTGATTTTTTTAAAATTTTTTATTTAAGTTAAATGTTTATTTGCGACGTTTTTTAAAAACGTCGCCAAAAGTCAATTACATTTGATTTTTTTTAAATTTTTTATTTAAGTAAAATGTTTATTTGCGACGTTTTTGAAAAACGTCGCCAAAAGTCAATTACATTTGATTTTTTAAAAATTTTTTATTTATGTAAAATGTTTATTTGCGACGTTTTTTAAAAACGTCGTGAAAAGTCAATTGAATTTGATTTTTTTAAAATTTTTTATTTAAATAAAATGTTTATTTGCGACGTTTTTGAAAAACGTCGCCAAAAGTCAATTACATTTGATTTTTTTTAAATTTTTTATTTAAGTAAAATGTTTATTTGCGACGTTTTTGAAAAACGTCGCCAAAAGTCAATTACATTTGATTTTTTTTAAATTTTTTATTTATGTAAAATGTTTATTTGCGACGTTTTTTAAAAACGTCGCGAAAAGTCAATTGAATTTGATTTTTTTAAAATTTTTTATTTAAGTAAAATGTTTATTTGCGACGTTTTTGAAAAACGTCGCCAAAAATCAATTACTTTTGATTTTTTTTTTAAATTTTTATTTAAGTAAAATGTTTATTTGCGACGTTTTTAGAAAACGTCGCGAAAAGTCAATTGAATTTGATTTTTTTAAAATTTTTTATTTAAGTAAAATGTTTATTTGCGACGTTTTTTAAAAACGTCGTCAAAAGTCAATTACATTTGATTTTTTTAAAATTTTTTATTTATGTAAAATGTTTATTTGCGACGTTTTTTAAAAACGTCGCGAAAAGGCAATTGAATTTGATTTTTTTAAAATTTTTTATTTAAGTAAAATGTTTATTTGCGACGTTTTTGAAAAACGTCGCCAAAAGTCAATTACTTTTGATTTTTTTTTAAAATTTTTTATTTATGTAAAATGTTTATTTGCGACGTTTTTAGAAAACGTCGCGAAAAGACAATTAAATTTGATTTTTTTTAAATTTTTTATTTAAGTAAAATATTTATTTGCGACGTTTTTTAAAAACGTCGCAAAAAGTCAATTAAATTTGATTTTTTTTAAAATTTTTATTTAAGTTAAATGTTTATTTGCGACGTTTTTTAAAAACGTCGCTAAAAAAATTAGCAAAACTGAAATTTGCGACGAAATTGAAAAATCGTCGCTAATAGTAAACTATTTGCGACAAATTGAAAAACGTCGCAAAAAATACTTTTTGTTGTAGTGGACTTACTTTTCAGACCCCCAAAAAAAAAAATTAATAATAATAATAACAAAAATAACACCTAGACCCTCGCATCTATTGAAATTCAAACATATTTAAAGCATGGCATGTTAAGGTTGTGTTTTCATTTTCTGTTATTTATTTGTTTATTTATTTTTTCTTTTAGTTTAATGAGTATAGAGTTCTTGGATTTTTTATTACCATTTTTTTTTTTTTTTGGTCATAGAGTAATGTCACAATCACGTGTCGTTTGCTCTTGCGTGATTAACAATGCAAACTTCGGATATGCACTGGCATTTAAGCAATATAGATTGAGTGAATCCAAAACTAGTACTCTCTAACAAGAACTGCTTAAGAGAGAACATATATTCTATCCTTTTTTTTTTTTTTTTTTGCAGTAAGGATAGAATATATTTGCATACCTCTCAAAATGTGTATACATGTAAGTATGTATAGATATATACATATATAGATGGATAGATAGATAAACGTACACCTACCTTTCTATTTGGTATGTTTCAACTACAGAACGCCTAAAACCAAAAAAATATTTAAACGAAAAAAAAAAAATCAAACTAATCCAACAAGATAATTCAGATTGCATTAAATGGTTAATATCTTGAAGTCCCAAGACAAGAGATGTGCTAGTTGACTTGAGGTAAGTGGTTTGTTGGTCATTACGCACATCTAAAATTTATGTAGCGATCATGAGCCTTAAAAGACAGGGAGACAATTTTCAATTATCATAAAAAATGTCACACCTTTATGACCACTAATTAAGATGAAAATAATAGGCGACCCATGAAATTTACATGCTAACTTAAGCAGGAAATACATCTCACATTTGACATTTGTTTTCAAAGCCAATTACCTACATGTCTCTGCAGATGTTTTTTGTTCCTTTTTCTAAATGAACTTGGTTAAGGGTATAGTTGTCTATCTAGCTAGTCTAATTACTATTACAAGATCATTGTTTCTTTTTCTATTCATGAGTTTTGTGTGCGTGTGTGTGTGTTTTACTCACCATCAAGTTAGACAAAATCTATTAGTTTTGCATTTTATTTTGAAGTATAAGGAGATTACGTGAAACTAGTAAAAGTTAAGGGGGTAATGTGTCAAGGGGCCTAAATTGAGGGCGATTTTGTGATTAACCCAAATAATTATCAAGTGAACCGTGAGGGTATACAACCCGCAGGGAGAATATTCCTAGGAATATTATTTCATTTAGTCACTAATTACAATATAAACAATGCAAACAGAAGTTAATAATAATTGCAAATGTAATATATTTACAGACAAATTAAAGCTTTGATTTGTAGATGATTCTGCTGAATATTAAGCCTAGCTGACCATCACAATCACATTACAAATATCAAACGTTTGAAAAAATAAACATTCTATGGATTTGTAAGCAACATCATGTTCTTGAACTCTTCAAAATCAATCACCCCATCAGAGTTTGCATCATAAACGTTAATCATGCTCTTACAATCCCTCCCACAATGTTCGTCCCACAATTCTAATCTCGACAACACGCTTTGAAGCTCCTCGCACGAAATAAATCCATCTCCATCTAAATCATAAATCTTGAAAGCCTCAATAAGGTCTCTCTCGAGGTTGTTACCTTCCTCCCCTTCTTTGCTTTCCCCAACGTTACCCTTGATGACAGCATCGTAAAAGAACAAGAAATCAATAGGGTCGAGACTAGTTTTGCCCAACGATGACTCGAGCTCGTCTAGGTTGGTGTGTAGGCCAATTTTCTCAAGGAGCCATTTCAACTCATCAAGGCTCACAAGGCCATCTCCATTTTGGTCAAGCTTTTCGAAAATCCGGTGCAAGTCGTTGGTGTTAATAGAAGCCATGCTGGTGCAAAGTTTTTCTATATGGAGAAATTTTGGAACGGAGTACCTGCACTTTTGAAGAGAAAATAGAGAGGAAGAAGACTATATATATATGAGGATGTAGAGAAATGTCTATTATCCTTACTTGGACGACCTTGTTGACAAAATTGTGAACACTATTGTGGCCGAGATTGTGAGAAAAACAGTTGCAGGAAGTTTCTTGTAAGAATGGTATTGCGGGAAGAACATAGATACTATTATGCGGATTGTTCCGTTCATTCAAAGATAGAAGAAGAGTTTTCTTGTCTGAAAATTCATCTCTTCCTTATCTTAATGTTTTATAGTAGAATAAGTTATCAAAACAACAAGTCATTACCTAATATTTTTAAAGTAGGGTTAATTATAATCTACTCCCTGCAACTATGTCCCTTGTTGCAACCAACTTCCTATGGTTTCAAATGCTGCAATTTGCCCCCTCGAAGTTTTAAGACGATTAAATTGACTAACAACAGTGGCTAAACACTTGAAAGAATCATTGCACCGTTGATCTTGTATATTATTTCTCATATTTTTTTCTTGAGATACCAATTTTGTCTCTAAAAATAAGAAGATAGAAAAGTCAAGACTAAAAAATATGGAAACCTTCACCTCTACCTCATCATAGAGAATGGAGAGTTTCTACTAGAAGGGGAAAGGGAATAAGAGTTAACCATCCGGGGTAGGGGAGGATGGAAGGGTGTAAGGGTAAAAGGGGAAGTATAGGTATTTAGTACATGGAAAAAATAGGTGTAAAGGTAATTATTTCTTTTCAACAAAGTAGGGATCAGATGAATTTGACATATCCAACTTTTATCAATTTTTATTGTTTAAAAATAACTGTTAGAGTTAATTACAAAATATTCAAACTTAAAATAGTTATTTGCTAAAATTAAAACCTGAAAGAGTGAGTTATAAATTACTCAAAGTTGAAAGGAGTATTTTGTAATTAACCCTTTAAAGTATTACCAAACTCGCTTTACTTTTAATAAGTGAGAAAAACTTCATACGGCATATGTTACAGAGAGTGAAGGAAAATTATTGTACCCGCGGTTGCCCCAACCTCCTTGCCTATGCCCCCGAGGGGGGAGGGGACACGGATACGCACCATCCCCAATCCCGAACCCCAACCGCAGTGCTCTAAGGGGTTGTTTGGTATGGGGGTTTGGGGGGGTTTTGGAACATGGGTTGGGGTATAAACCCCCTTAAACCCATGTTTGACAACTATGAAGTATGAACAGGATTTGAAACCCGGTCCGGTCATGGCCCGGTCATGAAACCCACATACTTGAGTTTCATGAAACCCAATGGGGAGGGTTTCATATGTAGGTTAATGGGTTTAAGGTACAAATGACATTTATACCCCTATATATCCTATATACTTAATATATACAAATTGTTTAAGAGGCACAATAGTCATTTATATACAAATATATTATCATAATAGTCATATATCCCTGCGCATACCAAACATGGGTATTGACAGCATTGAGTGTTGAATCCTATCTTCGGATCCCATCTTTGGGTCAAACCCGGTTTGGACAATCCAATCCAAACCCTCCAAAAAAACTTACCAAACAGGCCCTAATGCTCTTTCTGGGTGCTTAGACCATAAAAAGACTCAAATAATTTGAAAGTGAAGTGAATTTCATATTAATATTGAATTAAAGTTGATAATATCTCAATGAGGCATAGTTGTACTGGATTGAAGGAGCTAAATGACACGAGAATTTGGTTTAAATTGGTAGTCGTGTCCGATACGGGTGGCCACAGATGATGACCGGCGGCTAGTATGGGGTAGTCGTTGTGCGTCACAGTCATGGAGTCTGTGTGCTGAATTTTATGCACAAGCATGCGTACGTATTTCTAGGCTTTTTTTTTCTCTTGCGCGTGTTTGTGTGCGTGTTCTCTAGGTTGATTTTATGTGTGAGAGGGGAGAAGAAGAATAAAAGGGGTCCCTCAGTCATTTTGAAAATATCAGGGGATTCAGTGTTCTTTACCAAATTCGGGTTCTACATTTTAAGTCAAGGGTAGGTAAGTCATTTCATCTTAGAAGAAGCCTTCCGAAACGTTCTAACTCATATATTACAAGTATGTATTTACAAGATATTCAACCCACATTTTTCAGTCAAGGGTGGGTAAGCACGAGGGATTATTTATTGAATTGTTCAATTCGTGTATTCTTAGAATTCATGTTTTTTTTTTGTTGAGAAAAAAATGAGTGGAGATAAAGATGAGCGTCCAACGACCACTCCGATAGGCCCTCACCGGTGGGATCATAAAGCCCCTTACCGCGCCCGAAACACCTCTCGGGACCGGACCTAGCTAAGCTAACATAGCAGTCAACCACTAAGCTCCAATGGGGACTCCAAAACTCGAACTCCCAACTTCAAGGTGAGGAGTAAGGCCAGTACCCCACTAGACCACCATATTTGGTGATTCTTAGAATTCATGTTAATTTAAGATCCAACGAGTTTTTTATTAACAACCATCTAACGCAACCCTCTACTTTTATTTAGACTTGAGACAGGCTTTGTAAAAAAATACACAATAAACACAACATAGTCGGAGTTAGTTAAATCAAGTGCTAACCCTCATAATAACTTGCAATAGGCCGTCTCCACTCACATGACGAGAGTTTTTTTTTTTGATCTAACACATGACGAGAGTTGCATGTTTATCTTTTGTTCAGAGGAAAAAATACAGAATAAGAAGAATATTTCTATAGAACTCCACCAGACACCACAAAAAATCAAATTATTTCCCTTCTCATTTTCACAAATTACGTTCGGACCCCAATTTAAAAAAGTAACTTTTGTTAAGTTACAAAAAGGGGAGGGAAAATGTTTATTTTTGGGCTGCTGCAGGAATCAAATGACAAAAATGTGACTGCCAGAGATAGTATGTTAAGAGCAACTCACTAGCATCACAAATTCAATTCAAAACAAAACCTGTGAAATCTATTTCAGTAGTCTAAACTCAGACCTTTAAGGAGAACTTTCCAGGCTCATTGTAAGTCTTTTCCAACTGTTCAACCTTGTTTATTTTGAAACCTCTGATCCTCACTTCCTCTGGTGCTGAAACATCTTTGTAATCGACATTTTCCATGATCCAACCCTTGTTTTGCACCGAACCTCCAACTTTTACCTCTGCACCTTCAACAGAATCAATGACAAGAGTTCCATCCAAGGAGAGATCTTCAAGAAACACGTTACGACCATTGATCACCATGGTAGATTTCTGAGATATGGAACAGCTTCCGCTCACTTTTCTTTTAACGTCTGTGAAAGTAATTGACCATTTGGGCTTCCATGTGATACGGGGCCATACTTCAACCTCCTGTCCATTGAACACCTGTTTTACTGGATCATCGACCTTAACACCAGCCTGGAGCAAACATAGAGGCTTATAAAGTTAAGAGAGAGAGAGAGAGAGAGAGAGCAAAATTTTCTTTATAAGAAAATTGTGGAGATGGGAGTAGGGTGGGGTTTACACTAACTGTATTTATCTGAGAAGGGTTTTAAACTGGAGATGAACTGCATTGAGGACTCTTTCTTCGAGCTAAAGCTCACCATAACGAAACCATATTGCCACCCTACCCATGGACTAGTTCTGCTAATTACCATGGGCAAGAAAAGATATGCCATTAAAAACGTTTGCTCAAACATTTTATTGGCATGAGAATCCACGAAACAAGAAGTAGTACTAAGCTAGCAATTAGCAGAGCTTCTAATGTTCCCTGGTCTGGAATTCTACAGGAAGAATTTTTTTTTCTTTTTTCTTTTTTCCTTTTACAATTTGCTAAAAGGTGTCAGAGGTACTGCACAAATTGCTCGACATATGACTATTGCCCTTCAACCATTGAAGAATGGTGCAGAGGTAGAATACAGAAACTGAAAGAAGCATTATCAAGTGTCATAATTTACCTTTCTTAAAATGAGGCTGTTCGCCCTATAAATAGCCACTTCTCCAGAAGTAGCGCTGTGATATGGATTTCCCTTGGGTACCTTCAGTCCAATCCAAACAAGTTATTAGAGACAAACAGGGCACCCTGACTTCAAAAACATCAATCTCACAAGAGTTTCTTTTGGTGCAGAGACAAAAAACGCTATCAATGAGAAATCACCTAACCGAAACACATCTACAAAAACATACACGTAACAAACAAACTTTTTTTTTTTTTGGATAAGAAACAAGAAAACTTTATTAATTAAAAATAATAAAAAAAAAAAAGATACATCATAGAATAATATAGATGGACAAGGTATCCATCTATGAACAGGAAAAAAACAATGTTCAGCCCATAGAAATTATGTATCACATGAGGCCCTCCAATCTGCCAAAATACAAGAAAGCGGAATGCCAACAAACTCCTTCGAAGATGCATCCTAAACTAACAGGTAAAATACGAAAGAGCTGAGATTAAATCCCTTCAGCAGCATTTTGGGGGCTTATTTTGGGTGTAGTGTGTGTGTGTGTGTGTGTGTTGGGGGGAAAGCAATACCAAGGTTGTCTAGACCAGCCGTTGAACCAAATATGTATACATAACTGGGGAGAAATAATATGCTAAAGACAATTCTTGACCTTGAGCTACACAATATCACAGTTAAACTGAAACAAACCTCGACTAATGTCAAATGACCAGTGCACCTGATTCATAAAGGAGGCTATGAAAAACTGAATTCAACAACTTTTTTTTTTTTGGTCATAAAATCAATAACTAAGTTCTTATTTATGACCTCTAATCTGCAATGGTCAGTCTATGCAAGTAATGATTCAGTCACCAGCATCTAATAGATTTTGCTGTCTAATGAAACATTGTTACAAAACCAGAAACTTTCACTTCATCTAGAAACAAATAGCATGTATGGATTCCCCTACTTAGAATGAAAATAATATCTTAGCAATCAGCATCAGCTGAGGTTCTTTGCATCTGGTTGAAAGTATATTGTCAGGCCACTCCCTTCACATTCTGTCCATATGTCATTTGACAATGTAAATTATCCAATGAATATTGACATAGGAGAGATTACTAATGATATTCTTGAAAGGGTTTTGATTAACCATCAAAAGTGCTGTTTTATTATATTTAATAATTGGTTAATTTCATATTATTTGTGATTAAATGTGTTAAATTCCTTGATTTTCTAATTTGATACTTTTTCTAGTTGTTGATTTATTTTGCAGGTAAATTGGTTGATTTAAAGTAATAATGGATAATGCAAGTGAAGCAATCACTAGAGGAAGAATCACAATTGATAAGGATTGAAGAGTCAAGGTTGAGATAGGAAGACTTGAAGATAAATCAGCAATTTAATCCTTATAAGAGGCCAAGTTAGAAGAAAACTCATTTAAAGTTGGATTAGGAAAGTTTCCTAGAAGATAAGGATTTGACACGTCTTCAGTATTTCAGTCATAACTTTTGACGCCGATATCGGATTGACCTGATATTTGCGGTGTTGGAAAGAAGATTTCAAGAGCTACAAAAGTGTATTTCACGAAAATTTCGTGAATCAACCTCTAAATATGCGAAATTCAAGCTCGAAGTCTGGACAGATTTTGTACCCGCAGGCCCCAAGACTTATGCATGGAATTTAACCTTACAAGACATCTTTTTTAGAAAGGAATTCCTTCCAACCTGTACTTAGGATTTATTTTACTATAAATAAGGGCTCTCATCTATTGAGAGAGGGGAGATTAGGATTTAGATTATTTATTCTTTTTTTTCCATCTTTTTAGTTCGTCATGTCTGGCAAGAAGGCTAAGCTAGGGCTAGGGGAGAACCTCTCAATGAAGTACGGTAATGTTGTTGACTTTGTGCTTAATGATTTATGATGTTTTGTTAATTTAACTTCTGATTTTTTAGCAAAATTTTTATTCTGTAAACACTCCTGAGTTGTTGTGCCACGTACATCGATTGCTTGAGTTTCCCTGCGAATAAATAACTGGTTATTCCACGCTTGAGGTAATTATCATTATTTCAGAAAATAATATAATTGGATGATTATTCAGGTTCCTGAATAATCTTTTGATTGTAACATTTGGTTTTCTTACTTGATTTGTTACTTGAATCAACCGACATCTGATTTGTGTTTCAAGTTAAGTTTTGAGTCTTCAATCATTATTGTATGGAATTGAGAGGGAGTACCCGATGCTTTAGTATTTCAATTATTGTTTTAAAAACCAAATTTATTATTTTCTGATTCCAAAATTTCTACTCAAACAAATTGCAAACAATTTCTTTTTATTTGTTTTGTGTTTCTTGTTTTCATAATTCTCTGTGGTTCGACCTCGGATTCCCGAGAAATTTATTACTTCGCACAACCTGCACTTGGGTGATCAATTCTAAAGTTGTAGCAGGTTTCAAAAGTGAAACTCTAATAAAACCAAAATTTTTTGGACGACCAAAAATTACACTGAAATGAGATAATGAAAAAGGGATATGATTGCTTGTTATTTAACAAAGCATATGGCCCCTGACAAAGAAAACTAACTGCAAAAGATTCATGTAGGCTACCCCAAATAATCGAGGCAGACCCCCCGGGTGGGAGTGGAATCATGAAGAATAAGCTTCCAACAAATTCTACAAAAAAAATTAGGAATTTGTAAATCCCCAACAGACATTACCGTTTTTTAGTTTTATCAACAATTAGAGTTAATCTGCAAGTATGCACCTTCTACATGGATCTGAGTTGTTTCCATTTTGATCTTGTGGGATCCTAGCAAGCAGTAACATAATTATAGCAATCTGATTGTTAGTAGTTATTCACAAGTATAATTTGAGATTCAGATATCAGAATGAAAAACTGGTAGCCTCTTTATATTCAAAAAATGTGCCCAAAGTGATTTCCATGACTTTTTGGATCTTGATAGGTCATAGAAAGGCTGTCATTCACATTAGAAACTGAAGATTTCGATATCAGAATCAATAATTCGTGTGCCAAAAAACAAAGTAGATCAAATATCATAACATAAACAGCATCAAATATAATATCTCAGTTCGGCTCAAGTTAAAAAATGTCTCGAACTTGACTTCTTCTAGTGCTGGAAGAAGATATACCACCATTTAATAGTGCTGGACCACCACTAGATCAACCGGACATAAGAACATGTGCCAGAAAAAAATCACTAGAAGAAAAATTCAATGCAATACTTGCAATTAATTACTACTAAAGGCAATGGCCTACTATTTCTGGATCACAGCCTTTAATGCATGTCATTTGGTGAATGATTGCAGTTCTATGGATGCCCGAGTGTTTCTATCCTGGCATGTAATAGATGTTTTTCCACAAAACTTGTTAAACCACATTTTGACTGCAGGGAATAATTCACACAATCGCAGTGGACAAAGACATACCTTAGCAGCATCTTCGGGGTTGTTCTTCACGGGGGCATAAGCAAGCCATGTATCCATCACCTAAGAAGTGATAGAATATATAATGAACTATGGACTTATAAAAGAAACTTTATAACATATGCAATCCAAGGAAAAAGAACCCAGAGGTCAAATGGAAATTTTTGCAATATACATTATCAACCAGGACACCACAGATTTACTTACTGTAAATCCAACCCTTGCTGATGGAGGCAATGTTTTGGGATAATCTTGCATCATACACTCTAGCCGAGTAGAAGATTTAAACGCAGTTTTGCTAGAATCTTTATATCTGTAGCGAGAGAAAAAATACATTAGCCACTAACAGAAAGAAGAGGTTCCAAAAGAGCTCTGCCCAATTGAGAATCCAACAGAAACAAAGCCCAAAATAACACAAGTCGATGACCTACAAGTGACTAGACAAATACTGTTCAGTTTAGTTATCATGGTTTAACCATCACAATGCTGGATATCTGGAGTAAAACACTAGTTTAGATTATCACAATTTTACCTTTTTGTATATTAACAATGAAGGCCTGTGACCTTTACAAAAATACCTTGGAGATCCTATATACAATTTGGGGCTTAAGACATTAGCTAAATTGAACTGTGCACAGCTTAACAACAAATGGAAATGGCCTGAGAGGAATATTTCAACACATGGATTACACAACCTAGCCAAGTAGAGGATTTAAATGCAGGTTTGCTAGAATCTTTATATCTGTAGCAAGGGAAACAACACATTAGTCACTAAAAGAAAAAGAAAGTTCCAAAAGAGCTCTGCTCATTGGAGATTCCAATAGAAACAAAGACAATAACCACACAAGTCAGTGTGTCACACAAATGACCAGAAAACTACTGATTTCTTTCCGTGTCATGGTTTAACCGTCACAATGCTTGATGTCTGAAGGAGCAAAACAC
This sequence comes from Ilex aquifolium, assembly GCA_951799425.1. Lineage (NCBI taxonomy): Eukaryota > Viridiplantae > Streptophyta > Magnoliopsida > Aquifoliales > Aquifoliaceae > Ilex > Ilex aquifolium. The sequence goes on from OX637406.1 coordinate 13,765,336, forward strand.
TAGTTTAGGTTATCACTATTTGACCTTTTTGTATATCAACTACTGGAACTCCATGGCCATTACAAAAATACCTTGGAGATCCTTGTACACTTTGGGGCTCAACAAATTAGCTAAATCGGACTGTGCAGTGCATAACAACAAATGGAAATGGCCCGAGAGGAACAGTTCAACACATGGAGCTGCACCCTGCTACTCCTAATGCCCCCACGGCCTTGCACTTCTATGTTGTAGCACACCGTCTGCTTAAATCTAGCAAATCTACCCCAATATCTCCTTTTAAATTTTGGTTGTTAATCAAAGGCCGGTCATTTAAATAGGAATAGGCTATTGCAGAGGGACTCTATCATCAGACCCTCTTGCGTATATTACTATATGTGTGAAGAGTCTCAATATCACCTAATCTTCCATGGCCACTTTACTACAGATCTGTAGCCAAGGGTTTGGATAACCATGGCCATCAAGAAAATGCTGGGACTTTGGAGTTACAATCTCAGTCAGGTTGCAAAAAAATAAAAAGAAAAACAAGTAAAGATTGTCAGGAAAGAGGTATTCGCAGCTTCAACTAATCACGTACGGATGGAAAAGAAATAGACTAAAATAGCAATAAGTAGAAGCTTAATGTCACACAGAGACTTGCAGGGCTACAACTATGTTCCTGACACAGCTTCAGAAGACAAAAAACTGAGGGATAATCGCATTTTGTTTGTTGAACATGCTGGGTTCTCTCATCTATTTCTGGTCTTTTAGTTTGAATCTAGGTTTGCTTGTGGATATGTTTAGAGAGCTTGGATTGGCCAAGCAGGTATGTCTTCATTTTACATTTGTAAAATTTTCTTGCCTATTTATGAATTCATACTCTCATCTGTCAATTCTTTTAAAGTAGTAAATTTGATCAAACAACTTATGTTAGTATGTGATGCATATATAATTTGAGCTGTTATACACCACATAGATAATGTCTTGGTTCAGAAACAGCATGATTGTTTTTTTTCCAATAGAACATAAAAGTACTGTAACTGGTGCAGGAAGTAAGTAGATGAAAACAATCCAAATATTTTCAGAAAATGATAATTGCAGCAAATTAAACCCCACAGAAGCATCATTATTTTAAAACGATTCTGAATCATGACAAAGAAACAGAGGGAATAATTACTTGGGGTTTACAAACTCCTTTATTGCACCTCCAGTTTTTGTAAGCTCCTCAATGTAAGGGCCAAGTTCAAAAATCAACTGCACATGAAGATAACTGCATTAGTCAACCCAAGAAAGAAACTATCTTGCTAAGGAAATAATTAATCGCCTCCAAAAGAGCCAAATCTGATGGCATAAACTTTACCTTACATTCCATAAATAACGTTTGTCATAAAATGAGGAATCCATCAAAAAAAGTACATGACATTAGAAAGGACATAATGTAGGTATTTATGATGATTCTGGATCATTCAATTACCTTGTTATGCTAGTCACAGGAGACATATTAAATGAAGAGCATATCATACAACGAGATTTTCTTGAGATCATCCCTCATAGCCCGTGTTTTTTCATATCCACACCTATCTGTGTATGCACATGCATACATATGTGGGCACCACACACGCATGTGCATATGCATGCAATCCACACACCCACCAAAAATTAAATGCACCCACCTCCCACAATGCGCACACGCACGCATAGACGTTTGCATATGAATCTCATACGAGAAACAGGTGGGCATGTAAGCTGCACTCAAGCAACTTATGTGTGCACAGATAAGACAGAGTGTCAAGATAATGGAGCAAATTTGATACTCATGGCATTATATGAGTCAATAATCCTCTGATTTTCCCTTTAGAAAGGAGACAATAAGCCCGTCAACATTGAAGCTTCCACGCTTTTGGCAGCTGTTAGGCAAGTGATAGCGTACGCAAGTCCGGACCTATATAGTGAGGGTGCGTTAAGGCGAGTTGATGAGCTAATACAGCTGGCTTACTTTTCATATGTGGAGGCAACCTGACGTTAAGCACTGGGGCCAGCCACAAAGGAATAGGCTTGAATTAAGATATTTTGATCAGTTTGGCCTAAAATAATTAGTCATTACAAAGCTCTCGAGCAACTAATCTATATGACAGACCAAACAGTATACAGTCCAAAAACAAAAGCAGCAAACCGGGTGATAAATCTTAGTGTCACATCGAGATGATTATGACTACAACTCCACCCGAGAAAAGATTCCAAAAGCTGGGATTCACCACACAATTGTCAGCAAAAAAAAAAAAAATCCTAGTTTTAGTTCTTTTTAGGGCTTAAATGAGGGTGTTCTGCTGGTTGTCAACCTTATGCAACCCTTCTCTGGACTTGACTCAGAGCTGTGCAAAAAAGAGAAGGGCCTAAACGCTATGATGGTTCATTCTTAACAAAACTAAGGGAATTCTAAAGCCTTGGAAATTAATGACATCCCACAGAAAAATATTCATGGAGGGAAGAACTCAAAATTACCAACAAATGCTTAAGAAATAAGTCTGTATGGAAGTCAAATGAGAGAAAAAGGCAAGCAAACAAATGCTTAAGAAATGTACATATGAATAAACGAAATGAAAACACTATATTTTTACAACAGAAACATACTTGATTTATGTTTCCAGGAAAAGGAGAATAGCCTGTTTCACAATTGGCATCCCCATCAGGATGTCCAGTTGCTCTAAGCAGAGGATCAAGCTGATTGTATTCCACATTAATCACCATCGTCCTTCCTGAAGTCAATTATATTAATATTAGCAACATGGTATTAAAGTTGAATACCCACATGAAACTTCATACTGAGTATTGCTCCTGTAGGGCATCATACTAAGTGTTGCTCTTATGTGCTGCACCATGTTATATGCAAGTAATACTGACTGACAGATAAAATAGACTACTGTAACTTATGTTAGAAATATAGAAATTCAGATATCATCATGGTATATCTTCAGCGACAATGACAAAAGAATGTTTGTTAAGTAGTACCCTACTTCCTAAACCAAGCTCTTGACATACATTTTCTGAAAGCAGAAACTGTTCCATAGAGAACCTTACATCTGCACGTAACAAACTACAAATCTAATTCAATTTATTGTCATTAGAACATTTAAGCATATTAAAAAAAGATAAGTTCATTGGTAAGACATCCGATAGATAAAAAAGAGGACTTGGATGTTTGAAACACAGATATCAAAACTGATGGAATCTCAAATAGAAAATTGATTATTCTTGTGTTTTTTAGGCAGTCCCATCTCTTTTTCATTTTAGTAAATAACAAATCCATGAAAGAGAAGGCCGTATCATGCAAACCATATTTTTGATGTTGAGATTTGGGAGTATTAAAAAATTATAGTTTAAGAATAGGATGTAAGTTTTAAGTTCACTAACGGGACATGAAACAAAGTGCAAAGATTCAAACTAGGGACGTGGATAGGCCCTGTACATGGGCATCGCCTTCCATTAACCTGCCGCATTTCAAATTAGTTATTTCCAGTTATTTTGGGAGTAAAGGAATGACCAAGCTATCTGGCAGAACTGCTTAATACGTTGGTAAAATTTGAATATATTTAGTTAATATTCCCTTTTAACTAAGAGAGAGAGGCACAATTGTTCAACTAAGTTCCATGGTCCATCCAAAGGAGGACTGATTTAAGAATGGTTTAGACAATCAATATCCCAAAGGTCGATGAGAAAGCTCAAACCTCAGACTGCAGATTCATAGTTGTGAAGCAGAAACTGAAGAGTATTATTTTTTTCCTTCTTTTTATGCTATAATCAATAAAAAGTACCATCTGCATGGATAAGCTTGGCTATGCCTCCAATGGCGTCTTTAGCTTTGCGAAGGACAGCAAGAGAATTCACATGGTATTGCTTGGTTGCGCTAACGCCCAATGATGCTGGAATGGCCTGACATATAGGAAAGAAGATAAATATATCCACCATAGGCAAACATAACTCTCCCCCAAAGATATAGACAAAGCCAGAAAAATTTAACCAAACCTTGAAGAGAAGTCCATTTGTATCTTGGAAAAACAGAACCCATCTTAAACCAGCATCATGCCTGTGTCAAAAAATGAACGTGGTTAAAGTCAGAACCATGCATTACTGGTGTTCTTACAGAAGTAATATTTCTATCTCTAAGCCTTAGAAAAGACATGAAAGGGACAAATTCAAAGTACAAATTTCTCAAACCAGAATCATGGCTGAGATCCCTAGAAACTGATTTCCAAAGGATATATCAATGTTTGAGCACCGAAAATGGAATATGAAATTGAGATTCATAAGTCAACTTCTTCTATGTTACCCATCATTACTAAGTTAAAACAAAATGTGTAAATGAGCAGCATTCTAATGTATGAAGATTATCTCTGTTTTTTCTAGTAAAATGGATTTACATGGACCAAAACCATGCCTTTGAGTTTCAAACTCAATGAAAGAGGCATTCGCACATGTACATAAAGTTTGTGGAGACCTTGCCCTGGTAATTTAGGCTATCATCAGCCAAAACCAGAAGAGGCTGCAAACCCAGATCAACAAGACGAATATGGCAAAAAGGTGAAAAAGAAAAACATACCATACTTTAAGAAGGCCACTTGAATAAAGAAGTGAATGAACATCACCATGGCCATGAGGTTTTGTCTATGACACAAAGCACAGAGAAAAGGGCATAAACAAAATTCTAATATTTGGAAAATGGAATTCCATTCTCTAAAAATATGAGCATACTTAGTTACTTATGGAATACAAAAGATGATGAAGATACCTGAATTCTGTATTTATTAAGTGGGTCCATAGCAAGCCTGGCATCATTATCACCTAAGCAAGCAACTTTTTCCTGGAATAAAGGTGCAGTAGCACATTTAGCGATTCCAATATAGTCAAATTTCATACAAACTCTTGAATCATGATCAGATACTTACCTGCTTCAAAAGTGTTACTTGTGTAGGCTTCATTCCGAAATAAGCATTTGACTCTAACAGCTCTAAAGTACGTGAATGTGTATCATCTGATGTCATTATAACAAAAGGAATCTCTCTTCGGCATTCACCTTCAAATTTTAAAGCAGCTGTATAAGTTTATTGGCATGGAACTCATTTATCAGTTTAATGTAGAGATCACCTTGGAAAACGTCTTACAGAACGAGACCCAAAGAAGTTATCTGGTGTTCGCCAAGTGAGAAAGAAAGATTATAAGCACCAAAATTCAATTGCCCATTGCAATGATCAAATAAGGCACATCCTATCCGATATAAAAAAGTTTGTGTATGCAATCTTGCTCCATGTATATCTCAGCAGAAAAGAAAAAAGAACTCGCAAATCTTATCAGCCGATAACTACCTGGGGCACCTCATACCTGTTACATGACTCAGTGCAAAGTTGGTAAACAAATATTCTGGAGCTATAACTTAGTGCACTGCCAGATATGGCTTTTACAAAACTGAGTTGTGTTCTAATTACATCTTTATACTTGGAGAAAGAAACTGTCATGCACACTACGATCCCGACTCCAGTAGCATATTACAGTCTTCACTCTATTAACAAATTGATTAAAAATTATTGAATCTCCACATTTCATAACATAAGTTTTTCCTCCATGACCAGTCATACAGATCCGAATACTCCTCCATATGGATTTCATATGAACATTTTTTACAATCAGCAAAAGCAGTTTTATGATGGGAAATAAACAAGATCTTAGGGTCTAGGAGATTCTTCTTTTTTCTTTTTAATGATTCTTCCACAAAAAACTCATCTGACGTCCAGAAAGGGAATCCATAATGGCACAATTTGTGAGCAATTGTCTAGTGATAAATGTAGCCAGCATTTTTTGAGGCTACAAAATTACTTTGGTTTTGTTTGTTTGTTTCAATAAAAACCATTTCCCAAACACGTTTGCAATTTTTTCTTCGTCAAACAAGCTGCTGCTAACTCATAAGCCTACACAATAATTGTTTCATACAAAAATGCTCCATATTTAGTTAACTTGCTGAAATTTCACTTAAAAGATTCGATGTAAAACGTGTCCACCATTATTTCTTAAGCTTGCTATAAATTCTTGGTAGGAGCAAACCTTGCACAAATCTACAGCTAGCATCTTGTAGAGCTAGAATGGACTCAATGTAGTGCTGTATGAAGCATGTTCCAGTCGTAGATTCTGAAGGAAGAGCCACCTGTCAGATAAAATAGGTAATAGTCAAAAAGTTTATACCTGATTCAATTCATGCTATGGGAAAAATAAACAGCCCATCTTAGTGCTAAAAACATGATATGGCACCCAATATGTTTACACGTGGACTCATTGGCATGCAGAACACAAAACCAATATACAACGAGAGACCAAATTTAATTCTAGATCAAATGCAAGGAATATGTTGCGACAACCATAATTTTGATCCACTATTAAGTAAAATGGAAATGGTCACACATGCAAATAAATTCTTTACCTTTATTCCATTGTACCCAAGCCGTTCCCCAAGCCCCCCTGCAACAAGAACAAATGCAGCATTTCGGGCTTCCCTGACTCCAGTCTCCTCAAACTGAACAAAGTTATCCTCGCCAAAAGCTAGAACCTCCCCTGATGGAACCTGCAATCAATAACATTGTCCACACTATTATGAACCGTCAATGAGGTTTAAAACCTCAAGTAGACACTCATAGAGAGTGGGTGTGCGGTAAACATCATTTAACTCCACGTCAAAAGAGTCTGATGTCCCATGTTGGGCTACTAGAAATGAGGTGAATGTGACAAAATAGAAGCCTTCGACAGACCACCACAAATAGTTTGTTCAGACAAATCAAGAAATTATTAACAAACAAAACACGAAGCAGTCAATATCCTGAACGTTGGAGAAGTGAAGGTACAGATATATATTACCAAGTTGATGAAGATATGGTATACGGAGCTTCCTTAATCTCAGCAATTAGAGCAACATAAAATTATGATTGTCTGTGGATTACTGTTCCTTCTTAGGTTTGATAAGTGGTGCTGAAAAACCATTGGCTTCTCATACTAGTGGATCAAATGTTTTTGATAGGTAAATGGTAAATTTTATATATCAAAAAAACTGGATATACAACAAAGCTCAAACATGCTTAGGAAACACAACCCTACTAAAGGGAAAGCTCTAGGCTACACTACAAACAAGTCAACCGAGAGGATAGAAACAAGCCTCAACTACACCTTCTAAATACTAAAAATACTAAGGCGGAGCCTTTAACCTCTCCTGAAGGTCCTTAATAATTAAGGTATTGATATTTGATCTTCTAACCTTCAGACTTTGAATCCTGCCATGAAGTTTTCTCTTGTTTTTCTCTTTAGATGAGAGACCCCTTTCAAAAAGATCATCATCAAATGAATTATCAAGATCTTCTTCCAAACCTCAACCTTGTCATTTTCCTCCACATGGGAAAATGTCATTTGCTCCATCTTTTCCAAGTTGGCAATTAATTGGGCTCCCAAGCTCTAGAGGAGGGCTCGAGCAAAGAACATTAAAAGGATTTGAGCATGATTCTCCTCTGCTAATGTTTCTAGTTACTTCCACCGGAGATACCTTTGTCTTATCTTTTCTTTTGCTTTTAGAAGCATCACGCCATTCATCAATGCAAGACTCTCTAGTCGTGACTTCCTTTTTTTTCCAAATTTGAGGATGATCTTGTTTAGGAGCTAATGGGCAACCAACATTAGAATGACTAAACAATTTGCATGCTGAATATTTTCGAGGCATCCAAGGAATTTCAACTAAGATTTCATGTGTAACCTCGCCCATCTTAATTTTGAAGGACTTCGTAATGCCCTTAGATGTATCAATCTCAATACACATCCTTGCAAAATTAAGCCTGCTTCTAGAAAGAGTGGGGGAATCAAGGTGCAAAGATTTTCCAATAATGCTGCCTAAGTAGCCAAAGCCTTCTTCAGTCCATACCTGGAGAGGAACATTAAAAAGCTTAACCCATATTGGAATGCTAGAAAATTTAACTTTTGTTAGCTTAATATCTTGATGCCATTGCTTCAAAACCATGAGTTTTCCCCCACAAAAATAAGGACTACCATCAAGAATTCTATTAATGGCATCAAGGTGTTTAATTTTAGAGATATAAAACTCATTGTCCAAAGTTAAAACTTCAACAAGATCATATTTCCAAGTCTTTTCAGCCCACAATTGCACTAAGTAATTAGGCTATTTCTTGTCTAAGAAATAGCCAATTACAGCATTCTCCCACAAAGAATATCCTTGCTTAGCAATTTCCAATGGGACTTCATAAGCGTCACCCTTAACAAGACCAATATCATGAAATTTCAATTTTGAGCTAGTAGGAAACTTTTGATTACCTTGAAAAAGGTTGCTCCATTTGGGTTTAATAGCACACTGTCCATTTTGACCCAACTCTAAATCAATAACCCGATGGTTTAATGCTCCATTGAGTGAGCCAGCACCACCGTGTTTCTTGTTCACCAGCTTGGACGGGAAATCCAAATTGCATTTGGGGAGGTAGCCAAGTTAGTAACCTCGGCCATTAACACTTCATCTTGGTGTTCAATTAGGTTTGAATCATTTGAATTTCTCTTTGTAGAAGATGAAGTCGAAGCTCCCGATGCAACTTTATTTGCATCTTGTTCCTTGTGGTTATCTTTTGAAGTTGACTGAGGCATATACCCACCAAAAAAAGTTGAAGATGAATGGAGGTGTTTCCCAATGAAATCTCCCTCAAATAGATCCTTTGGTGGACCTCTTATACGGGTAGATCTCCGGAGACTCATTTCGGTGATCTGAATCTATCACTTCATGCTCTTGTGATGGAGAAACTAAAAATTCACCCAAAGATATCTTCTTCGAATTCCTTTTGCCGATTTTTTTTGTTAGCCTTCTTGTCATCATTACAGATAGGCGAGAAGCATCGAGGAGGACACAATTTAGGCAAAAGATATAAGAGCAAGAAGAGTTGGTTGGACAGCATTTCTGTCAGGCATTTCAACAAACACCTCATGTGCACTGCTCAGATGGGGCTGCTGTTGATGGCTGTGAGGAGGGATTTGAAGAAGAGTAAGAAGGTGGCTGTTGAGGTGGTGGCTGAGAGTGGAGATGAATGGCGTTAGCAGTGGGGAGGGGTGTTCTTGGTGGGTTGAGGTAGGCGGTTGGGGCAGCCTCTTAGTGGGCAGGTGGGGTGGTTTGGGGTGCTTGGCCGAGAATGGGGTTGGGGGATCTGCTCTCGCCACAGGCATTTAGGAAGAAAGGATCCATCCGCCTTATGATGCCAGGACAGTGAATGAGACCCCAAAAATAAGGCTATCCAAATGTGATACTTCACTTATACAATTCATATTTTTCTCTATTCTTTTTCCTTTTCTTACGCTACACTCTTAGTGAGTGAAACAAGATACCACTCAGTCTAACAATGAAACACCTGGCTCTACAGTAGAAAAAGTGTCAAATTAATTTTGTTTCCAGATTAGTACTCAGCAACCCAGTCTTCCTTTTACTTGTGGCCACCTGCAATCCATATATTGTGTGTTTTCTTCAAATTCAAAAGGAGATTCATAAGTGATAATTGATTTCCTTAATGTTCATCTACAATACATCACTCACCGTCACCGCATAACCTCAAGTTCCAATTTAAGAGGTATTTTCTGCTACCCCAAACAAGAAAACATACTGTTCAGGGCTTGATGTCCTAATTTGAACATCGGATTATAGAAGGGAAAAAAGGAAAACAACAAAAGTTCACATCACTTAAATCAGGGTGAAAAAGTCATCAAAACTTTGTATTAGAGTACATGGTACATATTTTCATTGGGGTAGTTGAGTTTAAAGATTAAGACATATATTGATAACACATATTCTGTAATAATTTCCATGCATTTATCCTACTCCTATAGTTCAGCTGCAGCCGTTATCCAAGCACTACAAACAAGTATCAAAGACAAACCTCAAAAAAAAACCTTAAAAAAAAATTGAGATGACAATGTAAATTAAGAAAATTAATATTACTACCAAATGCCAAAAGAAACTTAAGCCAACTAAAAAGCCAAGGTCTGGTTCACCTTCATTTGGGTTTCTATCAATGACATCATTTCTTATTCTTTCTGTTCACATACATTTACCAGTGTGCCAATTATGTCCACATATAAGGAAAAGAAAGATAACAAAGAAGGGAGAGTGGGTGGTTGAAGCTCCATTAATTTCTTTCTTTTTGTTTCAAAAGATGATCATAATATGAAAACAATTTCCCCCTAAACTTATATAAATTAAGAATCAAAGATATATGCCTTTGTTTCTCTCTCCGTAAGCTCACTGCATTGGTCATTGACGATATGACTTATGAGAGTTCTCACTATTTCTGTAACCTGAAAGCTCCTGCTCTTGAGAAGAATTATGCCTCTTTTTAAGATGCAATTTGTGTATTATTATTTAATTCTTTCGTTTGTTTTCCTTTACTAAGAAATTGTCAGAATATAACCCCCAATCTCACCGGTTGCAGTCGACCCCAAGTAGTGGGGATAAAGGCCTTGTTGAGCTTAGAAACCTTAATCCCACCACTCCTATAAGGTGTCATACCAGTAACTTTGATACCATTCCACAATAGCTAGAGAATTTTTTCAATTTGACCTTAAGATATTTGAAACACAAGCTGGCTACATGTCAAAAAGCTACAACACATGAAGCCCCTGTTAAGCTTTTGGAGCAACTGGGAGTCTAACGGGCCCCTCTATTGAAAAGGCCGCTGGTGACTTGTGTGGAACTTAAGAACTAATGAATCATCTGTGATAATGAACTTTCTGGAGTTAATGCATAGCATCAGACTCTCACACACGACATAGTATTCCAGAGTGCATATGCAATGGTTTGGATTCAAATTTCTTCAGTGTCCTTTAGCATCCTTCTTGGTACATTCTGTTGTTCAATGATAATAATAGTATGAGAAACTTCTCAACAACATGGTCAGTCCACCAAATCCTCTTTTACCAAATTTGGGAGTTGATTATGTGATTCTTATAAGAAACAAACACAAAAACCATTCTTTACACATTTAACAAATCATATGCTTCACTAGAATCAGTAGCTGACAAAGGACTCAGTTTGGAAACAAATAAAACTACAATTTGCACATGTAGTTTGTGAACAATAAAGTAAACTAAACCATTCAATTGGTGCATTTATTTGGTTTGAAGGAATTTGACTGCCAAAAGACAAAGACTATATTATTTGATACAGTCAAGCGACTCAGTCATCACAGCATACTTCAAAACAGACTTTTTCTCCCTATTGTTGAATGGTAAAAAAAAATATAACCTTTTTAACAAGATAAATTTCAAAAGGACCTACAGTGAACTAACTCTAAATCAATTACACGAGAAATAAAGCATACGCACAGATACATCGTTTCCAAAACATAAAGTCGTGTAACTTACAGAAGGTGTAAAGCCATCAAATGGGTTCTTTCCCGCCTTTGAGTCAGCTAATAGTTCTCTAGCAGTTCTGATATATGATGCCAAACCCCCAGGATAGCTCGCATTAAGTCGAGCCAACTGAAAGAAACAGCTATACGTCATGAAGAGTCCTAAGAATCTACGAAATTTACATAAGGAGAAGAAATGCAAAGCATAAACAGTTTTTGTGACACAAGCCCAACTCTAAGGCAACACCATAGAGTTGTATTTAAGATTGACAATAGCCAATAGCACATCTCAAAAGGGAAGATATAAACCAAATAACACAACCTAAACCTCAATCTACAGTGATACTAGTAATGGTGATAGTATACCACTTACCAACAACAGTCAGCCATGGTTAAAGTCCTATAGCTGCTTCATAAGCCCAATCCAAATCTGAATGTCTAGAACTGCAAATTTCTTTACCACAAAAACAATGCCCTGTTTTTAGCTAATTTTGGCATATTTGAATCCCGACTTTTCTGTTTTTCTAAATCCCATAAAATTATCAAAAAATTTCTTTGAGATTTTATCCAAACTACTCCTTTATATTCCAAAAAAACTGAAAAAAGATTGTTCTTTTATCTTTGTCCCATGTCTAATCCAAACTACTCCTTTTATATTCCAAAAAAACTGAAAAAAGATTGTTCTTTTATCTTTGTCCCGTGTCTAGGAGTGCGAAATTCATACTTGCAATTGGAATTCAGGAAAAACGGATTAGACGTGAAAAAAAAAACATTAAAATTCCCCAGTGGAATTGGAATCAAGGGAAAACTGAGTTGATGTTTAAAATTTAAAGAAAAAAATCTTCACCATAAAATCCATGCTGTATATGCATTACCCAAAAAATCAGATAATATTTCAATATTCCCATCTTGTGAAATTTTGATCGGGCATTCAGATCTGAATACAGATTTTCACAACATTTAGATAAAAGTCACATGACAAGTAGAATTCGTAACATTATTATAGTATGATTCTAACCAATTGGGAGAGAGAGGGAGAGAAATTAGTTTGATCAATCTACATAGAGGTCAAGTAACAAGTGCGTTTGCAGGAGATAAGCCAATTGTTACATCTCTATTATACACTACTTTTCAAGGCATTCCCACATCGACACAGCACCCAACAGAATCAACGATTTCCAATCAAAATAAAATCCAAACAACCAGTTATACATAATAGAATATACCTGATTGAAGAAAGCTCGTTTCTCATCATCATCAACACCTGGTTCAGGCCATTCCTCAAACAGATGGCTCTGTCCCATCTCCATCAACATCTTCGCCAGCACAATCTAACCCAATATTTAAATCATACCATCAAGAACAATTTCATCCAATTATACTCCCACATACATTCACATATACGAGTGAACCAACCAACCAACCAACCAACCTGTTGGGGAGAGAAGAGAGAGAGATTATTTTGGAGATTGGGAGGAGCAGAAGAGATCCAATCCGCATGGATGTTCAGCTTGGAGAGGCTCTCAGCGGTTGATCCGACCGTTGAAGCCATGACGCCGGCACCTGAATTGAACAGTTGAAAGAAGCAGAGATTGCTGTTGCTGTTGTTTTCTTGTAAACCGACGGGATCTGCGAAGGCGAAGCTGGTGATAATTTACAAGAAATAGAGTCCGAGAATAACAAGCAGAGTGTCGTAATCCAGAGAAATAGAGAGAGAGAAGCGTATATACGAGGCAAAGGCGGGTGACCGGGAGAACGGAGCGGTGCCAAAATGAGTTTGTTAGAGCATCTCCAACAATAAAACGTATTTTAGCTACTCAAAAAATAACATTTTCTATTTTAGCTACTCACTTTTTTAATATAAACCCCAACAGATTTTGTATATTTTTAACTATTCCTTTTAAATATTAATTATCATGACTTTTGTATTATTTTTTTTGGGAAAAGTGAAAGGGAGAAAGAGAGAGAATGGAAGAAAATGAAAGAAAGAGAGAGAAAATATTATAAAAAAGTTTTACATATTGCTACAGTGATGCTCTATATTTAGAGCATCACTGTAACAAAAATTTATTTTACAGTATATGAAGATAATCTGTTGGAGTGCTATTTTTGGCTTTGGTTAGCTAAAATTTACCTATTTTGGCCATTTAAAACATCGGTTGCTCTTAGTTAGTTGAATTGGATAGCGACTCTTCACCGGGCCCAAGAGAAGCTCAATAATAGTCCTTTTTTTTTTTAGACCTTTATTTTTTTTGGTATTATAATTGGGTGTACCATTAAAGCCGACACATTTTTGCTAAAGATAGTAGTGATTTTTCATTCAACAATATTATATAGACTTAAAAAATAATTTAAAAATTATACTTGATAATTATAATCATTGATTTGATTGTGGGTCTCAACATTTATTATGATCCACTACTTATTCAACGATTAGAATTTATCAAGGCTAATTTTTAAATCCATCTAAAATTACTCTTTTTCATCGTCAACTTCCAAGTCATACCTCCTCATAGGACTTCTTTCATCTCTCTCAACTCCCACACTCAGAAGTTTTTCTTGAGGAATGTGAGCCTACAAAAACAATGTCAGTCCAAACATAAGGTAACTAAAGCATGTCTTTTAGGCTCCAACCAAAAAAATATCTCAAATTTGTATGTCTACAACGTAGTGTTAGGCCAAAATAGTTTTTTAAGTGTAAAAATTAAATTTTTGGTCGACTTTGAGGCTAAATTAAAATGGGACCCATTCTTTGTTTCGAATAAATTTTCGTGGGTTCATATTCTACTCCGTGAGGAGAATAATGTAGTATATTCACTTGCTCAAATCGAATAAGAAATGAATGAGAAAATAGACTCCAAAGTGCCCCTCTTGAAATGAGAAAATAAAGGTTGTACAATGTGAGATTTGACACCAATCTCACATTGGTTGAGGAAGAAATTCTACATAGACATATATATGACAAGTTTATTCTATGGGATTGGGCCCCAAGGGGTACCACAATTATATGAACGGAGCGAGCGCCTACATGCCTTTGGTTCAACCACACGCGCGCCGCCTGCCTTGCCACAACCCAGCCGAGCTCGGGTGTAGGTGTGGATGTGGTTTAGACCAAGTCCTATCTTTTTGGAGAAAATTCATTTAATTAATTGGGCGAGAATTTCTGAACTGAAATTTAATTTTTTGTACCCGTTGGATCGCACTAGTTCGAATTTGTTGTTTCCCTCCAGTCCGAAATTGAGTTATGACTGTTCATAGAGAACAATTACAAGTGGTGTCTTCTGACTTGCATTTCTCTACTGGGTTGTATTTTTTAGTATGGTGGCTGTCCGAAAAAGTCACCAAAGTGTCTATAAATACCTAGGCTCATTATAATTCTGTATTCATTCATTCATCGGTCCATATTCAGAGGTAAGCCAGACATTAGTGTATTGCATTTCGACATTAAGGTAGTCTGCATTTAGAGAGTACACAACACAATTTCTGGTTCACTGAACGAGTAGATTGGAGTACTACTTCTGCTCGTATAAAGATCATTGTATCCTGGGAGACATACGTTTGATATTCCATAAGCACCGTGTGTGGAAGCAAAATCTGTCTTAAGGACATAGTGTCAATCACTAGCCTTGATCTATATAGAGTTCAATAATAATTCATGTTCTGCAATCGGGTTAGTATTTATATTAGTTATACAAACAGTTACGTGTAACTGTTTGTTGTTACTGTTTCGTTAAGACTATAGTAACTATTTCTATATTCTGTGTAACTGTTTCGCATTTGATTGTTACTATTTTGTTATACATTATATGTTTCAAATCAGAAATTTCAATAATTAATTTTACAATATTTGAATACTACAAACAACACGTAGTTCATATCATAAATTCAACAGAAAATTAGAGTTGAATATAATATGAAAGACCTTTAAAGATTTAAGTACATGTCTTAAACTTATTTATTCTTAAAAATATCATGCCAACAACTTTTTGGGGTTTGAGTACACTTTTTTATAATTAGTTGTTATACATGTACGCTTCTGAGCTATAATTTCATAATATTTTTCCTTTTTTTTATCCATATTATATCTACATTAAGGGTTCACTTGGATGAAAAGAACATATAAACTAAAGAACTTGAAAATTGATAGATGAATAGAGATTGGAGAAAATTGGTATCTTACTATCTATACTACATATTATTACACAACATGTAAAGTTACAATCATTTTGTATCAAGCATACTTTACTACTACATATGAAAGATTAGTATATATGATAGAAATAATTTCACTAATCTTCATTTTGGTTATTCAGATTGTTCGAAACTTTGTATAGTGTTAAAACAAATTTCAATGATTTTTCTATGATAAAAAATGAAAAAAAAAAAATTCAACAGTTAAAGATGCAAAACCATTACAAGATTATTAACTCGATGTTCTCCATGAAAAGACAATAAAATAAAATTCCGAAAAAGATAATAATTATTCACAAAATAACTACACTATATTTTGGTTAAAAACAATTCAAGACAAAAGTATGCGTCTTGTTGATTCTTTAAAACCACCCAGACCAACAAGATCCTTGGTATTACCTCCCATGGTTCGAAAGACGTTTGACTTCTTTTTCCTCAAACCCGAAGAGACCTTTGCCATATAATGTTTTTAAGTTTCATATCTACAAGACTACAACCAGTGACGTGTTGCTGATATAATAACACATCTCACGAGAACATACATTTTGCTTCATTAATCTCTGAATAGGCCCATAACACGCCAAACGTTGGGTGCACTGCAATAACAAAGGTATTATCTTTGTTATGATAAATGATACCTTTGGACGAGTTTAGTATATAAAAAGATAGTAAGAAAATGACTAAAGTACTTCCATTATATCTCATTCCAAAAAAACACTTTTAGTGTCCACATTCTTTGAACTTGCCAGATCAAACCCTACCGGTGAGTACAATTGTCATTGAGGGAGAACCTGAAATGTCTAATTTAATGGTGTAATTATTTACATTTTCAAATTTAGTCTCTTGCCTTTTGAAGAGTATATTAATTGTGTAATAAAAATGAAGCTATGTTTTTAAAATTTTCAGCAAGGATAAAATTGACTTTAAAGGATTAACTAAGGTTAAAATAAGAAAATAAATGTTTTTCATGTTAAAGGACTTTTAGAAGTAGTATAGATAGATATAGATTATTGTTTTGCCCTTCTTCATTACGTGAAGTTTCTAAAACCTATTAAACCTAGGTCATCATTAGAATGCTAGTCCTCTCCATTTCGTGAAGCATAAAGTCACTTGCACCCCTAAGTATCAATGAAACTTTAGAAAAACATATCGAGAAGATTAAGACAATCACCCAATCTGTGAAAATCCAGAAAATTTAATAATTAATTAAATGGGTAATACAATATTAAGGTTATTAAGCAAAAACAAATATATGAAATTTTACGTAACTTGAATAATGAAATGGACCCCACTGTTAGTTTTGTCTCGAGAAAAAGAGTTGGGTGTACAAATTTCGTTAAATTCTGAGACAATAAAAAAATTACACATTACGAGTAAAAATACGTGATTGGATGTTACGTGATTAAAATTTCAACAACTAGACTTTTATTTGTAGGACCCATAATGTATTTAAAATTGCTAGTCAAAGCAACCTTATTCATACTTGACACATGTCAAATTGTAATTGACTTTGTGGGATTTTCAACCAATCAAAAGTGGACATGTGGCAAGCGCTACACTAAGTATTTAACGCTTACATTTGAAATACTTGTCTTTTATTCTTCTTTGCCAAAAACATTGGAGAGAGAGAGAAGTGTAAAACCCAGAAAAATTAAAACTTAATTAAAAAAGGTAAGACAATAACTAGCAGTTAAAATATAGGTTGAAAATTCAAATTTTTATAGAACTCGGATGACGAAATGGACTTCACCGTTAAATTCGTCTCACAAAATTTACTTTCCTTGTTAATTTTTATTAAATTCCGAAACAGTCGAATTTTTCGCGTGTTATAAAGCGATCGGGTGTTGCACGACTAAAATTATTGCGATCAGATTTTATTCTCTGGACCAAAGAAATAATTTAAAGTTAATTGAATAAAAATATACTAAATTTAACGTGATGCGAGATTTAATTAGTTCGGAATGAAATTGTACAAGTTAAAACGAGACGTGTGGCTCAATACAAGCCAAGTATAAATGAGAACTTAAAAGGGGAAAACTTAGTCTTCCAAGCCTTCCTCCACACAGATCAGCTGAGAGAGAAAAAGTCTTCTTCTCCATCTTCTTCCTTAGATCTACGAAGATCCAACCGTTGAATCGCTTCGAGTCAATAGATATAGTTGCTCTACGCAACGCGGGATACACGGCTATACCAAAAATCGCGCCATTCTCTGAAATTCCAAGAACGAGGATTAAGAGCTAAGGCTTGAGAAACTAGACTTTCGATTTTTAGGAGTTCTACTGTATGGGCTCACGCTACCAGAGGTAGGATTCCCTCCTATCTAGATTTATTTTCAATCTAGGGTTGCGATATGAAATTAGTAGGATTATAGAGATAAAATCTTATATGTTAGCACACACCTACTTAGAAAGGTATAAAAAATGAGTATGAGAACATGTTAAAAATCAATTCTTACTTGATTTGGGTTTGAGTTCGAAAATGTGAACCTACCGGTATGAGAGGCATGCCCTGCCGGTAGTAAGATGTTTGAGTTTGATGAAATGGCTTGGTTGGGTATGCTATATGTTTACATTTTATACCTACTAAGTATTTGATAAAATGCTTAGGGGTCAAGTGTGTTACTTGGATTCAAATCATATATAACATGCTTAGGAATGTTAATGGAAGTGGATATGTTTATTATATGCTTTGCAATATGATGAGCATGAATTGTTATTGTATACATTGCATATGCACGGGTAGCATCACATTTGTGGGCATCCGATATGAGTGTAGCTGTGTGTATATATTTTTAATCAAACCTCATTCTTTGTGGATTGATACTTGGGTTCGAGAAAGTTAGGCCTAGATTCGACTAAATTGCACGAGTTTACATTGAAAAACGTGTCAGAATTAGCAAAAAAGACTAGATTCTCCCTTAGATGCAAGATCCGGTAATTTTGGATAAGCACTCCCATTAGTATTAAGCTCATAAAGTATGTCGGTGTACGCGGAATCGTTGGTGAAAGTTCGTAAATTCAATGTCGGTTGAGTGACCATTGGTGGAAGTCCATAAATACCTACCCCAGAAAGATACAGATTTTTATAAAATAGTCATTAGATGTTAACATTAATGGTGGGAGCTTGAAATATCCAGATGCATACGCTTGACATAGCATGTGTTATGGGAGAGCCAGTGGGGCTCGGTGTTGCATTGCATCCGTGAGTTCTCATCTCATAGCAGGGCATGGAAATATATATATATATTTTTGAATGGATGTTTAACATGGTGTTTGCACGTGACATTTCATATGCATTTGGGTTCGGAGGTGATTTCCATAAGAGATACCCTATCGAGCGTGACTCACCCTTTATGGGAATATATTTCAGGTATTGGGCAAGCTTCTGCTGACAGCCCTCACTTGTGCCCACTTTGACGACAGAGCCGACTATAACTCTTATTTTTGATGTTGTAGTTTTTGTTTCCATTTACATTGGTCTTGTATAAACTTCTTAAACAAAAAAAAAAAATTTTGAATTAAGGCATGTATATGGGGCTTTTTTGGGACATTTATTATTTTATGAAGGAATGTATGCATAGATGATAGTTATGGGTTAATATTCAATGATATATAATTGAATATTAATGGTTGGAACTCAGTGTGGTCAATGGATAGGATTTGCACAGGTTGTGTGTGTCGGGTAGAGCTCCCCATACAAAAGAGGTTTTGCCTGGATTTTGTTAAAATTAGGGACCCCAGTGAATGGGGTATCACTATGTGTTATTGGGTTAAGCAGTATCACGGGTTGATGGGTGATCAACGGGTTAATCGGGACTCCCGAAAATTGGGGCGTCGCAAGAAGAGCTTCCAACTTCTTCAACTTCTCTTCTTCTTCCTTCGCACATATCTTCCAATGCAATCCAATCGAACAAGAACGAAGATTGCTCTACACGTCAAGTGTTATCCACCAACACTAAAATCGCCTATTTTTTGTCACGTTTTTACGTCTGGAGTTTTGGGCTCGTGTTTGTGGAAGGCTTATTTGGGCACTGCAATAAGCAAAAAAAAAAAAATAGTCAAACATGTGAGCGAACTCAATTACACAATGAAATTTAGAAAATATCATGACAAAACTCAAACATGGAATATCTTAGGACAAAATACACAATTCAAACATGTAAAAGCTGTAATTTCTCTCAATCCAATACCATTTAAATTTTTAAACAGCAAACATGTGTGCAAATATGTTGCTGCCATGAAAACTTATGCCTTAAAACTAATGAATATGCCAACAAATAAAAATATTCACAAACAACTACTAGATCCACCAATTAAGCGATGCATTACAACTTCTCAATGAGTTTTTGAATGCATCAACAAAAAAAATTAAGGAACTTTATCCATCCAAAAATTCCATAATAAAAAAAATGTTCTTAAAACTACTTAATCATAACAGGTGTACAACACACCATGACCAGGTTCATCGTGCTTGTCGAACCAATCGATGAAAGTCCTAGATCTCGACCATACTATTGTGAAGACTCATCAAGATCCAACTACTTCACCCAGGTACTCTTCTTCTCAAACTTTGCTAACAATTTCTCCTCCCAATATCAAATCTCAAACCATGATCAAAATCAAAGAATCAAAAAATAAAAAACAAAACCCTAACCAGAAAACATGCAATACAGAGAGATCGACGGTGAGAGAGAAGAGTGATGGTGTGTGCGACTTTAGAAAATGCCCTTTCAATTTTCTGGGAGCAGTGGGTGCAACATGCTACATAAGTAAAGATGTGGGAGAGGGAGATAGAGAAACGGAGGGAGAGACATACGGGGATTACCTCGTTGGTGGTTCGCTAGTGGCTCCATGGAGGGTTGCTGGTTGTTGGTCGCTGTTGGCTCCGGCTTGTGGAGAAAGAAGAGAAGGGGAGGAGAGGAGAGAATGAACATATTTGAGGGAGATAAAGGGGGAGAGATTGAGGATGGATTTGAAAATGAGATAAAGGGAAAGATACTACAGATTTTTGGCGTAAGCATTAATGGTTATTGAAGGCGTGAATTAGGGTAAGCAAAATGGAAAGTGTTATAGGAGGGAAAATATATTTTAAGATTCATTGTGATTTGTCGGATCAATAAATTTGAGATGGTCTAAGCCGTCTTTTATATTGGGTATGCTAAAACATCAAACCATTGCATCTTAACTTCCAAACCATTGCAACCAAATTGCATCCACTAATTGGCTATTTAATGCAACAATGAATGGTTTTTTGGGAGAGTTAGAGTTTCGGACAGAAACAGTTTCTGAACACCAGCCAAAGCAAAATCTGATCGACCAGTGTTTCGTTGAAAACTTTTTACTACCGTCATATACACAATTTTGATAGAGTCAATTCCTACTCTATCAATTCCAACATCATATTAGTTGTTATTATTTATATTCGATTTGGGAACGGTCAAGAGTTATTCGAGATACCTCTACATATGCGAGTGCACACTTGTGGAGAAGTGATAGTTGTATCCCGGAGAGTAGGACGCCAAAACCTACTGCACCGAGTTTCATACTCAGAGATGTGGAAATCTATTTTTAAGGACGGTAACTACATATCTCTATTGATAAGTTTTCTAATCCTTATTTATTTTCTGTTTTGTAGTATTTTGAACTAGGGGCGGCTCAAGAAAACTTGAGGCATAAAGCGACATTTGTGAATGAGGCGTTTTTTCAATTGTTTGTATCACTAATTATTCCATTCTTTCTTGTGATATGGTCGACTTTAACTAAGACTCTATTAATTTTAAAAAATTTCGTAACTAATATTTTTTTCTTTTTTTTTTGTATATTTTGCATCCAGTGTAGTTGTTTTGCATGCTTAACTCTCATCGTGAATATTTTTATTATTATTATTTTGTTATATTATTTTATTACTTCTTATTCTTTGGGATCTATTAATTGTTTATTTGCAGAACTTTTCTATGAAGTTTTGTTTGGTAGTAGGAATAAAGATTTCATTTTGAGATTCAATTATTTTAAAATTTTCTCATTTTTTAGAAATATTTTTCATATCCTTATTGATGATGCACAAAATTGTCTTGTGCAAGATCAACAGTCAAGAATGTATAAGGGTGTAATTAATGAGCAATTAACAAGCAATCAATGGCAATCAATGAATTAAAACGATAAAACAGAGAAACAACACGGGGATTTATAGTGGTTCGGTCTCGGATGACCTACTCCACTTTCGGGAATGGCAGCGGTGGCCTGATGTTATTTATTGATGAATAAGAGTCGCCGGAGGGATGTTCTCCGGGAGTATGATAGTGCTTTGGGAGAGAAGGAGAAGGGGAGAGAGAGCAATGTGTGTAGTGAGTGTGTGGGATCTTAGAGGCGTGCCCTTATTCCTAAGAGGGCTTATATTATATAGCTAAGGTAAGACGGTGACGTGAGGAAGAGGTCTTCCACTATTTTGGTAAGTGCAATCTCAGTAGGAATGGACTTCTTTGGCAAGCACAGTTAAGGTAGGAGTGGATCTCCGTATCCCGTCATCCTCTCCCTCGTGCTCCTATTCGGTCGGAGGAGAATCTTGATTGGATTGGACTTGATGTTGAGCTTGGACTTTGAGTTGGAATGGGCTGAACTTCGTATCGGTGTACCAAGGCAAGAGGAATATAGAGAAGTAGGCGCCCAAGGGACCAGGTCCAAGTGATCAGGTCCAAGTGACCTGCCCAGCGGCGCCCATGCCCTTTGGGCGTTTGCCTTGCTTTGGTGTTGACCTCTTGGTGTTTTCTTGGATCATCATAGGAGGCGGAGAATGAGGAAAAAAGGGAGCTCGCCTGGGCGGCGCCCAAGTGATGGGTGACCTCCTTGTTGGCGCCCTTTGGTCTCCCTTGGCCATTTGGCTTCCTTCTAGACTCCTTTTGAATGGGTTGACCCGACTGAATGGGTCTTAGCGACTTGGGCTTCTTCTTGAGTTTTTAATATTTGGGCCTTTCTTGATTTATTGGGCTAACCTAGTTAATTTCGGGCTCATCACAGATAATTATTTTCTAGTTGCCATATTTAATACATAATCAACAAATTAGTTCTAAATAACCATATGGTATCTATAATTACAGAATATAACATGAGCTTAAAATTACAAAAAATATAAAAACAATACAGTTTGATTTGTCATGGTTATTTACAACATTAAAATTTGATATTTTAGTTCTTTCTTGATCAAAGTTTGCAATTAAGTGGGTTATATTATTTAGGTTTGATTTGGTGTATAATTTAAAATGAAAAGTTGTGTGTGCGTGAGAGAGAGAGTTTTGTTTGTATTTAATTAGAGATGTAAGAGTGTGTGTGTGTGTGAGAGAGAGAGAGAGAGAAAGAGAGAGGAGAGTTTTGGTTTTACTGTTTTTGTTTTACTAAACTGAGTTTTAACCGTTGGAATAAAATGTGTGGGTTGTATTTTTGGATCCAACTATTGAATCTGAAATTTAGTTGTTAAGTGTACATTTTATTGGAGCTTTTTGTAGAGTTTATATTGTCATATATTTAGAAATTTGGGTTGAATTACACTATACATTAAAAAATATGAGGCCTTCTTTATAGTTTAGGCCTAAAGCCCCGTTTTTTCGGTTACACTGTTAGACCGACCCTGTTTTTAACTTGAATTTTTTACAACATGCTTTTCACCACACACCTGTTCTGCACTCGGCAATGTCAATATGCGTACCTAGATGCAAAGTAACGCCGTCAAGCATTCTTCTTTTCCCTGCTCATTAATGATCACATCTTTCGGTCAATGGCTTCTATGCTATGCATAGCCTACCTGTATGTTAAGGCTCTCGAACCCGTATCAGAGATCAAGGAATTTGGATAACTAATCTCAACCCCTAGATTCGACGGATAATGTTCATACACTTTGGCAGCTTCAAGGTTTCCTTTTCATTCCCTTCTTTCGGTTTTTAGGGTGGTGAAGCTTGCATTTAGAACCTTGAGGACAGACTCCGGTCGTTTCAAATGCAGGACATGTAAGAATTTTTAATAATTTGTATGTGAAATTTATAACACCTAAATTATAAGATTTAGAATATACATGTGGGACTCATGATGCTCAATCTTCGGATTTCTTTCGCAGAAAAGCAAGGTCTTCTTCTCTTTTTTCAAAGCAATAGATAGATTTCAATGGAACAAGTCAAATTAGGTTATGAAATGGAGAGGGGACCTAACCTGCTATTTATAATAAATTTAATGGACTCTTCTATTACGAGTCACAATTAGATGAAGACCTACATTTAACCACACCAACCACATCAATTAAAGAGATATACATAAGCCCATCAAAATAGATCACTTAACAATGTTGGGTTCATTTCATTGGACCATAAATTCAACCCGTTTTTCACAAATTCAAAATTAACTATCAATTAATGGAAGTCCAAAATGAAAAAAATCTTAACGGGTTTGGGTGATTAATAGGTTAACTTGGTAAACCTATGAAATAAATGAATCGGTTTTTGTGTTTAACTCAAACTAGTTTCAACTCGTTTAACCCATTAACAATGAAATTATAAATTCCCAAAAAAAAAAAAATTTAAGTCTCTCGTCCTCTGCCTCACCTCAAAAATGGTGATTTCTTTCACATTCGTTGTTGTGCATACTGTTTTGCTCAGCTATTGTTATAATAAATAGATTAAACATATGTAATCTGTGACGAGTTTATGATTTTTTGTGTGAATTCAAAAAACTCTAACCGATTCTCTTATTTAACAGGTGACACATGGATTGTGCCGAATAACTCATCTAATAAATGAGTCGTGTACGAATGTGATAGTTGGATCCGTTCATATAAACGAGTGAAGTATTTTTTTTTTTTTTTTTGAAAAAAAAAAACGAATAGAGTATGAATGAAGAGTTTTTTAACACAAACCTGTTCCATCTGACACGAAACCATTTCACCCGCCACGATTCCAGACCTATCCATAAGGCATCATTTGGGTTTTTTCATTAGGCATCCACAATATCTATGACTGAAGAAAGCTTAATATTCATTGGTAGAACATCAGTAGCAACTAGCATGGTCATTAACCCATTCCAACCTTATCAACCTTCTCCTGCATTTAAATACCTCATACATAATGCTTTCAACAACCAGGATAACCATGATTTAAATCGAAAACAGACTTCAGAATTATGAAAAGCTAACTACGAGATGAAAAAAAAACTCAAACTTTCATTATTGCTCAACTCATTCGAACAAAATAAACTTCTTGTAACATCAATTATGTAATCCTATAACACTTTTGCACATGGTAACTAACACAAAAAATCATAATATACAACAAAATCAAACCTGGGGGTGGGGGTTATACCTCACTGAAGTACCTTATCTACAACAATTAGAGTCCTCTGAGACATAGCTTGTGGACATCTCACTTGGGCTGCCGATGGCCAGAAAGGATTGTGCCATTGGATTTCTATTCATAATGCGGATTGGTTTAGTCAGCTCATCAAGATCAGCTACTTGTAAATCTGAAGAGTTACTGTCACGCATGGTTGCTTGCTCGTTAGTTGGGTCATTCGTTTGTTCAGCTTCTTCATCACTTACGCCTAAGCTAATATAATCAGCAAACAATCCTTCTTGAAAAAAAATGTTGTGATCATCCTTTGCTGAGTGCTTTTCAGACACAGCTGTAGTGCACTCGGAAATGTCAATATGCCTAGAACCAAAGTAACGCCCTTGAGCATTCTTGTGTTCGCTTGAAAGTCTCCTTTTCATTCCCTTCTTTCGGTTTTTAGGGTGGTGAAGCTTGCATTTAGAACCTTGAGAACAGACTCCGGTTGCTTCAAAGGCAGGGCAGACGTATGTGTGCTTCTTTCGACACTGCAAGTTTAGAGATGCGTAGCTACACTTCACAAGTTTAAAGACTAGGGCATTGTGGAGTGTGGTGTGTGTTTGAGAGTGAGGGACAAAGAGAGGTGAGGGGGAGGGGGTAAAGACGGTATAATGTTGCAGTTATTCAACTACAAACGCCAGAAGTTATGACAAACTACATCAGCCCATAACACAAGCCAAGTCGAGCCAAGAGAGAAAATCATTATAAATCATTTAACGCTTTTTTCAATGGCAACCACATTGAGCAAAGTTGGACACAACAATCAAGTAAACATTACTGGTTAAACCGAACATAATAATTGAGGGTAGAAATTCGTAACCAGTCAATTGACTAAAAAAAAACTCAATAAGGTGGAAGTAATCGACTTGTTGTCAAGTGCATGTTTCCAAACTTGTTTTTCCAACAAAAAGAAAAACAATTCACAGAGTAAAAATAACAAACTGAATTCAAGAAATACCTCATTTCCCTTGGCACAATAGCCCTTGAGAAAACCTTCACAAATAGAGGAATTTGGATTCACATTTACGTGTCTATAGGGACAGTTTTCATTGGAGCATAATCCTGTCAATTGATGAGTTAGAAAATTAATAATTTAATATCACAAAAGCAGAAGATAACAACATCCACCTTGCAGAAAATAGGAACAATCCTGCATCCTCTCGGGAATGACCTGCATGGGAAAAACAATTAAGACAAACCAAAAAGAAAGGGTGAAACCCACAAACTGGGCATTGTATTGCAAGGGACCACATCAAACTGAATTGATTAAATGAAAAATGCACCTTGTGAGTCAATTTGCAGTTGGGATTGGTGCATGAACCATTCAGAAATTTTGTGCATACAACGATTTTACCCACATCATGGATATAGGGACATTTTCCATCCTCCTTGTTACACTTGCCAAACCTTGTAAAAAACTGACAATACTTCCTCTTTCTAGCTAATCGCAATCTAGCAGTGTGTAAACTCCATCGAACTTTCTCACTTGCCAAGATGCGAGTTCGTTTTTTTGGGTCTCTAATAAGCTGGTTACCATTGCCAATTCGCACATATCTGCAAATAGGTGAAAACATTTATATGCAAGCACTTGCCACAAAGCAGAAGTCTAAAAGTAACTCTTATAAGTTTTTTTCCTTTGTTCTTCTTTCATCCTTTATTTATTTTTATTTTCTAAATCATTAAGCTTCATAAAATATTTTCACAAGCAGGTCTAGTGAATAATTAAAATTGGGGCAATCAGAATAAATCTATATCTGGGTCAACATACTCATCATTGCCAATCATTAGTCTTCTTGGAACATAAGATTTCTTGGATCTCTTTTCCAATTGGGTAGCAGCCAAGCACGAAGGATCCTCATCTACAAAGAACACTAAGGAGAGTTACGAAGACAAATTGAAAGATTGATAACATATCAATTAACTGAAATAATATCCCATAACAGCAGTTACAAGAATAAATATGAAAACTGTACTCATCAACGATCTTATGGTTGTACCCAACCAATGGTCCCCTATGAGGGTCAAAGCTTTTGCACACCGAACCTCTGTTGGTGGAGTGCCTCGCAAGCTTGAACCAAAGCCCGATGGGACTGATGGCTCTAACTGTCTCCATGTCAGATTTACTATCATCTATCTTCTACCACTTCCTACTGTTGACAAAGGCCATGATGCATACCTCACACTCACAACTCTGCAAGATCCTCAAGGCAGTTCCGAATATTGAAAAAGTAAACACCTATTCAACGACCTAGATCATCTCTAAGTACTCCACCACCACCTCCAAGACCTGGATTCCCTTTCCAGCATCCCTCAAAGTTCCTTTCACAATGTGGAGGGTGAAATGACTAGGCCACAAATTCTTACCTCGACTTTTGGGCCTTTTCAGAAGTCACCCCATAGAATTTTGGTACATTTCTCACTATAGTTCAGGGTGTCTTCCACTAGTTTTTATGGAAGATTAAATATATTCCAAAAAGATATCTTATATCTCCATTGCAAGATTTTCCAGCATCTCAAATATAAAACTGTGGCCCAAAGATATGGGTCGTTGCTGGTTCGTTTTTTTGGCTTTCTTAAGGTTATAGGGAAAACTTAGGTTGTAGACTATGAGTTGAGTAATAAGACCATGCGGTCCATGCCAGACTCATTTTTACTGTTCAATCTATCCAAGGTGTAAACTACTTTCCACAACCATATGTGAAGATGATGTCCCATTTCAATCACTCTGCTTAAGATCAAATCTTACAGCTATATAAAAATAAAAACTCCTAGCATGCATAAAATGAAAAATTGCAAAATACACTATTAGAATACAGTGCTACTGGGAACCTTGCAGTTATTGGCATCTGATATCCAAAATGATAGATATTCGTGCTCTGATGGTGCTATTCCAACCACATCATAGCAGAAAGAAGTACAAAAAAAAGAATTAACATATTTTAGGCATAAACTAAGGCCTACTGAAATGAGGAATGGACCACCTGAAAGCCTCTGAAGGGTCCTTCTTGTTGGATCCATCTTGTATCGGACTGAACCAATACGGAATACACGCTCTCCTGCAAAATGGAAAGGTGATCATATTGCACTCTTTTTCTTTTTTTCTCTTTTCCTTGAAATGGAAGTCAAAATAATATCAAACAATATCAGGGCACCCTTCTTAAAAGCACACACAACGAAGGTGCAGCAACATGCGCATACCAACCATCTTCTTAAACCTTTTCTTTGACAAACAAAAAAAACCAAAAACAAAATAAAATAATTATCTGCCACACCAGGATTGTTGATTGGCCTGCGTGGACGCAGCTTTATACCATGAACTGACTTACGGGAACCACGACTTCTGCTCTTTGTCTCGTCGATACCACAAGCAGAACCATTTTGTTCTCTCTTTCTCTTCTCTGCTGCAGCAACAGCTAGTGTAGCTTCCTAAGGAGAAGAGCATAATCAAGATTATTCCTAATAGCAAGTTCATTTACCCACAAATAACCACCTAGTTGATCGTCAATCAGAAAAAAGGCCTGTCCATGAGTAGTACAGCTCAACGAACCTCATTGGCTTTCTTTGAGTTCCTTTCGATGGATTTTGACCACTTCAAACTAGAGCCACCAACACTTAACACCTGGGATCTTCGAAGAGAAAAACCATGGGTCGACCTTGTGTAAATGGTATCTCTCTTTCTTGAAAGCAACAATTTCCGACTAAGCAGAAAATTACACCTCATTATTTCCTTAGGCAAACAAGTAGAGACAAGATAAATTCTGAAGCAAGCAGCAGAAACAGAAGGAACGGAACCCGCTAATATACCTGATTGTCGACAAGGAACTGTAATTGGAATTGGAAGCTGCATCGTGCATGAAGCTTCTCCAGTATGTAGCTCTTTTCCATGGGAATAGATGTGGCCATACCTTCTGACATGATAATGAATTACCATCTTTCCTTAATGGCTTTGTACCCACAAGCGTCCACACCCAAGAGAACTTTGACGGTTTAAATTTCTTTCCTGAACCTGCAAGTACTGAACCAAATAAGTATGTTTTGCCCACTAACCATCTCAAAAGAACCCTCACTGATTCCATATTACTCATCTACTGTAAGGAAATAGAAATTTTACAACACAGACTATCACATGCTGCAGGACGAAAAATATCAACTAGAACGATTACTTTTCTTGTTGCTGATAGAATGACGATCACACAGCTTCATGATAAGGACAAAGATGGAAAACCCAATATCAGTAAATAACAAGGACTATTTTCTGTACACATTCTCAACAACTAAAAGATAAGAATAAAAGGTACAGACATACAACTGAGGAGCCAAAAACAACACCATATACAACAGAAGCCATCAAAGAAGAAGAGGCGGACTCAGTATACAAGCATTGGATGAGCAAACCAATGGCATAATGGCAACAAGTTCAAAAGAATAAAAATTAGGTTTTCTCGGACATTTTCATCCCTTTACACCATCACCACCACCTGAGAGAGAGAGAGAGAGAGAGACCCATTTTCCCTATATCATAAAGTACAACATTTAGTGTCTCAATCCATTTCATGTCATTCCTATTTGGAATGATGATAAATTTCTTGAGAGATATTGGGCAACGTGAAATCCACTTAACCATCATCACAAGATTATGTGAGCAAGAAAAACAAAAATCTCCTAAAATGAGCAGGTTGGTACTACTAACAAGAACAGGGTAAAAAAAGGAATAGAGACAAATTAAAATGTATTGCAATGTTTAACAGTCAAAAGACAACATTAGCCAAATTTAATCTATTCTGTTATAGGGTGTGAAAAATGCACTTCCAAAATCTTTTAAGCTACTATAGTTTAGCACCACAAAACCTAGAGTAAAACCAATAAAGGCCACGAGAGGCTCAGGTAAGGAAAAATTCAAGATATAAACCCTGGAAATGGTTACCATTTCAAGGTTAAGGCACCCTCTTAAATCAATTTTCTGTAATAGTTCTATTTTGTCCTTATTTCAGGTTGGCAAGCTGCTTTGGCTAAAAAAAAAAGGGTAGCATGCTGCTGATTAGTTGTAGTAAATTCTATTAACTTTGTAGACTCATCCATGGGCTCAAAAGCCATCCCTAATTTTTATATTGGCAGGTTATTGAGCATTTTTTGTCTTTAGTGATTTAGAAAATATTAACTTGCTAAAGTTTCAAAATTTTGGAGTGTAGGACTAGTAGGATTTGAAAAGGTCCGACAGCCTGCACATATCCATGAGGACCATGACCTTCTCAATATCTAGCAATAGTGCTATTTAAGGATTTTGAGATGCAAGTCAAACCCCAAGATTTATGCCTGATGGTTCTAGGAGCAATTCCTTAAGTTCTATTTTCTCTTCAATTATCGACTTTTCTGCACTTTTTCAGCCTTTAAAATCCATGAACTGATTTTGTTATCTCCTCATTCTGACCTTAAACTTCCTATTTAGCAAGCCTACCTATTATCCTTAAAAGATACTAATGGAAAATACCAATATGACAAAACCACGCACATGTTACTGTTCATGGGCATCAATCACAGTTTTGAACAGGCCCCCAACTCTAATATATTGAGACCCAATCAACCTCGAACCTTTTTAAATAAAACTGAACCTCTATAACAGCACTTATGTGCTAAACTATAGCATCTTGCATCAAAATTTGGTCCGACAATCCACTTTTTGAACTATCAAACACCATGATCATAAAGAAAATGTTAACAGTCATGTATATTATGAATTACAACTTTTTCACCCTGTGATCCTAACACAGCTTCATAAATCAGTTGACATGCATTCTTGTAGGAACAAAATAAACAGCACCTAAGCGACTGAGTACTAACTAGCAAAAAAAATATTATTTGAGTTCTGAAAACACACCTTTACCACCATGTCTCTTGCTAGAACTTCTGCTTGGAATAACTTTGAGAGCCATTTTTCCCTCCAAGTTTAAAGTACCATCAGGGATTGCAACTCCTTGCTTGAAATAATTTCCCACTGATGTTCTGATGAGCTGATTTTTCCTCCTCTTGTAGTAGCCATCAGATGATGGTGCTTGAGTCCTATCTACAGCCTGAAGCAACAGATCACTAGAATTTGAAGCTGCAACCAACTGATTCGATTTTCGCTTTACATATATCATCTCCTTCCCCGAGTTCCCTTCATCTAGCATGTGCTGGTTTTCCAAATTGTTGATTGGACCGGTTTCATATTCAGGAGTCCCAGAAAATTTTAGAGCATCCTCAGAAGGCTGCACACCCATTTTCTCTGAAAGTTCCACAGGATCCGATGTAGATGCGGGACAGTCATTTAGGGAAGGATCAGCCATTGGCAAAGATGTAGAATCTCCTTCGTAGAGGGTTGCACAATCTAATGATTTGGTACTGCAGGATAGTGGAGGTGTTTTGGAACTCTCAGAAGGAGCATTTGATTCTCCCATTTTCAAGGAACCTGGTGGGTCAGCAACACTAACCCCATTTCTGGATCCTTTGCTCTTTTCTAATTCATCTACACCTGAAGGATACAGCCTATATGCAGAGGAACTAGAAGCATGGGAACCAAGGGAAAGGGCAGTGACTGGAGATGGTTTTCTTACCAGACTGTTACCTTTACGAATATAGGAACTCTGGATGTTCGCAACTTTTTTTACAGGTGGCCTTGGTGGAGGAATCGAACCTGAAAGTGGCTTCGCTCCTGTAATAGGAAAAGCAGTTGAGTTACCAGTTCGATGCCAGGTTCTAGGTTTTGCAATGTGGTTTGAAGGGGCTTCCTTCCTTGAAGTGGTAAATTTTGAAGACGGTTGCCCTGGAAAAGCCCTTCCAACTGCAGAACTTGGCTGATTCTTTCTCCAATTTGAGTTCATCCTCCCCGGATTCAAATCCTGAGTTGATTTATTGGTATCCTTGGCTATAAACAATTCAGTCTTGGTATTGACAGAGAGATCCCTTACCATGGCAGCATCTGATTTCACATTACTTTTGGCATTGTCTGAAGCTGTGCTGAGGGTAAATGATACAGAACCACCAGACACAGGCTTCTCATAAACTTTTTTGTCATCCCCACAAACTGCTTCATTGGATATCAGGCTGTGAGATAATGTGGTCCTCATCATCTGTGAGCCAGAGACGACAATGGGTAAGTTTTCTGGAGAACCCATTTTGCATAGATTGTCAGACACCGAATCCACGAATTCATCACTGGAGTTGGTAGCGGAGACATCATCACCATGTGTACATAATGACCGATTTTTAGATACAGAAAGCAAATCATCCTTCACAACCAGATAATTGTCACTTTGAATATATGTACTGGGCAGTCTCTGATCTGATTCTGGAGTCTGCACTTCTAAAGCAAGTCTATATTGAGTATCCTTGGTATGATGCATCCCAAGCTCTTGCACAGTATGTGCATCAGCATGGTTTTCCCCTCTGCTTCCGCTTTCTGTATCAATAAAGTCATCCCGATGATTGGTTGTGGCCATAACCATAGTCGCATGTTCTTTCTGATCAGCTCCCAATCCAGATGGACAAGGAGAATCCTGCCCTAGTTTTAAAAAATCAAACTTAAAGCCATCTCCCATTGAGTCAGCCCCAAATGATCCTCTTGCCCAATTGTTTCCAAAAAACACAGTGATTGGCATTGAACAAGGTGGCAAATCAGCTGAACAGACGGTATCAATGGTAGACACTGCAAGTTTATCTTCTGATTTTGTTGTACCGTTTTCAACATTTGAGGGCACTTCTGAAGAGGGTGTGGAAGTTTCAGCACTTACATGTCCCTCATGAATCTCTGATAGCGCCGGAAAAGACAAACCTGGGGCAAAAAAATTTCGCTTCTTCTTGTACTTAGGACTGGTACCATCTGAACCAACATTAACATTGCCTCTAACTGAAAGCCCATCCCCAGATGACCCTTGCTTTAAACTGTTGCCAAGCAAAACACTGTCCCCACCACCAGAAACAGTAAGTTCCTCTTGCACAGAAACAAGATCCTTGACAGGAGAGCTTGAGGTTTTATCTACATCATGTCCAGAGGTAGCTACATTAACAGGCACGTCACTTCTCCCTGGACTTGACAAATCCAACTGAGTATTCCTAGCTTTCCTCTTCCTCCTGACTTTTGGTGAATAACTCTTACCAGAAATAACAGTAAGATTGTCTCCCACCAAAACTCTAGCCTTTGAAGATCCCTCCACGGGATCATGCTCAAGTAATTTAGCGGCTCCATCTAGATGTGACTGATTGTCCCTATCATCTGCAAGACTAGTGCTAGGAAGAATACTAATACCTTGAGAATTGGTAACACTACTGTTAGAATTCAACAATGTACTTAAGATATGGTTGGAGCTATCTGCAACTGTGGTATCCTCATGAATTCTGGCATTCTCATTAGGCAAAACAAGATTATCATTACCTCCCACCGAGAGAACAGCAGTTGAAGATTCTTCCACTATATCATCTACCAGTGGTACATTGACCTGATTTAGAGAAAACTTCTTGGAACCAGCATCCACACAGTCCACATCAGAAATGGCATCATTTCGTTGTGTTCTACTACATACATAATCAGAACTCAACATATTACATGCACCATGGACAAATGCAAATGTAGCTATGGGACCTTCATGAATTTTGTTTTCAACTGAAGCCATACCTTCTGAAGATCCTTTAACAAGACCAATCTCAAAAAACGAAGGGACTGCATTCTGACAAGCCTGCTGGCTAACATCATCCACCCTATCAATGCCAGAGACACTAAACCTATTTTGTAATTCAATTGAACACATGTCAGACTTTGAAATGGGAAAAAAGTCATCAACAGATCCATCTGCTTGCTCAGATCCCTCATCAATTTCAGTGCTTCTCTTTCTCTTAAAACTCAGTTCACATGGCCTACTAGAATCAAAGTCAACGCTATAATTCTCTGAAACTACAGGTTGTGGAGATTCATCCATTTTATTAACAGTTAGTTCATTTGGACAAGGAAGAGAAACAACATCATGCACCATAGCCATACCAGCTGAAGTAACTTTCTCTTTTGAATGGATAACACCCTCATAAGATTGAGAGACAGCAGCAGGACTGTTAGTGGAGCTATCAACATTAACAGGCTCACCGTCTCTTTTTTCTAGCTGCAAACTTGACGTATGTGAAAGAAGGGTAAGGACTCTCTTCTTCTTCCTAATCCCAGGTGAAGGTGTTCCAATCGAACCATAAATGCTACCACCCTGTTCTGAAACCGAACCCTTCCGAGATCGCTTCACTGGACTATTTTCAGCTGAATCAATGTTCTCCCTAAAACAAGGTTCTGAACCAATATCACATGCAATACCATTTCCAGAAACTGTAAACTTCTCTGCCGACTGTTTAATGGCCTTCCCAGAACTAGATGGACAACCCGCCCTGTTTGCGGAGCTGTCCGATTTATCGCAACCCTCACCAAATTTTGTTACTGGTGGATCAGACACTATGAATTTCTTAATCTTCCTATTCCTAGGTGTTAAATTCCTACAAGACTCAACCACTGAACTTGATGGGGCCACAATAGCCTTGGCTACAAGTGCATTAGATTTAAAAGAAACATCAAGCTCTACTGGGCTTTTATCCCTCTCCTTCTCCATTTTGTGCTCTGGATGCACAAGAACATCTTTGTCTTTACCCCTAAAGCTACCAATGTTTCTGTGATCAAAATAATTGTAGTCCAAGTAACCTTTAGAAAAATGCTGCTCATGGCTTCTATTCCTATTACTATTAGGTTTGCATGACTGAATCCTAAGCAGAGCACTCTTCCTCTGCGTTTGCTTCTTTGGAGTGTGAATAGTGTCTTGGGTACCTTCCCTCCCATCTCTATTACTGACTTTGGTCGAATCATTAAAATACGGTACCTCCCTTACACTCTTATCACTATCGCCCCACTCATAGTTTTCCAATGCCATTGGAGAATCGTGTACCTCCTTAAAAAAATGCCATCTCCGACCTTCATCCCTATTGTTCCAAAACCTCTCATTTTTGGTCAACGAACCATAACTCGATTCATAATTTCCCACATTGGACATAAAATCACTCAAAGGGTCTGTATTAGAAACCAGATTAGACTTAACACCAAACCCAAAATTCCTCGAAGACCTATCTGGGTTTGATATATATCCATCATTGTGGCTATAATCGTCTTTACCGTGACGCCTATCTTTATGGTCCCACAAAAGTTCTTGCTTCTGAATGTTATTATCTCCAAATCCATCAATAAATTCATCTCTGAAACTAGAACTACGTTGTATACCATAATTCTGTATATTGTCTCTAAACCCATCAATAAATTCATGTCCATATCTCGAACTAAGTTCACTATCATGCTGATAATTATCAATGGGCTGATACAGCGAGGAGGGTCGGTATTGGTTGGGTGGTTCGTGGTTGGTATCAAGAGTGATTGGCCTTGTTGGGTGGTGCTCCGGCGGATCCCTAGGTGGCACCCGGGGATCTAGGTACGGACTTTCATCGGGTATGATGAGACGGTCTTCGAATAGAGCTGGATTGGAAGAAACCCTAGATGACTCGAAAAGGTGGGGTCTTCTGGGGTAATCATCAATTGGGTGGCTATGGTGATTGCGGAAGGTGTATTGGGATTGGTGGAGATTGTAAGGAGGTGGCGGTGGTGGTGGTGGTGGTAGAGGAGGAGGAGGAGTGGGGAGGGGACGGTATAATGGCTGTGGTGGAGGAAACGATGGTAAAGGAGGCGGCGGCGGAAGGTGTTGGGGGGGAATGAAATTAGGAGGACGAGGAGGGGGATGAGGAACATACCTGTTGTGTTGGTGGTGGCGGTGGTGGTGGTGGTTGAAGGGAGGAAGTTCCATCGTACGTTGCGGTTGCGGTTGCGGTTGCGGCGGTGGTGGTTTTTCACTCTTCCGTTTCCTTTTGCTGCTTGAGGCACGTTTTCTCGGTCTACAAGTCTCTCTCTCTCTCTCTGTGGCGGCGTTTTGTATTTGACTTTGAATTGGTTGTCAGAAAGGTCGGTTCTCACAAAATTCCCAATCCAATTTGTAATGGGATATTCTTTTTTTATTAGGATAAATTACATTTGGACCCCTTAGGTTTGTTCCTTAATCACATAGACTCTCTCACGTTTAAAATATTATATTTAGATCCCTTGGAATTGACGATTAGACAACGGAATCAAGAAATGATTAAAAGACCAAAATTGGCAAAATACGCCCCAAAATACAAGATATTTTCTTAATTAAACTGCAATTACCAAAATACATTTTTAACTATATCTTCAGATTTTTTCTCTCTCACGCTCTCTCTTTCTCTCAATCATTACCATAATCCTCCCCCATCTCTCTTTGCAACTCAATCATGGCCATAACCCTGCTCTCTCTCTCCATCGTTTTCCACCACCTTGTATCTCCCTCCTCCCTCCATGGATCCACCCCTTCTCTACTTATCTCCTCCCTCCACAACTGCACCACCCTGTACCCACCCCGTCTTTCTTTCTTCCTCCACGGCTCCACCCATACCACAAACCATCCTCGATTCACCCTTCTCTCAATTGCCTCATCTCGGATGTAAGACAACATCAATTAGGGTTTGCTGTGTGATTTTGAGACCACGGATGGTGGTGTGGTTCCGTGCAGAGGTGGAGGCGAATAACAGTGGCTCGTAGCCATCCCAACTATAAACCTCATCTCTCTCTCTCTCTCTCTCTCTCTCTCTCTCTCTCTATATATATATATATATATATATACATATATATACTCCAAAAATGGTGGAAGAGTTGTGATAAGGGTAGCCCAATTAGAGGATAATGGTTTGTGATTTTTCAGATTGGTGGTGGCAGTGGTCGTAGGACTTTGATAGAGAGAATTTAGGGGGAAAAGGTACTGATGGTGGCAATGGGTGGTTTTAGGTACATGGAACGGTGTCGTTTTGCGTCGCTTTTAGAATTTTTTTTTTTAAAAACCCTTACCAGAAACAACGTTGTTTCTAGTCCTCCATATCAAAACCAGAGATCCTCTTTTCTCCCGCTTCTTCTTTGTCAAACACAACCTATTTTTCTTGTCTTTTTCTCAACTCATTCTCCCTATTCTTCTTCATCAAATGTAGTTAACGCCAAAAGAGCCACAATACATACTTAAGCTTGTTTCTCCCGTCTTCTTCTTAGCATGCTTAATATTGATCGGGAATGATGGTACGGTATCAAAACCAGATTTCGTGCATATCGTTCATTTTTCATTTAGTTTTTTCATTCGTTTTTCTTGTTTTCATTTCATGCATATGTGTATGTTTCATTATTTCATTAATATAGCTATTTTTTGATTATATAGCTTCCCAGTATATGCATATGTGTAATTTCATTCTTTCATATGCATATGTGTATGTTTCATTCTTTCATTAATAGAGCTATTTTCTTATTATATAGCTTCCCAGTATATGCATATGTGTATGTTTTTAGTATATGCATATATGTAGTTTTTAAGTTTAGGTCAAGACATTATTGAGTTAATAATATTAATATTTTCTAGAACTTGAAATAATTAATATTTTCTGTTTTTGTGGTCAATGTTGTTCCAATTTGATTTTTTTTTTGTTGGAATATCATACATATATTATGTGTTTCATTCACCACATAATGTCATTTCAATTAAATTTCTTATTGTAGGATACTATGATTGATGATTTGGGGGTTAATGTGACAGAGAATAAACCTCATATTGATATGCAATTTGATGTTAAAGAAGATGTTTATGTGTTTTACAATAATTATGGAGGGTTTGTGAGATTTAACGTGAGAAAATATTTTTAGAATAAAAGTTTGAAAGATGGTGTTGTCTTTTATAGAAAATATGTTTGTTATAAACAAGGTCAAAGAGTTCGTGATAAAAGAGAGTGACAAATAAGGAAACCTCGAGTAGAGACGCGAACAAATTACCAAGCTCATATGTGCATATCTCTTAGTAGAGAAATTGGCAAATTTGTTATAATGAAATGGGATGACAACCATAACCATCATTTGCACCTTGCTGAATGTATGCATATGATGTCATCCCAATAGAAGGTTATCGGAACACAAGACATTAATATTAATATGGCTGGGGATTGTGAAATATCACTTAAGGCTTCCTATGAACTTTTGAGTATTCAGCCGGAAGGAAAGAAAAGTCCAGGTTTTACTCGTCAAGACCAAAAGAATTACCTCCGTGAAATGAGGCAACAAGACTTGAGGTATGGTGAGGCGGATAGTTTGTTGAAGTATTTTAAAACGGAAGCAGCTAAAAATCCATCATTCTATTATAGAGTGCAATTGGATATGGAGGAACATATTACTAATATTTTTTTGTCGACCCAAGGATGATTATTGATTATGGCAACTTTGGAGATGTTGTCTCATTTGACACTACTTTCAGAATGAATAAGGAGTATCGGTCCTTTGCTTGTTTTACTGGCTTCAACCATTTTAGGGAGACAGTATTATTTGGATCTACATTATTGTATGATGAAACAGCAGAATTATTTCAGTGATTGTTTGAGACGTTCCTACAAGCTATGTCTGAAAAATATCATATTACCATCTTCACCGATCAAGATCAAGCAATGACTAAGACTATTTCTCAAGTGATACCAAAAACATACCATGGGTTATGGTTTTAGTACCTTTTTCAAAATGTTTTGAAACATTTAGGGAACATATATAAGGATGGTTCACATTTTTCTGCTCAATTTAAAGAGTGTGTGTATGGATATAAGGAAGGCATGAATTATTTGAGGCTTGAGAATTGTTGCTTACAGAGTCTAATTTGCATGATAATATGTGGATGAAATCCACTTGGGCATTGCAATAGAAATGGGGGCATGTGTATGAAGAGGACTTTCACCACAAGAATGAGAAGCACCCAACTGAGTGAGAGCTTGAATGCAGCCTTACAGAAGTACTTAAAGTCAGATTATGACATTGTTCAGTTCTTTGTACATTTTGAAGGAGTTATGAATGATAAGCGGTATAAGGAGTCAGACTCATAATACCAAGCTAGGCAAAAATTATCTAGATTGAAGTTAAAAAAAGCTTCAATGTTAGTGCAAGCAAGGCAAGTGTACATTCCTACTATATTTGAACTATTTCAAGATGAGTATGATATCTTTCAGTGCACAATTGCGACACCAGGTGATGTGTTGGATGGGTGGCATCAATTTGTGGTTTGATTATTTGATGAACTTAGAGAGTATTTGGTCTTGGTTAAGACTAATGAGGAGATAGTCAATTGTAATTGTTAGAAGTTTGAAATGGAGGGCATATTATGTGGTCATGCACTTAAAGTCTTGGACATGATGAATATTAAGCAACTTCCCAAGCAATATGTACTTAAGAGATGGAGACGAGCTGCAAGACAGAGTTGTACTCAGGCCCCCAGCACCATGTCAAATCAGGAGGATCCCAAGTTAATGGCAGCGTCATGTTATAGGCAGCTTTGTCCTAGAATGGTACAACTGGCTGCTCGTTGCTCTAGTCTTTAACCTGCACATCAATTGGTGTCACGTGGTGTTGAGGAATTATTCAAACAAGTGGATATTATGTATGCATAAATTGGTGATGGTGGTGATAAAGTTAATGCCTATGAAGCGAATGATTTAATCCATAAAGAAGGAATAGAAAATGTTAACCCAAACCTTCTCTAAGTTAGAGGTTTAAAAAAAAAAATGGAGGTTACAAGGGTTGTGATCGACTAAAATCTTGGCATGAGAAAGCACCACAGAGAAAAAAAGGAGCTTCACAACCATCACATATGTCTAATGTATCGTATAAACATAATTATATGTATTTTTATATAAATGTACTTATCACAACATTTTGTATTCAATGTACATGGCTTCAGTCACTCGTGTACATCGACATATGGTTATCCGAATATATTGTCTTCTCAAGCTTCGAATAGTTTACAAAGTGTTATGGTATGCTACCTTATTACTAATTTTGTTGTTTCACATATGTATCAAGTTTCTTTGTTTAACCCCTCTCATTAATGTAGGGTACTCCGAGTGATTCAACACATGTGCATTCTTTAAATGATGCTGAATCATTTTTCATGAATGACTCCTTCGATGATGATTTGCGACGTGTATAATGAGCAGCAGTTGTAAGTATGCTTGGGGGATACTAGTTGTTTATTGGATTGGGAGATACTAGATGCTTTGGGATAACAGTTGGAATGATATTTTGTTGAAAACCATGTATTTTGTATTTTTAATGAACATGATCATGATCATGATGCATGATTGTGATTATGTGCCTTTTTTTAACGAACATGATTTTTTTAATGAACATGATCTTTTTTCCAAGTCACAACACTATACACAAGAAACAACATTCATTCACAACACAAGTTCTATCAATACAAAACTCACAAGTTCATTC
The DNA here is from genome assembly GCA_951799425.1 of Ilex aquifolium. Classification (NCBI taxonomy): domain Eukaryota; kingdom Viridiplantae; phylum Streptophyta; class Magnoliopsida; order Aquifoliales; family Aquifoliaceae; genus Ilex; species Ilex aquifolium. The sequence goes on from OX637406.1 coordinate 13,805,681, forward strand.
AAATTAAACCTACAAGTTCCACCAATACACCATTGCTCCTACATCTCTACTTCACTAGAATCACAAACATAAGCATCACCACTAATAACGTGGCTACAAACATATATAAATTCATGGCTCCTTCATTTGCCTCAACACGTTGAACTCTATTAGAGAGTTCTTCAATCTTCAACTTTAATGCCATTCGTTGTACATCTATCCTTTCATTTGTAATTTTTGAATAAGGCAGATTAGTTGGAGTCATCCACTTAAAAAATTGGCATCCCTCATTTGAACATTTATAATATAGCTTCCCAAGATTTTTGGCAGACTCAGAAACTTTGATAGACACTATTTTCTTAAAATTTGTGCATTGCATATTGCAATATGTTAACTCGGTGTTGCTTGTTTTTTCTTTTTTTCGGAAAGTAACTCGTTGTTGCTTGTTGTCGTGCTTGAAGATGTCACTCTTCAACACTACAAAAATGAAAGGACAATAATAATTAAAACTCAACATTATAAGTTGCAGCTCATTCATTCATGTTCATTCATTCAAGTTGATGGTATAGCAAAATGTAGCAATATTCATTCAACATGTTGTCCATATAGCAAAACTCAACATGCTCATTCATTCTCTGTCAAAACTCAACATTCATATTCATTCTCTATCAAAATTCAACATGAATCATAACAATGACTCATTGTCTAAATGCCTAATTGCCTAAATGACAAAATGCCTAAATGCCATTCTTCAACACTACAAACATGTTGAACTAAAACAACATGCAGTCATGTTCACAAAAAATGTACCCTAATAACAAAATGCAGTTATTCTTTACTAACAAAATGCAGCCTAATAACTAAAACAGTCATGTTCACAAAAAAAACTAAGCCTAAATGACAAGCTCAAACTAATACTAAATAATACTAAGGACGATTAAGTTCATCTAACACATTTAAACCAGAAAAATTTAACCTATCAACCACACAAATCAGATGACGAAACCAAAAAAATAAAAAAATTAAACCCATCAAGGTGGGAATTTAAACTAGAAAAAAAAAAAATCAATCAAACCCATCAACCAATCAACCAATCAAACCCATGTAGGAAAGAAAATAGATTTCTATATTTTAATTATAGATCTTTAGCAACTGACCAACCTTTATGAAAGTGGGACGTTGGCAATCTTGGCAACCTTCAACCCGTTATAGATCTTCAGCACGTTGGTAACCTTCCATAGCATATGACGAAGAAAACTGTAAGTGAAGAAGAATGGCGGAGAAGGATGGATTTGGGGAGATTTTGAAAAAAAAAAAGGGTTAGGGATTTGGGCGAAGAAGGCTGTGCAGAATTGACGAAGAAGGAATCTCTAGTTTTGATATGAAGGACCATAAACAACGTCGTTTCTGGTAAGAGTTTTTTTGAAAAAAAAATTCCAAAAGCGCCGCAAAACGACACCGTTCCATTAAACCGCATGCTATGTGGTAATTGTCTTACCGTACAAGAGTCGGACCCGTAGACGGTGTGTGCTAAGATAAAAGATGGAGGAGGTTTAAAGAAATATTATATTTAATTTGTTGGGTTTTAAAGAGATTAAATAGTTTTTGGGTTTTTATTTTTTATTTTTCTTTTTTCTTTTTTCATTTTCTAGTGAGATATAAGTAGTTAGGAAATTTTATGAGTAAGATATGCTGACATGATCAAAGGTTGACGGTATGACAAACGGATATTAACGAATTGGGGTTATGTGTTACATGGGACCAAATTTTGAGGGATTGTGATGTTATTTTATATACCTGGGGCCCGTTTGTTTTGAGTATAAAATAAGCCCGGTATTAGATTTATCTCCATTCCACTCCAATCCAATAGTATATTATACCCGGTCTTAAACTATAATCCCATCCTTCCCCTTGTTTGTGTATCACAAATATTATCTATGTAATACCTATTTAAAAAAGTCAACAATTGCGGCTGGGGTGTAAAAAGACAATTTTATACTTATAAATCAAAGTCAACAATTGCGGCTGGCTTTGTAGTTGAGGGCATTTGAGTCTTTTACCACTTTAATACCTCCTTCCAACATTTTATACCACCGGGTAGGTGGTATTGAATAGCACCTTGTACAAGGCATTAACGACACTGTTCATAGCGGGTCGGTATTGCGACCCGCAAATTAATACCGACCAAAAAAAGCCAAACAAACAAGGTATAAGGTAGGCCCCACGTACTATTTTCTTTATACCACCCCCTTATACCACCCTTATACTCCTATCAAACATGCCCCTGAGGGGGTCTTTGTGATTTAGTGACATACTTTAGGGAGTTCAGATATAATTTACCATTTTTATTACTTATTATAAGATAATTAGGAAGTTGAATCCTATAAATACATCTTCATAAACAAAAATTCCGATTATTCTACAATATGCAAAGTTAGTTCTATAAATATCCTTCATAAACAACAGTTCAAATTACTGTACAAAATCCAAAGTGAATCCAATAACCAAAGACATCTCTTAATTTTTCACTTTCCTTCTGAGATGTGTCTCAATCACCTTCTATCATCACTTTGCCTCTTCTCTCTCTCTCGTCCCTCTCGCCATTCTCTCACGTCTATCTCCATTTCTCTCTCTCTCACGAAAAAATATTGGATGTAATAATGACACCACATGACATTGATGATGTGATTTCACCAACTAGTGATAGAATATCAAGTGGGTTTAGTAGGCGCTATTATTTTACTAATTAGCAATAATTATCTCTGTCATATTGGAATAGCGGGGGTTCACCAATACAATTTGTTATTTTATATTAGATAGTTATATCACGTGGCAATGATGGCGGGATATCACCGTTACATCCAACATTTATTCCTCTTTCCAGTTGGACATCCACCAGTGCCACCAACCACACCACCAATGCCACGTGATTCGACGCCACCACCACTCTCACTCAAGTATCTCTCTCACACCACCGCTATCATCTGCCACCAAACCTAATGTAACCCTCCCAAGCCCTAAATTCATATGCCCAATATCTGCCACCATTGCAACCCTCTCATTTTTCCATTTGACCTCCTCCTCCTATGTCGAACCCTAGATTCAATCTCCTCCTCCTCCACAGTGTACCCACATGTGACCTAAGGATCCCCCGATGAGTCCCCTCCCCTACCCTTTCTCTTAATTGCATTTTCCATGCTCTTTCAATTTTGAATTTGTATTGTTGGGTTGGGTTGGTGATCGAGTTACAGTGGGCATAGTCAATTTATGAACTTCAAAAATAATTTTGATTTTTTTTTTGTTTTGAATTAGGGTCCAATGGTGTTTAGTGTGGTGTGGTGTAGAGTTTCGTTTCTCTTTCTCCTCTGTAGGATCTTAAAATAATCAAGCACTCAAGAATAATCTCACACACAAAGAAATCATAAAAGAAACAAGAAATTAGAAGAGAAAGCTTTCGGCCAAAACAATGAAACTCATGAACACGTTGAAGTCCAACGTCAAACTCAAAGAAAATCACTTAACCAAAACCTTATGTCATACATATTACAATTATAAGTAAAGGCTTTTAAATATCAAAGAGATCTAAACCTATTAAAAAACTAATAACACCAATCCTATTATAACTTTAATTAAACTACACCAAATTAACTCGAATACTTTATGGGTCAAAACTCTTAAACCCATTAAAACTCTAATTGTAAATTAATATCAAATAAATAAGGAATAAAACACTTAGAGAGTTTGGGTCAAAATTCAACAGCCTCCCTTGAACTAAACTCTTCAATCTTGATCATCTCCATCATCCGCTTCAGTTTCACGAATGCTTCTGATTTAAGTGACTTGGGAAAAATATCTGCAATCTAATCCTCAGATCTACAATACAGTATTTCAATCTCACCATCAATAATCAAGTCACGAATATTATGATACTTGACATGAGTATGCTTGGTCTTCCCATGAAAAACTGAATTCTTTGACAAAGCAATAACTGACTTGTAGTCACAGAAAATTTTTGAAGGAATTTTATGTGCATACTACAAAAATCCAAGCATAAGACGCAACCAATCTACTTAGGTAGCACAACTGGTGGCTGCATATACTCTGCTTCAATGGTAGAAAGAGTAACAACTTGTTGTTTCTTTGAAGACCACGAAAAAATTCCTGAACCAATTTGAAAAACAGTACCCTAAAGTATTATTGACTTTTTCCACATCATCTCCCCAATCACTATTTGTATACCCTACAAGTTCACAAGAACCAATAGGAGAATAAAAAATACCATCACTCTGGATACATTTAACGTACCTTAAAATCTTTTTTGCTGCTTGCAAGTGGAATTGATGTGGAGACTCTATGTATCTGCTGATAAGACCAACTCCAAAAATAATATCAGATCTAGTGAAAGTCAAATAACGTAAACTTTCCACCAATCGTTTGAAATATGTGGGATTCACTAACTCATCATTCTCATCTTTACCCAATTTCAATCTTTCTTCAACCGGAGTAAAAATAGGATTGCAAAAATTCATTCTGAACCGTTTAAGGATATCCCTAGCATAATTATGTTAGGAAATAAAAATCTCAATGTCTATCTGATTAACCTCAATTCTAAGAAAATAGAATATCAAACTCATATCAGTCATCTCAAATTGAGAAATTATTACCTCCCTGAATTTCTCAATTAACTTCATATTATTCCCTGTGAAATTAAGATTATCCACATACAAACACACAATAATAATATCTCCTTGAGAATTAGGTTTGACATACAAAATGTGTTCATATGGACATCTCTGACAACCATTCTCAACAAAATAAGAATAAATCCGAATGTACCAAGCTCTAGGGACTTGTTTAAGCCCATACAAAGCCCTTTTCAACTTATAGACTTTGTTTTCCTCCCCTTTATTCATATAACCAGTAGACTGCTTGATTAACACAAAACTTTGCATATTTTAGGTGCTAATCATCCTATTTTCAATTGTTTTTGGGGGTTAAATGATTGGAGTTGTATTATTAGAGTTCTGAACGAAGATTTTTGGTGTTTGCAGAAAAAATGCGCTAAATGAGGCTTCTTAAAGCCTTCCCAAATGAGTTGAGGTGAATGAGGATGAAAGAGTGGCTAAATAATGGCTCAGGAGTGAAGAAATCAGACAAAGCAGCAGAAGCGTACCGGTACGGTTTGGCCACTGGAACATAGCGTACCGGTACGCAGTACCGGTACGGTCCTGCCTCTGGAGTTCGGGGTACCGGTACTGAGTACCGGTACGGTCAGCTATCCCTGCCCCAATCTCTGCAACTCAGGTCCGCCGTTTTTTAGGGACCCACCAATCACTCTCCCACTTGTCTCTGACTCCTCCATCACATTGTACAACCCTCCAACACCCTCCATTTGACTTTTGAAGCTTGAATGATAAATGAGGAGAGAGAAGAAGAATGAAGTTGGGTGTGCAGGCTAGCTCTGCACCACCCTGTCCAGCCCATCCCTCTTGACAACCTATGGATGGAGATCACATCACTCAGCTGGGAGAGCACACTATGGACATTTTTGGGGGAAAGAGGACTCCATTATTTTTTCAATTATTCAGCATGGGATACACTACAGAGGAGGATATATAGAGAGAGAGAGAGTCCAGGTAGAAGATGATGAATAGTGTTCTAGAGAGATAAATTGAGATTTTTACATTTTCTTCAATACATTGTCTTATAATCTCCTGGAAGAATCTTTAGAGCTTCATTTAATGTCATTAATGCTAGTTCCTACAAGTTCATTGCAAGTTTAATTCTCTTTTAAAGCTTTCACCATCAATGCTTCAAAGTTCTTCTTTTTCTTACTTTCAAAATAGGTATTCATTACTTCACTTATAGCTTATGTTTGCGTGCATTTAGTTACTCAAGAACTTCATTCATTTACAATGCATTCTCATTACATTATTAATTTCATCTCAAGCATGAGTAACTAAAATCCTTTAGTTGGCAAAACCAAGGGGAACCTCCACTTGGGTATGCCATTTCAACTCATTCTCCTCCCTTCTTTCAGAGTTCAATGGTTCTGTTTGACTGGGTTGAGGGTGGATAAGTTGGTGAGTCTTTGATATTCCATAGGCCTAGTCATGGTTTATGCTTAGATACTCACTCATCTTATCCCTAGCTTCCCACGAATTAATTGTTCATTTATGCTCTATTGGAGGAGGGATTCGAGTTGAGATGGTATTCCTATTGGAGTGACCTCTTGGGTTAGCCAACGTTTGTTTCTCATTTCATTTTCACCAAAACACAATTCACCAAACAACTTTCAACAACAAAAGATTTTACACTTTCTTTCACCCAAAATCACCTTCCCCTTGGTTTATATCATTCACCGTGGAAACGACCTTGGAGTACCTTCAAGTAAAACACGACCCACAAAAGTCTCATTGCGCTTGGGGAGCATTTTTGTTCATACACATAACACATTTCCCCCATCCCATTTTCCCATCTCCTTGCCCTTTCTTTTGACACTACTCAAAGGGAGAGTGACACTCCCATCCATCCATATACAATACATTTTGAGGGATGATATTTAGGGGTTGATATTTAGGGGTTAGGGATAACAAGGAAAAACACCAAGCACTGCTCAACATAAACTTCCTCCTCAAGGACACCATTCAAAAATGCAGATTTTACATCCATTTGAAATATCTTTCAAGAATTATTAGTAGAAAGAGAAATAATCATACAAACAGTATCAAGTCTAGCAACATGAGCAAAAATCTCAAGATAATCAATACCTGGTTTTTGTTTGTACCCCTTGGCTATTAACCTCGCTTTGAAGCGATTCACATCTATGTTTGGCTTGTATTTGGTCTTGTACACCCATTTAACTCCAATATCTTTCTTTCCATTGGAAAGAGATATAAGCTCTCATATATTATTTTTCTCAATGACATGAATTTCTTCATCCATTACATTCATCCTATGTTTCTCCCTGTAGGCATCATTAAATGAAACAGGATCACAATCTGCATATAAAGCAAAATTTACCAAATCCTCATCTGAAGGATCACTGTTAGTGCCTATAACATAATCCTCCAATCTAGCTAGCATGTGTCGTTCAACATCTAGATGACTCTGGCTACGGGGATTGACCAGCTGGGGACTGTTCAATTGGCTGATCACCAACTGAATCATCAACATCAAAAGGAACAAGTGTAACTGATTTGTCTTCCTTTTAGGACTAATCCCAAACACCCTGCTCATCAAAAGCGACATCCCTACTAATAATTATTTTTCCTATGATATGATTATAAAGTTTGTACCCTTTTATAACTGAACTGTACCCAATAAAAATACACTTTTAAGCCTTATCCTTAAGTTTTTTCCTAAGTGGATTTAGGAACATGGACCCTACAATACAACCAAATACCCTCAAATGCTGAATACCAGACTTTTGACCACTCCAAATCTCATAGGGAGTTTTTCCCTTAAAACTTCTAGTAGTGGGCATGTTTAAAACATAAACAACATGAGCAACAACTTCTACCCAAAAAAATGTAGGCATATTTTTAGATTTCATCATGCATTTAACCATATCCATAATAATTCTATTTTTCCTCTGTGTCATACCATTCTGTCGGGGAGTATACTTTGCTGTCAACTGATACTTAATATATTGATTTCTCAAAAAATATCATAAATCATATATTCCTGACCTCAGTCAGTCCTCAAAATTTTAATTTTTGGGTTAATCTCAAATTACACCCCGAAAGATTGTTCAAATTTCAATTTGTACCCTCAAAAGATAAAAAATCTCAATTTGCGCTCTCAAAAATAAAAATTTGTATCAATGCGCACCTCAAGCTAACAACCGTTAGTTTGTCGACTAAAATTAAATGAATAAATTACACTTAAATCCCCTCATGCTTGTTACTTAATCATGTAGACCCCTCACATTTGAAATATTACCCCTCACTATCAGCCAAAAACAAAGACTCTGAATTATCAGCATTGCTCTCTGCAATTTTAGTATGATAATTCTTATTATCGAATCTCCTTAATTTGTAGCAGCCCTTTTTATAGTGCCCTAATTTTTCACAATAGTAACATTTTATCTTGGATTTATCACGTTGTTCACCCCAATTATTACCTTTGTATTTTGCTCCACCAAATCTGTTTTGTCACGTACCTTAGTTATTTGAATGTTGATACTTCTGATTTGATTGAGATTTATTGTGGGATTTATCCTTCTCTTTCTTGAAAATCGTCTGAGTCTGCAAGGATTATTCTCCTAAAATCTCAGTCTTTTCATTCATTCTTTGTTCATGGACTTGTAGGGAATCCATCAACTCATCAATTGTCAGGGGATTAAGATCCTTTGACTTTATGATAGCTGTGACAATATACTCTAACCTCATTGATAAGGTCCAAAGAATTTTCTCCATAACCTGGAGATCCTTCACTTCCTCGCCGTTAGATCTCATCTAATTGACAACAAACCAACGTCCGCGAGAAATAATTAGATATACTCTCTAATTTTTCCATCTGAAAAAGTTCATAACGTCTGTGTAGAATCTATAACTAAACTTTTTCATCTTGTCTTGTCTAATATAACAATTGATCAAGACATTTCATGCCACCTTTGTCGTCAAAACATGAGCAATCTTGTCATACATTAACGAATCAATTGCTCCATAAATATACATCAACGCTCTGTTGTCTTTCTTTTAATTACTTCCTAATTCATCCTTTTGGGCTTTTGTGTAAGTTGGTAGATCTCTAGGATCTATAAACCCGTTTGTCACAATATTCGAAAAATCCATGACCTTGAAAAACAACTCTATCTGTGTTTTCCAATGTTGAAAATTTGACCTCCCGTCAAATTTTCCAATGGGACATTGAACGAACTAGTTCCTGTTTGCTATCTCTAAACTTGGCTCTGATTCCAGATGTAGGATCTTAAAATAATCAAACACTCAAAAATAATCTCACACACAAAGAAATCATAAAAGAAACAAGAAATTAGAAGAGAAAGTTTTCGGCCAAAACAATGAAACTCATGAACATATATTGAAGCCCAACGTCAAACTCAATGAAAATCAACTTAACCAAAACTTTCTGCCATACAGATTACAACAATTATAAGTAAAGACTTTTAAATATAAAAAAGATCTAAACCTATTAAAAAAACTAATAACATCAATCCTATTATAACTTTAATTAAACTACACTAAACTAACTAGAATACTTTATGAAAATTCTTAAACCCATTAAAACTCTAATTGCAAATTAATACCAAATAAATAAGAAATAAAACACTTTAAGAGTTTGGGTCAAACTCCAATATCCTCTCAGCGAGATGACAACATGTTGTGGGCTAGTTTATGTGAATTTTGTGATTATGAGTTCATGAAATTTTCTTTTGTTTCCTGCTGTTAATTTCGTTCACCCCTTTTTATGTGATTCGTTTGGTTATTGCTTTTCCGTAATTTTTTAGGTTGAATTTGACAACTAATTCAAAGGTAAATACTTGTTATTTTGCATATTTATGGATCTGGAGGTAAGAGCAACTCCAACCGGATTGTCAAATCCTAGTTGGACAATAGTAACGGCTATTTTTGGCAGTCTCTCCTCCTCCAGCAGATATTGCAAATGATGACTAAACAAGCCAAAATTTGGCATGATGCCAAATTTCGCATCTCTTCAAACTCTCATGCCAAATAATATTTTATCATTAATGCTATTGGGACATAATTGAAGGACATAATTTGAGGACATAATGAATTGTCACCAATGAAATGATAGTGAAATATATTTAATGATGGGTCTCATTGTAGCATTAAATGAATTTATTATCATTTCATTGGTGACAACTCATTATGTCCCTAAATTATGTCCATAAATTATGTCACAGTAGCATTGCTCATATTTTATTATTGGAAATTAATGTTGTTGTTGGAGATAATTTTTTAGCCGTTACCACCATTTTTTTAGCCGTTGGAATTTTTTTTACCACCACTATAAAATTAGGGAAAATTTCAGCCACACCCTTCCTAGTTTACTATATCTTCAAGGACACCCCCTCTATTATCAAAAATATCACTGACTCCCCTTCTAGTTTATATTGAAACATCACTAACACCCCCTACCATTAAACTACCATTTCTAACAAAAAAAATTAATCTAAAATACCAAAAATACCTCTACATAAACCTCAAGTAATTTTTCTATATAAAATTTTATTAAAATTCGAGCCAATTAAAATTTATTTTTCTACATATTAAAAATTGAACCAATTAAAATTCGATTGAAGCTGAATAAATTTTATTTTTTTTAACGTATTAAAATTCGACCTATTAAAATTTATTTTTTACATATTAAAATTTGAGTCGATTTGAACTCTACTCGAGTTGTTAGCGCCGATTAAAATTCGCTTTCGCGTCGATCAAAATTTATATTTTTTTACTTATTAAAATTTGTGTCAATTAAAATTCGATTTATTAAATTTTATATTTTTTATGTATTAAAATTTGGGCTGATTAAAATTCAATACGAGTTGATTAAAATTTGATTTGAGTCGATTAAAAATAATTTTTAATTGGCTCAAATAGAATTTTAATTAGCCCAAATTTTAATACGTAAAAAATATAATTTTTAATTGACTCAAATTTTAATATGTAAAAAAATAAATTTTAATTAGTTTGAATCGAATTTTAATTCACTCGAATCTTAATACGTAAAAAAAATTAGAAAACAGAGGGGGTCTCATTGAAGATATGCTTATCTAGAGGGGGTCTCATTGAAGATATACTTACCTAGAGGGGGTGTGGATGAAATTTGTCCTTAAATATATCATGGACAATTTAGTAAAATTACATTCTAGTTAATATTTTTAATCTGACAAGAGGTGTCATTGAAGATTCAGAAAATAGATGGGGTGTTCTTGAAGATATGGTAAACTAGAGAGGGTGTGGTTGAAATTTTTCCAAAAATTTAAGTTTTACTTAAAAATACATTACAATTCATATCTATTTTTATATCAAATCATAGTATAAATTAGAAAATTTATTGTGACTGAAGAATTATATTGATATAACATAAGTTGATTTTAAAAAACTATATACACGAGTATTTTTTATCTTAGAAATAAAATGTTAAACTTTTTGATGAGAAAATACATATATAAATAGGCATAATGTTATTTTTACATATGATATGAGTAATATTAGATTGATGGAGTTTTTGAAGATTTGTTAACAATTCATTGAAAATATAATAATGAATATTTTTTTAAGGGTAATATAGTCAATCAAAAAGTTTTATAGAAACTGATATTTATACATAGAGAATAGATAATCAAAAAAGATGTTACAAATAATTTGGAGATTTAAATATATAAGGATATAATTGTAATTTAGATATTTAATTGTAAAATGATAGAGTAGTCTTTGCAATCCTTTATAAAGATAAAATAGAAATTTAAAAACTTTTCATCTTAATGTACTTTTATTAGTAGTATAGAAAAGTCAATATTTATGTACCGACTTCCGTTTTTCCCAATATTCAATGAATGCACTTGGCGTAACCTTGTCAAGTCCAATGCTGAAACAAAATCCCAAATCCAATAATTTCAATTTCAAACTGAAGTTTTAATTTTACTACAATATAAAAAAATATTTGCAACAAGCAAAGCTCACCATTTACTACAAACAAAACAAATCTAATAGTGTGCGTGGTGTCTATAATTGAACAATGTCTATCACTGTATAGCACTACGACTGAGTTGCATTCTATATTTCAAAATCTATGCCACAATGAAAATGACAAATACTGATAGAAAAGTAAAAGACGTGAAAATTTTACTTTCATGGCCACCGAGGAGCTCTACAGAAAACATATGATACCAAATAACCATGATTCTCTACCATACGAGTACCTGAACCCACCTTTAATAGAGCACATGAACAAATGTTAAGTCAAACAAATCCAAATCAAATGTATCCACCTCACTAAAGCAATATTACAAACACTTAGTATGGCTAGAGCCACTATGCAATACAAAAAAATCAAGAATGGATTGGGAACAGATATAAAGATTATCCCTATAAAAATTGGGATTAGTTACACTAGAGGTCCCCAAAATATGAGGTTTGTCTCATTTTGATCCCAATGTTTTAATTGCATCATTTTATTTTCTAAAATATTGAATATGTTTCTATATGGTCCCTCAAACAGATAACGTCTAGATTGCTAACGATTTTTGATCATAAACTTATCACATAATACCTAAATACGGACAAAAAATAATTTTGATAGCTTTTAAACAAAATTTGGATAGCTCTTGAGAAAAAATATGTAATATGAGTAGCTTTTGACCAAAATTGGAATAGCTCATGATCAAAATTGTGCAATTTGGAAAGCTATTTAACCAAAATTTAAGTAAAAATTAGGTCAAGAGTTATCTAAATTATTTTTTTTTGTCCATATGTAAGTATCATGTGACAACTTTATGATAAAAAACTGTTAGCAATCTAGACGCTATCTGCTTGAGGGACCATATAGAAACATATTCAATACTTCAGCGATCAAAATGATGCAATTAAAATATTGAAGACCAAAATGAGATAAACCTCATACTTTGGGACCTCCCGTGCAATCAACCTAAAGATTGTTGTGAAGACAAATTTAATTAGCAACACAATGACCCTCTTCATACCCATTTTGAACTAAAGCGACACAGTAATGAAGAGATAGGAAAAATCCAATTTTAATATTCAAAGTCCCATAAATTTCAACTAAAAACCCATAAAATTCATATGCTTGAAGTCTTTGGAAATCCACATCAAAACAAATCTGTCATTATAAAGAGATAGACTGGGAAAAAATGAAGACCATCAAAGCCCAAACCAATATTCAAACCAAGACCACATAAACCTAAAGTAACCAAAACCACAAAATTCAACCTTCCATATTATAAATCTTAATGAACTTTGAAAATGTCACTCACACATGCAATCATGGAAATAATGGATTCAGTCAGTATCTATTTATTGCACACCGCAACCAAAGTAGTTTTATTAGTGCTAGCTATATACAACCTATATCTATATCTACAAATGGCTGCTGGCACGATATTGCCTGGTTATGGGTCTTAACTATAATAGTTTTTTAAATTGATCAAAATTCATAAATAAATAAAAAACCCAAAAAATACATGAGTAAAGAAAAGAACATTGAGAAAACATTTAGTTGGGACAGGTGGAACCTATGTCGATAAAGTATAATGTTGAGTCCTCCATCAAAAAAAAAAAGAACTTCTCATATACAGTGTGAACAAATTAAATACACATTGATATGCAAGGGCGGAGCTACCCTTGGGCTAGGGTGGGCACATGCCCCCCTCAATGTTTTTATTCTTCATATTAGACATATATTTCTTGAAATAAAATTTAAACATATTTAATTGTGTCCACCTTATTATTGTGTTCTCCTGATATAGATTTGAATAGACCATTACCTAAATGATTGTTAATTTTTTGAGCAATATTATTGAGATCTAATTTAAGGACCTAATGCATTGTGATTTTAAGTCTAATAGTTAGTCTCAATATTTAATAAACTCCACTATCTATCCGATGGTCACAAACCATTAGGTCTCCACCAATTAAATCTTAAATTAGGTACAACTAATATTATTTTTTACTTTTAGACAAGTTTCAGACATGTCTGAATATGTTTTGAATATAATGAGGTTATTTTATAATTTTTTTCAATTATAGGGTTATTTCGTTATTGTATAAAAATATATGTCGCTATATAGTAAATTATAAAATTATAAATGGAAGATTGTTATCACGATTTTATATATATATAAAATATTGTTGATATGATTGATTTATAACTCTTTCAAATAATAAAAACATGTCAAGGTCAATTGTAAGTGACAATAATTAGTCTAATTCTTGATAATAAATTTTAAGTATTTTTTTATGTCCATGTTATGCATATCGATTTTTAATCTTCTATGTTTATTGAACTTTTAAGTATTAAATATAATTTCAATAACTATGAATTTATGAACTTCTACAGTCAATTAAAAAAAAAATTAAGCATGCTAATGTGCCCTCCTTAAAAAAAATTTCTGTCTCCGCCCTTGTTGATATGTGACTTAGGCCTTGAAACGAATTGAAAAAAATTCTTTGAGGTTCCTTTATTAACAAAATAAAATTCAGCTGTCACATTAGCAAACATAGTTCAAAAGAAACCAAATACAGTAGTATTATGAATGATGATATGTGGTTATAGAGAAACCCATTTTGACCTAATTCTCCAAAAAAACATACTGACCTTAGAGCCTCTCCAAGGGACATGTCAAATGCTATATGCCAAATTTAAATTTGAAGGTTTATGCAGCAATTTGACTTACAGCATTTGACATCTTCTCTTTTCATTCCAACCCATATGTCAAAATAATTTATTTTATCCAATTTTTATCTTTAAATCTCTTTCCTTATATTAATTTAATATAAATATTTAAAACAAGTTTTGGGATCAATTAAAATAAATATTATTAAAAAAGTATTTTTTAAAATATTATAAATTTTATATGAAAAGTAGTATATATGTTAGTGAAACTACAATTATCATTAAACTTAGCCAATACAAATTTAAGAGACAATTAAAAGTACAATTCTAAAACATAAATTCAAACCAAATTATATGTTACTACTACCTCCATGGCAATACCACAAGTGCTCAATCAAATCAGCTCGAAGTTGAGAATGGGTTCCCTTATCACGAATGTGTAAGTGATTTCGAATAAAATCCTAGAATTCTAAGGCGTGTTCGCGCGACCCAACAAGTTCTCCACTTTCACTTTCGTTTGCATTGTAATTGAGAGGAAGGTTTTCGTCTCGTTCATCCTCAACAATCATGTTATGCATTATAACGCAAGCTTTCATGATTAGCTGAAGTGCTTGACGTCCCGAAAACAAGCAGACCCACAAAGTATATGTCATGAGCTTCCATTGAATTCACAAAAATAATTGCACCTTGTCTCAGTCGTGCCACTTTGGTTTCGTGTATTAATGGAAGTAAGACATCCACAAAATTTGTTAACATACGCTTGAATCTTGTGCCACCGTTGTTGTAACATTTTGTTAGATCGAACACTATCAAATTGCTTGTGAGTGCGATAATATTCCCCCACTCATTCCCAAAACGCTTGAAATTTTTATTCATTTCCACGTACAACATCTATACTGGTGTTCATCTATGCACTAACGAGAAGACAATCTTCTTCTTTACTGAATCCTGTTCCACTGGCCATTTTTTTATGTGATGCTTGAGTAGGAATTTCAGGTGTTTCACCAGAAATTGCAATTGTTGTGTTGAAAAATCTGAAATGGAGAGCAATGGGAATCCATGGTGTGATTGAGAAAAGAAAAAAAAAAACAAGAAATTTTTTTATTATCTTCAAAGGAGTAAAAAATTTGCTAGCACACTACATAATTGGGAAAATTTCAACCACACCCCCTCTAATTTACCATATCTTCAAGAACACCCCCTCTATTTTCTGAATCTTCAGTGACACCCCCTGTCAAATTAAAAATATTAACTAGAATGTAATTTTATTAAATTGCCCATGATATATTTAAGGACAAACTTCATCCACAGCCCCTCTAGGTAAGTATATCTTCAATGAGACCCCCTCTAGATAAGCATATCTTCAATGAGACCCCCTCTATTTTCTAATTTTTTTTACGTATTAAAATTCGAGTGAATTAAAATTCGATTCAAGCTAATTAAAATTTATTTTTTTACATATTAAAATTTGAGCTAATTAAAAATTATATTTTTTACGTATTAAAATTTGGGCTAATTAAAATTCTATTTGAGCCAATTAAAAATTATTTTTAATCGACTCAAATCAAATTTTAATCAACTCGTATTGAATTTTAATCAGCCCAAATTTTAATACATAAAAAATATAAATTTTAATTGACTCAAATTTTAATAAATCGAATTTTAATTGACACGAATTTTAATAAGTAAAAAAATATATATTTTGATTGACGCGAAAGCGAATTTTAATCGGCGCTAACAACTCGAGTAAAGTTCAAATCGACTCAAATTTTAATATGTAAAAAATAAATTTTAATAGGTCGAATTTTAATACGTTAAAAAAAATAAAATTTATTCAGCTTCAATCGAATTTTAATTGGTTCAAATTTTAATATGTAGAAAAATAAATTTTAATTGGCTAAAATTTTAATAAAATTTTATATAGAAAAATTACTTGAGGTTTATGTAGGGGTATTTTTGGTATTTTAGATTAATTTTTTTTGTTAGAAATGGTAGTTTAATGGTAGAGGGTGTTAGTGATGTTTAAATATAAACTAGAAGGGGTGTCAGTGATGTTTTTGAAAATAGAGGGGGTGTCCTTGAAGATATAGTAAACTAGGAGGGGAGTGGCTGAAATTTTTCCTAAATTTTTTAAAATTTTAATATGCTTGATAATAGCTATATCTATATCTATATCTATATCTAGCTATCTATCTATTTATTTATCTATCTATACTATTAATAAAAGTACTTTAACATGAAAAACTTTTAATTCACTATTTTACCCTTATAAAAAATTATAAAGACCCATCTATTCTTCCATAATTAAATATCAAAATAACATCACATCTTTATGTATTTAAATCTCTAAATTACTTCTAGCATTTTTTTTAGTGATCTATTCTCCAATTATAAATATCAGTTTCTATACAAAAATTTGATAGACTATATGCATCATTATTCATTTCATATGCAAAGATAACATTATGCCTACATACTCATTTCATATGCAAATATATATATATATATATATATATATTCAATTTTCACTAAAAAGTTTAACCCTTTCATTTTTAGAATAAAAAATAATCATACATATAATATTTAATCAATTTATGTTACATCAGCATAATTCTTCAGTTATAGTAAGCTTTTCAAGTTGTATTAAGATTTTATGCGATAATAGATTGTAATTTATTTTTAATATGCTTTGTCACTATTTTACCCTTATAAAAAATTGCAAAGACCCCTCTATCTATCCATACTTAAATATCAAAATAACCATCAAATCTTTATGTATTTAAATATCTAAATTACCTCAAACATCTCTTTTTGTGATCTATATTCCATGTATAAATATCAATTTCTATACAAAAAATTGATTGACTATATTGCCCTTACAAAATATATGCATCATTAAAATTTTCAATAAAGTGTTCAAAAACTCCATCAATCTAACATTACTCATTTCATATGCAAAGATAATATTGTGCCTACACACACGCGCGCGCGCACACACATATACACACACACACATATATATATATATTCAATTTTCACCGAAAAATTTAACCCTTTCATTTTTAGAATAAAAAATAATCACATATATAATTTTTTAAATCAATTTATGTTACATTAGCATAATTCTTCAGTTATAGTAAGTTTTTCAAGTTGTATTAAGATTTTGTGTGAAAATATATTGTAATTTATTTTTAATATGCTTTATAATATATACTATGAAGTAGTATATTAAATTTTTTTTGAATATACCTGACTAATTCCTAATTACAGGAAAGTTCCAAATATGATTAGTATATTGTTAATTATTTTTATTTTATTCAATTAATTATAAGTGAAAGCCTAATCAAATGAATTTTAAAAAATATATATATTTTTCAAACATCACTAACAATCACTCTCAATCACAAAATTTTTAAAAAAAAAAATAGAACTCTAATATTTTTTAATCTTTTTTCTTATAATTAGAACAACAAATCTTTGGAATATACAAAGTTTTCATAATTATATAATAAAGTATGAGTGATGAAAAAATAAGTTTGATAAATTTAAGATGATATTTAATTCATGTATACATATACCTAATATTTTTTATTAATTTTTGTGTACAAAAACTATTCGTGTGCAACGCACATGGTGCATTACTAGTTTGAGCAAAAAGGTACTAATGAAAACTTATTGGGCATAAGTGCATTTTGATGAAAAAGAACAAAACTCATTTTACAAGAGTAACTCTTGCAACAACCAGTTTTTGGAAACGATTGTCACAATCTCTCCCTATTTTCTCTCTCACTCTCTCTCCCCTATTTTTTCACTTTCTCCCCTTATTTTCTCTCACCATTACTCTCTCTCCTTATTTTCTGTCTCTCTCTCTCTCTCTCTCTCTCTCTCTCTCTCTCTCTCTCCTATTGATAATTTATTTTCTTTTCAAATATGTAAAGATTTAATTTGATTAGATGTATCTCTTTGGTGTATAACTTTCTTGTAAAATTTTTTTGCATTAATTAGGTGTATCATTTTAGTGTTTCTCTTTGGATTTATTGTGTATCTCTTTGGTTAGGTGTATATATTTGTTGTATCTCTTTGTAATAACTATGTGCAATGAATAATCGGTGCAACTTGTACCTATTAGGTGTATCTCTTTAGAAAAAGCAACATTTGAAACCGAATCAGAAAGCCACAATTGGAGTTGTATCGTAATACCTTTAACTGGTTTGGAACCGAATCAAAAAGTTCACAACTAAATAATATAGGAAATAGCAATGTTTGAAGGCAACGTTGAATAATATGATGAGCCCCAAATCAACTGGGCTAGGCCCAATAAATCAAAGAGGCCCAAGTCAAGTAAAAAGCGACTCAGGCCCAACAAGTCAAGAGGGACCAAGTCACAATAGCCCAAACGGAGACACTCAAAGGGGTGCCGCCTAAAGGAGACACCAAGGGGCGCCGCCCAAGGGGGTCACCCAAGGCCCAAGTCAAGTAAAAAGCGACCCAGGCCCAACAAGTCAAGAGGGACCAAGTCACCATAGCCCAAACGGAGACACTCAAAGGGGCGCCGCCTAAAGGAGACACCAAGGGGCGCCGCCCAAGGGGGTCACCCAAGCCCCTGGCACCGCCCATGGCCTGGGCGCCACCCAAGGGGTTGGCCCTCCTGTCTCTCCTTCGCCCTCCTTACTTTGCCACTCCAACTCAAGTCCAACCTAGCTCAAGATCTTCCTCCCGACGGAATAGGAGCACGAGGAGAGAATATCGAGATACGCACGGAGATCTAATCCTACCTTAATTATACTTACTAAAATAGTAAAAGTCCTCTCCCTCACGTCACTGCCTCACTAATCCTATATAATGTAAGCCCTCTCCACATAAAGGGCATGACCTGGAGACCTCACACATCTCTCTACACACATTGCTCTCTCTCTCTCTCTCAAAGTATTGTAATACTCCCGAAGCATATTCTCCTGGCAACTTTTATTCATCAATAAAGATCTTCGGTCACCGCTGCCGTTCCCGAGAGTGGAGTAGGTCACCCGGACCGAACCACTATAAATCTGTGTGTTTGCTCTTATTTACTGCTTGATCATTGATTTGCTATTGATTGTCTATTTACTGCTCATTAATCGCACCATTCCGTATACTCGACTGTTGATCTTGTGCAATAGCGATTTGTGCATCATCATAATATACTATGAATTGATTTAAGAATAAATGTTTAAAATTCAAACAAATAAAAAAATTACATCAAATCTTTACATATTTAAAAAAAATTATCAATGGGAGAGAGAGAAACAGTTAGAGAAAATAAGGGGAGAGAGAGAGAAAATATGGAGAAAGAGTAACAGTGAGAGAAAATAGGGAGAAATAGTGAAATAATAAGAATAAATGTTCAAAATTTAAATGAATGATAAAATTAAATCAAATATTTACACATTTGAAAGGATTAATAGCACTTTTAGTCCCTAGAGTATGCATTTTTTGTCAGTTTAGTCCTAAATGTATCAATTTTGTCAATTTGATCCCTAAAGTATTCTATTCGTGTCATTTTGGTCCCCACATAGACGGACCGTTAAATTTTTAACCAAATGATCACTTGTTGCTGGGTCATTCGCAAACACAAGGCCTATATTCGCATTGAAAGGAATTTGTTGAAAACTTGGCAGTGACAATCATCCGGTGCGAAAGCTAGGAATCGGGAAATTCACCCGAGATTCGTAATTGTTCTTTTTTCAATCTCATTGTTCATCATTTTATTTTTTTAATTCATTGATTTATAAGTTTAAAAAAAATTATAAATGAGTCATATCATTATAAAAACTATAAAAAAATTTAAAAAATAGCTACTAGTTACAGAGGAATTTACGGGTAGTTATTTAAGGTAATTGACAAAAATGTGATTCAATGTTTTTTTTTACGATTATTTAAATAATTCAAGATTTCATAAATTAAAGAAAGAGAGAGGGAATGGTTGTGAAGACCTCTCATCAATAATTGTAATTATAGTATAGATGTGGGTAGATGTTGTCTGAATAGAAATATAAATCTTATATACGTGTCAAATGATAAATTTTTGAAAAGTTGAATAATTTACAAAAATTATGCCAGTTCTAATCACGACTCAGATTTTTATTCAATTTTGAGTTAAATTTTGGGTAAAATGCTTAATTTTATTAAAAAACCCTTCTTGTAGTCAAATTCAAATTTTTACTCATTTTTTAAACTAAATTTTTATATTATCCCAAGGGTCAATCTCTTTTACTTTGTTCATGCAACAACTTTGTTTTCTCTACTTCTTTTTCTCTAAAAATCTCTTTTTGTTTTAATTATCTATTCACTCTTAAATCTCTTTCCCTTCTTATTATGTCATAGTTTTTCTTCAAGGTTCAAAAATTTTTAGTCTTAATTTTCATTTTAGAAATGTCGATTTCTGAAGTCGAATCCGTGGTGTATTAGTTGAATAGATGGATACGTATTATCATTAATTCCAAGTCTCACTTCTAAACTAGTATTCTCAAAACATGATTGTTATTGGTTCACCGGGATACAGCAGTTGGCCAATTTCATTTTGATCACTTGGCGAGGACATTAAATTAGGAAAAAAATATTCATTACGACGGTAATATCACGTCAGTATTGTTACATGGTATCATCAATCAATAATATGTAAACAAATAAGAAAGTAAAATCCACACAAATCAATAACTACTCGTCCATGTAAACAGACAACTATTCACTCTTCTTCCATATAAATCAATAACTACTCAAATAAGATTCACTTTGCCCATTTAGAGCATGTCATTAATGTTAATATCGTATTACCATTGTATTGAATATTCTCTTGATTAGATTACATTTGGTATCTTATTAGGTTTTGATTCAAAAGGGGTAGTATGGCATAATGTTAAAGTATACCTACTTGGTTTCACAATTCAATCCTATCGTCTATTGACAAAAAAAAAAAAATTAAAAAAAAAAATCAATCTAGGGGGCGAACGAACTCCTCATGTCAATACTCCCAGCAAATAGAGGAGACATGAGCTTCTCGTGTGTTTGCTCTCTTAAAACAGAATTAGTTATTACATGTGCCTTAAAAAATGGTCAACAATGAACATATTTGTATTCACACCCAAAATTAAATCACAAACATAGAGGAAAGAGAAAAGAATTTAAACAACAGTTGTAGTATGAGTGAGCGGTTGTAGTGGTGGTGGACAACAGTGGTGGTGGTGAGAGATGGTGATAGTTGTGGTGGGTGGCGACCATAGTGATGGTGGTAGCCGTGGGTGGCAACGGTGATGGTGGTGGTCGATTTTGGGTGACGATGGTGGTAGTGGCAGTTATAGGTGATGACAGTGGTGGTGGTGGGTGTCGGTGGTGGTGGGCGACAATGATGGTGGTTGGCGGTGGTGGTGGTGGTGGTGGCAGTGGTGGGTTGTGGGTTGTGGTGGTGGGCTATGAAGATGGTGGTGGTGGCCGACGACGGGTGCTTCTGGGCAACAATGTGATAGGTGATGATAAATGACGGTGGTGGTGGGGGTGAGTGACAGTGGGTGGCGGCAGTGCTTGGTGATGATGGGTGGTGGTGGTAGGTGTGGTGGGGGTGGGTGACAGTGGCTGCCGACGATGGTTGGCAACAACGGGTTATGGTGGGTTGTGGTAGTGGGTGGCAGTGGGCAACAATGGTGGCGGTGGATGCTGAGGGTGGATGACGGTGGTAGTGGTAATAAATATAAGAATGAGATAACGATGGTGATGGGTGGTGGCGGTGGACAATGGTGGTAGCAATCGATGGTAGGTGGTGGTGATGGGGCAATGGGGGTTGGGGTGGTGGTGGGGTGGCGGCGGCGGCGGTGGTGGTGGTGTTGGTGATAATGGTGATGGTGATGGTGGGCGATAGTGGTAGGGTGGTGGTGGTGGGGGTGGTGGAGTGGTGGTGGTGGTGGGGCGGTGGGTGTGGTGGTGGTGGGAGGGTGGTAGCAACGACGGCAACGGTGGTGATGGTAGTTGTTATGACAAAAGTGGTCGTGGCGGTAGCGGTGATGGGGGTGTTGGTGGGGGTAGGGGGTAGGGGTGTCCATGGGCCGGACCGGGCCTGGGTAGTGTAGGCTCAAGTCCTTACCCAAGTGAGTTATCGGCCGGGCCGAGCTTCGGGTAGGGGTAGGCTACCCGCAGCTCAACCCGCGAGCCTATTGAGTGGGCTTTCTGGGCGGGCTTGCAGGGCAGGCCTGCTCGCGGGTTTTTTTATATACAACTTCATTTAAAAATAGGAGAATTTGGAAGTCGGTACAAAAATTTGGATTTAATTGAGATAAACTATATTAAGAAAATTTATTTGGCCCTAAGTTCATTTTTTTGAAAAAAAAACTAAAATGTCATTTATTACTTCATTACTCTTTCTCTTTCCCTCTCCATTACTCTCTCACTATCTTTTCCCTATTTTCTCTCTATCTCTCTCTCACATTGATAAGTTTTTTTCTTAAATATGTAAAGATTTGGTTTGATTTTTTCATCTATCTCTAACTCTCTTTTCCCCTATTTTCTCTCACCGTTACTCATTATCTCTTTATTCTCTCTCTCTCTTTATATCAACGTTACAACAACACAATTACCCTATAATATAACAAACTGTTACTCATGTATTCTAATAAACCAAACAGTTACACTTAATTACACGAAATTACAATATCAACTCAATTTGTCATTCAGTTGTTTATATAAACCAAAAAGTTACATCATTTAGTATCACGACATGGTTATACTAATTATATACACCAAATTGAGTTTATCATTACACAAAAGATTTTACCACTATAACAAATGTGGTGTATATAATTTGTGTAACTATGTCGTGATATACTAAATGATGCAACTCTTTGATTTATGTAAACAACTGAATGACAAATTGGATTGGTGTCATAATTTTGTGTAATTGTTTGGTTTATTATAACACATAAGTAACTGTTTGGTGCATTATATGACAATTATAACTAATTTGTGTAACTAGTCAATGTTGTTGCAAAGTTGATATAAAGAGAGAGAGAAAATAAAGAGGTAAAGTAACGATGAGAGAAAATAAAGGGAGAGAGTGAGAGAGAGAGAGAGAGAGAAAATAAGGGAGAGAGATAAAAAAACAAATCAAACATTTACATATTTAAAAAGAAAATAAATTATCAATGGGAGATAGGTAAAGTAACGAAGAGAGAGATGGAGGAAAAATAAGGATAGATAGTGAGAGAGTAATGGAGAGAGATGGAGATGAAAGAGGGGAGACAGAGAGATGGAGAGAATAAAAATTATGTATAATTTAAGGAAGGATAAGTAAGTAAAAAAATTCAAATGTCATTTGAATTTTTTACTTAATCACAAGATGTTTTACTAAAATTGAACCTGATAGAGTAAAATATTTATCCATACACTTCCTCTCAAATAAGTCTAAAAAAATGTACCCACACCTAAAAAATCCTATTCTTAATAGGGTTTTTTGGAAGTCGGTACAAAATTAGGACTTAATTGAACTAAACTACATTAAGGAAACTTATTTGGCCCTAAGTATATTTTTTAAGAAAAAGACTAAAATATCATTTATTACTCAATTATTCTCTCTCTCCCCCTCTCTCCATTACTCTCTCACTCTCTCTTCCCTATTTTATCTCTATCTATCTCTCTCTCACATTGATAATTTATTTTTTTTCAAATATGTAAAGATTTAATTTATTTTTTTATCTCTCCTCTGTTTTTTCTCTTTCTCACTATCTCTATCCAATTTTCTCTCACCGTTACTCTTTCTTTCCTTATTCTCTCTCTCTCTCTTCTCTTATATCAATATTACAACAACACAATTACACCAGTTACATCAATTAGTTACAGTTATCTTATAATATACCAAACAGTTACTCATGTGTTCTAATAAACCAAATAGTTACACTAAACAATTACACGAAATTATAATACCAATTCAATTTGTCATTCAATTATTTATATAAATCAAAGAGTTACATTATTTAGTATTACGACATAGTTACACTAATTATATACACTAAATTGGGTTTATCATTACACAAAAGATTTTACCATTGTACGTGATACTAAATGGTGCAATTCTTTGGTTTATGTAAACAATTGAATGACAAATTGGGTTAGTTTCATAATTTTGTGTAACTATTTTGTGTAACTGTTTAGTTTATTAGACCACATAAGTAACTATTTAGTGTATTAAAAGATAATTGTAACTGATTAGTGTAATTGTGTTGTTGTAATGTTGAAATAAAGAGAGAGAGAGAGAGAGAGAGAGAGAGAGAGAGAGAGAGAGAGAGAAAGGAGAGAGAGTAATGGTCAGAGAAAATAGGGGAGAGTGAGAGAGAGATAAAATAAGGGAGAGAGATGAAAAAATCAAATCTTTACATATTTGAAAAGAAAATAAATTATCAATGGGAGATAGAGAGAGAAAATAGGAGAGAGATATGCAGAGTAACGAGAGAGAGATTGAGAGAAAATAGGGAGAGATAGTCAGAGAGTAATGGCAAGAGAGATGGAGAGAATAAAAATTATGCATAATTTAAGGAAGGATAAGTAAGTAAAAAAATTCAAATGTTCTTTGAATTTTGTACATAATCACACAGTGTTTTATTAAAATTGAACTTAATAAAGTAAAATACTTATTCATACACTTCCTCTCAAATAAGTCTAAAAAAATGTACTCACACCAAAAAAATCCATAAAAATAATGAATATTTTTGTAACTTAATATTTATGTAAATTATATTTTTGAATCAAAAGTAAAGTCAAAATGGATAAAAATAAAATAATGAATAATTTTATTTTTGATTAGGAGATGAACGACATCCAATAGAATGAATACATCACAACTACGTTGACACCTACTCACTTATCTATCATTTGCATTACTCTACCCTTTAAAATTTGTATGTTTAATACATGGAAAAGAAAATAATACATTATTTATACTATTTAAATTTTTAAAATTTCAAATTCCGACATTGGGAGACTTATTTCAAAGTTTCAAATTTAATGGTCTAAAAGTATAACTTTTTTTCAAATGAAGGATGGGCGGGCTATGTGGGTGGGGTGGGCTTGGCGGGCGGGCTCTTGGTCCGGGTAATAGGTTTGAGGACAAACTCAAGCCCTCTTGTTAAGGATATTGGACTTAGACTCGAGCGGGCCAACTATCGGGCCTATCGGGTTTTGAACCTATTTTTTTTCAGACTGGATAACGAAACTCGTGGATAACCCTGCCCATGGACACCCCTAGGTGGGGCGATGGGGGGTGGTGGGGGGGGGGGGGGCAGTTGTGGTCGTGGGGTGGTAGTGGTGCTGGTAGTGGTGTCGGTGATGGGACAGTTTTAAACACTACTTTTTTTTTAAAGTATTTATGAGAAGTTGCAAGTCTTAAAAGCACTTTTAAAAAGTCACTCCAAATACACCCTTAAGGGCCTATTTTCTGAGAAAATAGTCATTACAACGGTGATACCACATTACAATGTGATGTGGTATCACCAACTAATAATATTAAATCAAATAGACAAATGGACCTCACAAAAATTAATAACTAACATGTCATGTAAGCAAATAACTCCCCCCTCTTTTTCCATGTAAGATCAAGTGAAGTTCACCTTATCTATTTGGGGTTTTATTATTGGTTAGTGATATCATATTATCAATAGTGATATGGTATCACCGTTGTATTCAATATTTATTTCTATTTTTTCTATTAAATTTGGAAAGCTAATATTAACTGTTAGATTAACTTTAAAGTAAAATTTAAAAAAATCTCAACTGCGAAAACCAAAAGTCATTTTATTTATTTTTTGAAATTTGAATTGTATTTTACTTTATTATTTAAACTAGTTATTGCTCCTGCCTGAAGGCATGGAGTAATAAAAAAAAATGATCAATAATAAACATATTTGTATTCACACCCAAAATCAAATCACAAACATAAAGGAGAGATAAAGGAATTTAAGCACCGGTTGTAGTGGGGGTGAATGGTGGTAGTTATGGTGGGTGGCAGTAGTGGCAATGGGAGACAATGATGGTTGTGGTGGGTGGCGACGACTGTGTTGGTGGTGACAGCTGTGAACGGCAACGGTTATGGTGGTGGTGGGTTTTGGGTAATGATGGTGGTAGTGGTAGCCATGAGTAACGACAGTGGTAGTGGTGGTGGTGGGCGATGGTGGGCGATGGTGATAATGGTTGACAATGGTGGTGGTGGTGCAACGACGATGGTGATGGTGGTGGTGGATTGTGGTGGTGGGGCTGTGAAGATAGTGGTGGTGGGTGACGACAGGTGATTTTGGACTATAGTGTGATGGGTGATGGCGAATAGCGGTGGTTGTGGTAGTGGTAGGTGTGGTGAGTGTGAGTGACAGTGGGTGGATGATGACAGATGGTAGTGGTAGGTGTGGTGAGGGTGGATAACAGTGGTTGGCGGCGATGACGAGTGATGGTGGGTTGTGGTAGTGGGTGGCAGTGAGTGCTAATGGTGGGCTACAATGGTAATGGTAATAAATATAAGAATGAGATGACAATGATGGTAGGTGGTGGCGGTGGACGACGGTGGTAGCAATCAGCGATGGATGGCAATGGTGGTGGTGGGGGTGGGGGTGGGGGTGGGGCAGGGGCGGTGGTAGTGGCAGTGGTGGGGTGGCGACAACAACGATGGTGGGGGTGGCAACAGTGGTGGTGTGGCGAAAACAACGATGGTGAGGTGGCAATAATGGTGATGGTCGTGGGGTTGGTGGTGGTAAGGGTGATGGTGGGACAGTGAAAGTGGTGGTAGGATTGCGACAGTGGTGGGCGTGGTGGGGCAATGGTGGTGGTGGTGGTGGGGTGTTGGGTGTGGCGGTGGTGGGGTGGCGGCGATGGTGGTGGTAAGAGTGATGGTGGGACAATAGGGGTGGTGGTAGTGGTGGGGTGGCGACAACTGTGGTGGTAATGAAATGTTAATATTAGTCGTCGGATTAATTTTAAAATAAAATTTAAAGAGATCTAAATCGCGTAAAATAAAAATCATTTTTTTTATGTTTTGAGATTTAAATTGTATTATACTTTATTATATAGATAATATAACATTTTACTTAGTGAACTACCAAGGAGTAATGAAAATGTATAAAATGCAAGGGCAGAATCGCAACCATTGACTCCACTATCAAATCAATAATAGTGATTTATTAGGTCAAAAAATTAAGTTAATAAATTAGGTCTAAAAAATATTGCTCTAAACTAAATAGGAAGAACACAAAGGCCAAACTTTTAAGGCATTAGAGATCATTAACAACATAAAGATAACTTCACAAGTAATTACAAAGGGAAAGAAACCCACACCCCCCCCCCCCCCCCAAAAAAAAAAAACAACAACACAACCCCAAAACCCACAAAAAAGAATAAATTCTGAAAGGGTTAGCCCATAGGTCTGAGGAGGATCAATGCACACATTCTTTTTTTCAGAAGAAACTTAACTTTATTGATACAATCAAAAATATTACATAAGGCTAAGTTGAACAAGAGATCTAACCTCATTGAAACAAATTACAAGGCGGTGAAAGAAAACCACATTTAGACAAAAGCTATCAAAATATGGTTATCTATAAATCACAAACATCCCTCCATTTAGTCAAGATACAAAAAAGTGGGATACCTCAAAATCGTTCGTGACTGAGGCCCATAAGGATGCCAAGAAAAAGCTACACAGAAACCTTCAACCACCTCGCTTCGATTTTCAAAAATTCGAGCATTTCTTTCTAACCAACTAACCCATACCTTAGCAAGCATTGCGCAATTTCATAGTGTCACTCATTTATTATGATTCTCAACGCCCTTAAAATCCTTAACAAAAATGGAAGAAGAGGACCGAGGAATTACTCAACTCAAACCTGCCAATGAAAACAACATATTCCACAAACATAAAGCAATAGGACAACACAAAAAAAGATGATTTAATGCTTTCACTATCACCATGACACATAATACACCATTGTGGAGAAAAACAAATTTGAGGTCTTCTCCTTTGAAGCAAATCATTAGTATTAATCTTACCATGACAAATAGTCCATGCACAAACCTTCACCTTAATTGGTATTTTAGCCTTCCAAATCATCAAAGAGGGGAGAAAAAATGAACAAGAAGGATCACCAATTAAACACTCAAAGAATGATTTATACAAAAAACATCCCGAAGACTCAAGCCTCCATCTTCTTTTATCAAGCAACTCGTGATGTAAATGAACATCGTTGAGTAAGAAAAGAAGAGAAATCAAATTAATAATCTCTCTATCATTTAAATTTCTACGAAACCCAAGATCCCAAGATAACGAATTTGAACTCGATCGAATCAAAGAAATAATATATATATTGTGAACCCCAGATACCCGATAGTGATGAGGAAACAAAACCAACAAAGAAAGCCCCCTGACCAAACACCCTCCCAAAAACGAATTTTCTCTCCATTTCCTACAACAAAACTGACATCGAGAGAAAATCGAGGTACATCCTGAGATAAAATTTTCCAAGGGCATCGGAAACTTCCCCTTTCAACCCCATTAACATCCCATCATTAGATTGCAAACCATATTTGCTCTTGATAACCGTATGCCATAGAGAATTTTGTTCTAAAGGAAATCTCCAAAGTCATTTTCCAAATAAAACCACATTTCTTGCTTTCAAATCTACCACTGAAAGACCCCCTTTATCCTTAGATCTGAAAACTATTTTCCAATTAATCAAATGATCTTTGTTTCCTTCTCCACTCTTTTCCCACAAAAAGTCCTTAGCACTGATTGGACCAAAGTCAATCTACCACTTTGGGAAATAAAAGTTGTCTTCCACCCATCTAATTTCTTTCATACTTTTTCAATATCAGGGTCCAAAAAAGTCAAGGATAATGGATTCCCACCCAAAGGAAGACCAGGATACTTAAGGGGCCATTCTCCCACTGAGCACCCTAAAATATCAGCCAACCTATTAACCTTCTCTGGAATGGAATTTATACTCACAATTACACTCTTTCCTAAATTCACTTTCAAACCTGAAACAATTTCAAACAAATCCAAAAGTACCCTGAAATTAAGAAACTTTTCCTCCTCTCTTAAAGAAAAGAAAATGATGTCATCTGCAAATTGCAAATGTGACACTGAAACCCTCTCTCTTCTAACCACAAAACCTTCTATCATACCACATCCTTCAGCTCTCATTATTAATCAACTCAAACCATCAGCCACCAAAGTGAAAAGAACAGGCGACAAGAAGTCACCTTGTCGTAACCCTCTAGAGCCTTTAAATTTTCCCCATGGTTTACCATTAATCATGACTGAAACATTCATTGATTGAAAGCACCCTCTAATTCATCTCCTCCACCAATGCCAAAAACCTTTCATCTCCAACACAAATCCAAAAAATTCCAATCCAAATAATCATAAGTTTTCTCAAAATCAATTTTAAACACGAAGCCCTCCTCCCCTCTAGATCTATAATCCTCCACAATCTCATTAGCTACATTGGCTACAAGAGCAACATCTAAGATTTGTCTTCCTTTAATAAATGCACCCTGATTAACAAAAATGGTCTCACCAAGAATCTCTCTTAATCTCATAGATGACACTTTTGCAACAATCTTGTAAAGACTTGACACAGACTAATCGGCCTAAAATCCTTCATTTTCAAAGATCTTTGTTTTTTTGGTATGAGACAAATAAATGAAGCATTGATAACTGTATTAACCACATCATTATGAAAAAATTCTGCTAACATTTTCATCAAATCTTTTTTAATGACTTCCCAACAATCTTGATAAATAGTCATGGTAAAACCATCCATTCCAAGGGTCTTATCCAAACCTTCCAATCTAAGCCTAGAACAATCTTGATATGAATATAAATTGGCAAAGAAATGAATAATTTCATCATCAATCCTTCCTTCCTCTTCAATTATTTCTCCATTATCCAACTCCAACTTATGAATGAATTTCTTTTTCTTCCTTCCATTTGCCACTATGCAAAAGTTTAGAATTATCACCTTCCTTTATCTCTTTAACTCTTGTTTTTTGCCTCCAACTTATTTCCTCCTTGAAAACTACATCCTCAAATTTATTCCTTAATTCACATCTCTCAATCCTCATATTCTCACTCAAATTTCCACCTTCTTCAAAACTATCAATTTTCACAATTCTTTTCAAGACACTCTTTTTAATAACCCAAAACTTCAATGTTCCATATTTTCACCTTTTGTTTCAAAAAATCTAATTTTCTCATAAACTTATATCCTTCACATCCATGAAAATTATCTTCAATCCACCATTACTTAAATTGGCCTCTAAAATTATGATGCTCCAACGACTTAAATTGTTCTCAAATCTAAAAAGACATGGACTCCATCTAATAGAGGATGTATCAAGGATAATGAGAATGATCCGAAATCACCCTAGGTAAAGCCTCGTGCCTAACACTCATATAACACTCCTCCCATCCAACTGAAACAAAAGAAATATATCCAATCTATTACAGATGCACACATTCTTACTTCCGCGTATATTATATGACTCAAATCCAAATCGTCTAAATTACAATACAACCACCTTAACGTTAAACTAAATATCACCCTTACCTTCACATTCCCCATATTGGAACCCATTTTTTAATGCCCAAAAAGACAAGAAAGAAAACCAAAACAAAACATTTATGCCCTTGAGCAGAAGTGTAGCATAACCTGGCAAGACTTGCAGAATCTAAAGCAAGCAACAGAGCTAATAACAAACAACGTTATAGCTTTTATAAAATCTCAAAGCAGTTCAATTGGATAACAATATGCAGACCTATTGAAAGATAACAGTATCGTGATGCAGCAAGCTTCTTTTGATATCGCCTGAATCAAAGCACAACCAAGTCAAAATAACAACTCCACACATGAGTCTGAATCTGTAAAAATCACGTAGATTTACTTGACGTGGTAACGATGATGAAAAGGAATCCAAATTCAAGACGTTCGGTTGTCACACCTAGCATTTTACCACCAGAATTGAACCACTAAAACAACTCGTAAGGTATTTAAAACACGTGCCAAGAAACTAAAATAACTAGGCTACTCAAAAAAGTTTTTAAGATTTTAATAAAGAATTGCAAGAGAACCATTTGGATGCCAATGGAACAAGCTACGGCTTTGAAGCCCCCCTAGGAAACAAAGTGGAAATTTCAGTACAATGTCAAAGAGGAAACATAATTCTATTTGATAAGACACAAGGAAACAAATGGATAATTTAGATACTTTCTTCAAAACGACAAGTTACCCAGTTACATATATAATGCAAGTATATCTCTATAAGTAAAATATTTTCTCTGTTGAGCAAGTAAACAGTTTCACATGCCCACAAAACCAAGTCAAGTCACCCATCATCATCATTTTTCGATCTTCAAAATAATAAGACTATACAAAGCAAAGACCTACTTTTCCACATTTGTGTGGTTTCAAACCAAGCTGCTTCTATTTGCATCAAACAATTAGATCAAACAGATTAGAAATTAGAGATCAATCCAAAGAGAACAAATCTCATTTTCTCTTGTTATATTTAATCTCATTAGCAAAGAAAGTCAAGAAAATACCCCATCCATACAACACAAGTGATCCACAACATACACACAACTCCACTCCACTAAATCTTGTTCCAACTATTTGGGGTCGCTAACATGAATTCTGCTTTTCTACCATGTTCAACTGAAGTCAAGTAAACCTCGTCTTAACCATTTGGGATAGGTTACATGAACAATTTTTGACAGCCATCTTTTTATGAAGAGCAATGCTATTGGGACCTAATTTACTGACCTAATTTGCTGACCTAATTCACTATGACCTTTGGATTGACAGTTGGCTCCATCAAACATTGGAACTTGGTGTTAATCCAATGGTTCCAATGAAGCCACGTCATTAGGTCAGCAAATTATGTCAGTTTTTTAGGTCCAAATAGCATTTTCCTTTTATGAATATTGATATGCATGATATATAACCCACTACCAGCAAGCTCCAGCAAAAGGTAATGATATTCAATATACATATAACGGTCCTGTAAAGAAATGGGAGTACGAAAGTTTCGTAAGTTGGGTATCTCATACCCTAGACTGTTGCCATTTGAAATTAGACTCAAAATGATTTCCTTACAACTAGAAAAATGATGGACTGCTGAAAGCACAAAGCACATTCGTCACTTTGTTCTAGGAACTAAATTTCGTTTCATTTCATCCAAAACAACCCAAACTAATCAGTAATTACGTACCGAAAATCCTATGTTTCAAGGTGCTTCCGAATATTTCAACATGCTTCGGTATGTTTCAATCAAAGTTTCAAAAACAAATTTTCAATTTTTTTCTCTGTTTCCAAATATTCCGAAATGTTTCCATTTTCCCATTGATTGAATCTATACATTAAAACGAAATTTTGATCATTTGTCATGTATAGTCATAAGGAAAAGAAATGACGAAGGATGAATTTCAAAGACCACTTAATATTCAAAAATATTGTCATCAATAAAGCACGTAGAAGATTTAGTCTATGCAAGGCTGCTTCAGACCCGAGCTTCCATAGGTCACCATCCTTTTTCTGGGTATTTTGTTTTTGTCTTTTTTCTCCTGCTGGAGTGGGGTGTCCAATCTTAATTATATATGGTAACGGACCGAGTAAATTGTGGTGTTGAAGAACTAACGTGATTGTTGAAAAACTACAAACAGCTCATTCCATATCCTGCATGTCTGAGAAACAAAGAGACATAAAGCCAGGGAGGGAGAAAGTAATTTAAAGCACATACAATCAAGGATGCCACCAAGAGACATTGGCCAATCTTTTATTGAACAAGTTTCTTTCATTTCAATTCAATCCACTAATGTAATACAATGAAGAATGCTTACCTCTTAGAGGTCTGAATTGTCCCGTATCCCAGGAAGCATATCGCTGAACTGGAATGATTTGGTCCCGACTTTAAATAGATAGGACTTCCAGAAAAAATTCCATTTTGAGCAAAATCTAGGTAACAAAGAATTGTGAATACATGGGAAGGGGCATGGAAGAAAATTTGCAAGCTCCTCAGTTTTTCCTATATAACGAATGCCAATTTTGGTGCTGTTAATGCTGATAAAATTCATTCCCGGCATTCTTCAGTCCAGTGCTTGACTCCTCTAAACAATAAGGCCCTTTGAATTCATTTGCAGTATTCCCTACACCTGTTCCATTTCTTGGGTTGTTTCCCACAAACCCCCACCCATTTCTATTCCGGATCCAAGGGGGTGCCGGTTTTGAGTTATTCCACTTCTGCTGCCTAAAGTATTTCCTTCCCAAACTATAAGAGGAGCCCCTTACTTGTTGAAAATTGTTTTGGCAGTTCGCACTAGGAATTTCAGCATGAGGAGGGCCCACACCCGATGTGCTTGGAGCATTCTCATCCGAGTGAGAAACAATAGGACTATGGCAGCCCGGTCTAGGTTTTTCTGCAGGTTGACTCATTGTCACAGGGTTAGCAGCACAAGGAAAAGGCTCTCTCTTGTTACGGGGATATGGAGGCAATGGTGGAAAAGGATGGAAAGGCATGCCAGGAGCAACAACCCACCCCTCGGCAGGTTCTGCTTGAGGTGTCCCAAATTGCTGCACAACGAGCAACGGAATTCCATACGAAACAGACAAGTGTGAAATGAATCTGTCTTGCAGATACCCAGTCACCAGTTCACATGGGCCACCCTTCACTTCTTCTTGGTAGTAACCAATAGTAGATGAAGCAGTGTTAGCTGGAACCAACCGGCCATTAAGAGGAGGAGAAAATCCAGGAGGAACATCCTCATCAATGTTCTGCCTTGCATTATCTGTGATATTAGTTTCCATTTGAAGAATCCTTGGTTCCTTGTGTTGAGATCTTGAATTTGGGTTGGCCTCTACTGGCTGATCCCATCGGCTTTTACGCTTGCGTATCTTTGTCCCATTGGTTGCGCAACCACTACCGCACGATACAGAGCAGTCCCCATCAGCTGCAGTTGTTGCTTGAAATGATTGGTTCACGCAATCTATTGCTTCTGTAGGTCTTCCACCGTGGTCACAGGACAGATGGTGTGATGCCAACACTCTATTGCAGTTTGAATCACGGTGAAATTCCATCCTGCCATCATCCCTCTCTGTGCAGTTATTTTTTCTTAGATGTCGAGGGATCCACCTATCTCGGAAGTTTCGTGCAATTTGATGAACCTGTTGTCCAGTTAAAGAGAGAAGACTCAAGTCGTCAATAAGGGGAGTGCATTAAAATGATATACAAGCACGGCTGCAGAAGATGTGCACTATGTGATCAGGAAAGCGGGGGGGAACTAATGCACCTAACATAAACAACTTATCATGCCTAAGTTTTTAACAAATAAGAAAAGAAAAACACTTTTCAACCAACAAGCACACACTATTATTTGCAATTGTTTGCAATTTGAAGAGATAACTAATTTGACGATAAAGAGCAAACCCACCACAAGAGGGAGATCAAACCCAAATCTTATTTCTAGCTGATCCACTTGAAGGCAACCGACCAAGAAATCCACCAGCCGAAACACAGAAGGAAAAATGGGTTGCTGAGGACCAGCATCAAAGCTTGCCATTCCCAAAAGCAATAACTCTTTCATCATTCCGAAATTAATCATGTTGCTACTAAAAAAATCAGTCTCTTTCCATGAAAGTTTAAAGTTCTTGGTAAAAAGGAGACAGTAAAAATCGTTTGAAGAAGAGTTTTTTTATATCTAAATTCAAATGATTCGGCCAGAAATATTAGTTGGAACCTATGAAGCATGGATACTCTCAAGAAGGATACGTATCCGTCTCCAACACATGTCGGACAACGATACTCCTCGAATACTCTTGGACACATGTCCAATGTGTCCAATACTCTTTTATCTGTATCCATAATTAAATGATAGAATTTAATTTCAAACACGTGTCTCACACTTCTTTAGTGATGTGTCTGTCACTTCTATAGACCGTGTGTAACATAGTTATTAGTATCGTACATCACCATATACCTGAAAAACGATACAAATCGTATAATTGTATCATTTTTGCACAGTATTGTATGATACACAATACGATGCATATCGTCCGATACATACGATACGTGAATATTCTATTTTTTAAATTTTAGTCCCTAGCCAGTTAAACGACTTTGTTTCAATGGCTAGGGTTTTAAAAAAAAAAATTAAGTTTGTTGTTAATGTTGTTTAATTGAATCAAAATTTCTAATTAATGTGAATGTTGTTCAAACAGTTGATGTTAAAAGTTTGAATTAAAGATCTTTGCATTTTGATATTAGTAACCTATGTTGGAAATTTAAATAGTTGATGAAATATTAATGAAATGCTATATTATTATGAGTATATGACTTTTATGCAAAGGTATATATATTTTATTAATAATTATTTAAAATTACGCATATCTTACAATACACGATAAACTACTTTTGAAAAACGATACGCCCTCTGATACACGATTTGACAACTATGGTGTCTACTACTAACTAATAAACATGTGTTGACATGTGACTTACAAAGCTTTAAAAAAATATCTTATACTATACCAACACTAGACATATTAAAGTTGTACTCAAAATATAATAATAAAGGCAAAACATACATAAAAGTTTTAAACAAGAGGAATTGAGAAAATAAGAGCAATCCTTTAACCAACGAGCATGTCTAAGTTTTTAACAAATATGGAAAAAACACTTTTCAACCAACGAGCACATACTATTATTTGCAATCTATAATATAAAACATGACAGGTTTCAATAAACTTATCCAACGGTCTCAAATAGACTCATCCAACAGCCACCAACATCTCTCTCAAGAATCTAGGTTTACGTTGCACCATGTCTTCAGCACGGGTTACCCCTAGTTGTTTGCATATAATACACAAAATTTGAAGAGATAAATTCGACGATAAAGAGCAGCCCACCGCATGAGGGAGATCAAACCCAAATATTATTTCCAGCTGATAGGGGAAACTCCATTCAAGGTCAACCGACCAAGAAATCCACAGCCCAAACACAGAAGGGAAAATGGGTGGTTGAGGACAAGCATCAAAGCTTTCCATTCCCAAAAGCACCGACTCTTTCATCATTCCATAATTAGTCAAGTTACTACCAAGAAATCAGTCTCCTTCCATGAAATTTTGAAGTTTTCAGTGACAACGAAGGAGATAGTAAAAATCCTTTGAAGTGGAGTTTTTTTTTTTTTTTTATCTAAATTCAAAAGATTTGGTCAGAAATATTAGTTGGAACCATCAACAAGCAATCCTTTGAAAAAAAAAAAGAAAAGATGAATGAAACGATTCTTCTACCATCCCTGTAGACTTCATCACCCAGCTATTTGAGGTGTGCCTAAGAGTACAATCACAATGGATTGAGGGCTTCTCTCAAAAGCCTATCGAACATAACCCTACTTCTGGTGTAACTCTTTGAAATCTGGGTTACTCAGAACCCAGTATTACAATTGATTTTTAGATAGCATGTTGGCAGATACAATTACGTCTGCTTCAGAATTGCATGAAATTGAGCTTATGATAAAGCACTGGTTGTTAACTAATTCAGAAGTATTTAGAGGGGCTTGCATCAATGATTGAGATCAAATTCAATATGGCACCTTGATGGGGCTGATTTTCAGCAGTTCAAAAATGTGGCAATATAGACCACTGATGATTGAAGATTTTTCATCGTCAATCCATGTCCATGGAAAAATCAAAAGAGTTAATCAAGTGCAATCAAATGGGTTCTTGTAGTCCTGGTTCTCTTAACCAAAGGACTTACCAAAAAATATGTTACAGTGGGGCAGATTACCCGGCTTGGGGAGGAAACACAACTTTTAAGTCTTCATACCCTCCCTGAAGTGTAAGGAACTTTTTATGTTTTTGTTATGGATCTCGCCTTTTAGAACTTGCTTTCTCTAGTTAAAAAAAGTTCTATCACCAAACATTTTACTACATCTTATTCCTTTATTGGTGAACTATATAGTCCCCCACCCTCAACCCACAAGAAAATCCCCAAATAAAAAAGAAAAGAGAGGCAGAAAAATAAAAAATGTTGGAAACGAAGGGGGAAAAAAAAAGAGAGAAGGTTAAGGCATCTGAATCAATCTTGTTCACAAAATTCAGGGAAACAGCAATAGAGATGACCGATATTGACAATCTTTGAGCCTGCAAATATTTGATAATTTAAACGACACACAAAAGAAAAAAGAATTAAATTTCAACAAAACCAGATAATTTATGTTTCCCTTTTCTGATTTGGACTGTACCAATTCATCTTGAACCAAGATATGTACTTCAAAAGCATATATTAATTCAACCCCAACAACATACCATGCAGAAGAAGTCAGCTTATAGATAGTACCTTCTTGTCGGTGTGTTCTGTCAATGTGAGCATCGACTCCCTAAAGCTGCAGAGAAACATACTTTTTAGGAATATTTAAAGAGAGAATAATTTATTGCAAGAACTGAGCATTCAAAAAGAGAACAAATAAATTTAAAAGTGAAAGAATAATTGCAGCAATCGTGTGGTCACCAAAAAAAGGCTTCAGCTAAAGTCTGTATAGACAAATTTGAGCATGTTGTAAGTTTGTTATGGTGTAGTGTACTTGAGCACCAATTCTATAGCACCATATGGTTATCTCATAATGTGGGTAAGCCTTGGGAGTATTAACCACCAATATTCCCTCTTCTCCATTCTACCCTGCTTCTTATTATGAAAACAGTGTTTTTCCATGGAGTCACCACTGTGTTTCTCCATTCTTTTTCTTCTCCTTTTCTTCTCATAGAAAACAGAGAACTCAATAGAATGAAGAAATTTCCTAGTATGAGGAAGTAAAAGTAATGCTACAATTCAAAACTAAAAGAAACATCCATCCCTAAATCCGTTGAGACCCACTCCAGACAAAATTTGATCATGATGAGAAACCTGAATCACCCTTCATAGAGACAGTGCAAATACATGAATCATAGGTAAGTTTTCATTCCTCAGATTCAGAGAAGACAAATCACAAACATCCTACGAACCTAACACGGAACTCTACTGAATTTCATGCAACATGTAATTACCACAGTAGAACATATAATTTTCTAAGTCTTGGAGACACGTTTAATTTTAAAGCACCACCACAAAAATTTTTAAATCATTCAATCAGTAGGAATATAGGGTTCCAATGGTCCAACCATGGCGCCCGCTCCTTGGCTTCAAAAGAATTCTACTTTTTGCTATTTTAGGGAGATGGAGAGTTTCATATGACTTATAGGCTTCTTATGCATTTTTTCTCTTTCTTCTCCTTGCTATTTTCTAATTCTTTATTGGATTTCTTATCCAACCTTTTTTGATGTACTTTTCTGCCTTTATTAATACTAGAGTTCTGTTTCCTATCAAAGAAATTACAAGGTTAACAAGTACTTCATTTCCTACTCTACTGCTTCTAACAATCTATTTATACATAGCACTTTGACCCTGTGTCTCACAATTTACACTAAAGGTCCTCATAAACAAGCCAGCCAATCCTAAATCCCAGGGCCACGGAAACCAAACAAAAGAAGATATAATGTATACACGCTGTAAACAGAGTCACAACCAGTACGCAATAACATGTCTTTCTTGATAGCGACAGAAAGCTCCCATAGGTGGCACGAGACAAGCTGCCAGAGCATTGTACTATAAATGATTGGACAGTAAAATTAAGTTGGTGGTGGACAGAAAGTTAATGACATGATTTTGGCTCATTCCATGTTTCAAATTCCCATTTTTAAGTTTGGTTGAATATAGAAACTCTGAAGCATGATTCTTTTTGTATAAAAAGGTGATTTTGACAAAGTCTACGAAAATATTAACTGAATTTAAGATTTACAAGCACAAGTTTTGCACGTTACAAGATTATTCAAAAATCCATTTCTTGCTGAATTTTGAATCCGAATTTTTCCATATGTACACAAACATTCTGAATTACCAGGCAAATCCTTTTGTCCACCCATGCTATATCGCTTTCTCAATAGATAGGAATAATCAATTAAAAGCACCAAGGAGGTGCAACTCAAGTAGAGGTCAAGTTTACAAGGATCAAAAAGATCTCAAAAGGTCTTCCATTTCTGTCAGATTTTTCTATTCAATAATCTAAGTTATCTAACTATCGAGGAATAAATTTTGAAAAAAATGCACACAAATCTTGAACTTCAATTGATACAGGTTCATCATACTGTGATACAGGTCCAAAAAAGCTGATTACAATTAGAATTATTGAATCTCTATTTGGATACAGCCTCTTGTTTTCCGGAGGTAATTGGATATAGCTTCAATAAACATTCTGTATTTAATTTAACTGCTTACTTTATCATAGTTCAATTGGAGCCAAGTAAAGTCACCAAAATTTAGGTTTCACCTGTCCATTACAAAGTGCATCAAACGTGCCTGCAGTTTTTGTTAAGTCATTCATTCCTTATAAGAATAAGCCTCTATAAAAGCCCACATATTGATTTTGGAGAATTATTAGTTATGAAAGCAAAATTACTATCCATACAGCAGACAGATAAATACGGCACGTCCACTTATATATATAATTAGCAGATCCAACCTAGAGAAGATGCATAAATTTCAGCAAACCAACACTGAATACTGGAAGGGAGAGATCACAGCAAACAAGTCAAGCAGTTCAAACAAGAATATGTGACAATTAGGTCTAACCTCTCCACTCCAGGACGAGGGGGACCTCCATTAATGTGCTCAAATGTAAGTATTTCCCTCACAGCCAAATATTCTAAGATCTGCATAAAAGAACAATGAGCGGCATATTTTACTTCTTTCATATACCTAATGATAACTAGCATAATAAAAACCATTCATGAAGATCTAGCTAGAAACATAGATCTAGTAAATAATAAGCTAAAAGGACTGGCCTGATTGACGGGACCGCGTAAACCAAGGATAGATTTGAACTTCGTAAACTGAAATCAATCTGATGACCTATGAAATGGGTATGATTCCAACCATTCGCTCAAGTATGTCCGACCATTGACAAATACGATGGATTGTGCTAACATAATATCATAAGTCACATTGGCTACTGGGTTCATCATACATAATATAAGGATTGGCCAGGTTGAGTGAAAGATTTCCAATCCATCATAAGTGGTTCTTGAACCCACCCAAGCCTATAAATTGCCAGCTATGTCCATTGTTACAGCTATTGCAGAATGTTCACACATCAAGTCCCAGTACTATCTCAAACTGACTTGTTTAATGATTAGGGATAACAAAATTTAGGTATATTAGAGAAGTATAAGGTCCCCTCTACACATACCTTCACAAGCTTTCGAAGAATTGGAATCTTATAGAATTCCCTTCTGTACTGCTTCATTATGTTGTGTAGCATTTGCAAACCTAAAAAGCAAAGCAGAAGCCATAGCACAAACAACTGTAATATAATTTCGTGCTACAACAAAAAAGGAAAAATCTAGAGCCATGCGGCAAAACAAAGAAAAACTACCATTCTTATTGATTACAT
Source organism: Ilex aquifolium (assembly GCA_951799425.1). Taxonomy (NCBI): domain Eukaryota; kingdom Viridiplantae; phylum Streptophyta; class Magnoliopsida; order Aquifoliales; family Aquifoliaceae; genus Ilex; species Ilex aquifolium. The sequence continues at coordinate 13,846,530 of OX637406.1, forward strand.
CCACCAAAACTGTTCGTGATTTTGTTTTCAGAAGCGCATCAAGGATCATAGAAAGTTCTCGATTGCTGCAAACAGATGGATACTAAATCAAATAAACTGTTCATTGTCAAACAAGAAGTATCGGATCAAGTAAGCAACTTCGTGGTTAGGAAGACTAATAAACAGAAAGCAACATCTAAAATAACCTCTGAATTGCTTCACCATTGCCATTATCCCCTGAAGCTGCAGTTAGAAGAAGAAGCTTCAAGTAGCCTCTGGATGCATCCTGTTTGAAAACAAGAAGCATTATAACGAGGAACAGATGTAAACATACAAACCAGTGCAAGAAGCATGACATGCAATTGCAAGCACAGCGATATTAATTATTTCAAACAAAGAAAAGACATGCTTCAGTGAAACTCATAAATGGCGACGAGAAAATAGAAAAACCAGATAGTGAAGTTGATTGAATAAAAGGACTGTCAAACAATATTGACCTTTTGTGTAAGAACAATCATTGGCATGCAGTACTCCAGTGAAAGCAAAACATGATGATAAGAGATGACAGATGAGAGAAACCACAGAAAGAAGCATGATGATTACACTGATGCAACAAGAAGACTTACTTTAATGTAAAAAATAAGAGAGAGAAGGGGAACCAAGCAACGATAAGATGCATACGTAAGGGCAGAAAAATGGGAGGCACACAGCATACAATTCTGTTATTTGGAAAATTAAATCTCAGAAATAAATAGAAATCTAAGAAAGTTCCAATACTCCAAGAGGAGGAAGTTCTTACTTTCCGTTTGCTTATTCCCCCATCAGAATCTAGCAGCTCATTCAGTTTCTCCTGAACTGCAAGCATTGATGGTCAAAAATAATTACAGTAGGCAGGACACGGTATACCCAGGGAAAATAAGAGAGAGAGAGAGAGAGAGAAAGAAACATCTACCTGCTTCAAAACGGTCATTTAAAGAACCTTCCAAAAGTTTTTTGGATTTGAAGGGTAGCACATGTGGCCTGCTGTCCATATTCGGAGGTTTGTTGGCATTCGTGGCATTAATCTTTGTTTTTCCCTTCTTAACAGAAGATGATGAGCGAGAAGTTTTCATGCGAGGATAGGATTTTGAGAAAACATTCCTGTCTTCCTCAGTGTCAGGTTTGGACTCCTTCTTGGTATCATTTGTATCAGGTAATGATTTGTCATGCATTGTGGTCAGAGCAGAAGCCTCCAATCTTTGAATAGACAAGGAATTCTTTGTACTTTTCTCTGCCACAGAAACTTTTCGCTCAGCTGCAGACATGGTCTCACTCATTACATCATCTGGTTGTGGAGAAACTACTATTGGTTGAACAGAAATTGGCAACTGTTCCTCTGAGTCCTCAATCACAGCACTGTCCCATTTTGAAGCAGCAGATGCAAATTTGTTTGTGGCGTTTTCCTTTGTAGTTGTAATCTTCTTGCGTCCAACAGCGGCAGCTGAGTTATCTGTTTCATCATTCCATTTTACCAAATTTTCTCTGATATGCATTTTTATGTTAGTCTTCAATTGTCTGAAATCAGTTGCAGGTTCAGGCAATTCATCTTCATTTTTCGATGAATTCGCTGCAGTTTGCATATTCATACCATCAAAGGAACTGGTTGCTCGGATTACATTGTCCAAGTTCTCATCTGTTTTACCATCTTCACGGACCATAACAGGTTCTGGATATTCTTCATCTGAATCACTCTGAACAATAACTTCAGTATTTCGTGGATCACCACCTATATAGCCCCGGCATTGAGATGACCCACAGACACATTTTTTGGCAGCTGCCCCAAACACCCGTACATAATTGTAATCAAATGTCACCTCTTCACCCTGACACAAGAGAACATCCAAGCATTAGTGCACAAAATGTAATGATAATGCTTCTAATCAGTCAAGAGATAGAGAAATAGAGACACATTTGAAAAAAGATGTAGATCATATATTATATATGCTGCAAGACACAATTCCATCAAAGGTTTGGGCTTCGCATCTTTGTGTTAAGCAACAATGAAATTTGAGGTCAAGTACCTCCAGTAAGAGAAGATTACTGCTCCATATTTGTGAAAAGAGCCACAACCAATATAACAAAGGAGTTGAGAGGAGATTACTGCTCCATATTTGCCACAGGACCCACAACGGATATGCGGACTTGATTATGCAATTAATTCAAATAATCATGTTCTACTAAGAATTCAAGTAAATGCACTATAGTATTGAACAATTTGACAACTTCTAATTTCAAAAAATAAACCGAGGATATTTATTTGTTAACAAATTGGGAAGAACTTATTTTAAGATACAACAGAAGACCCCATAAAGGGGCGCATTTCCAGAAATGGGAAGACCCCAAAGATAACTAAAAACTTGGAAATAATGTACTAGATCTCTCTCTCTCTAATATCTCTTTTATCCTATCAATGCTTGTGTATAATCATTTCCTCCTCTTCTATTATGTTCTCATTTCAATCTTCTCCCCATCTCTCTCATCTTTTCCATCGCCTAATATCTCTTAAAATATTCGTCCTCGCCTTCACCTTTCTCATCTTCCCTCTGGTTCTCCATTTTGTTTCCTTCATTTCCTCAAGGCAAAATAAGAATATCTTTTAAGAACCGTATGATGAGCTCCATCAGAACGATGCTAATATGATATCTTGAACATCTTTTACTACTTTTGACTTGTCAACCATGTCTCATCTAGAATACAAATCATGATTTTGCCACCTTATTTGAAAAATCCTGGAAATCAGACCACGCTCTACTTCAAATTATGATGATTTCAGTTTTACACAGGAAGTCAATACCGTTACATCTCTATCCTTCTAGGGCCAGTGGGCGGATAATAGGAAGGAGGAACTTTGTTGGCTTACGTTTGGCGTCCCACTACAACAGTTGACAAAAAATCAAAATTGTCAACAATTCATTCAGCAATCTACTCACAAACAGAATTTCCCAGACATCAACAAAATCACATCTATCCAAATGGTTCACTAGGATAAAGCAATCGAGAATGCATAACTGTTAAGCCAATCCAGTAACTTTGGGCTTCAATCAGAAAAGCTAAGCAGGTAAATGAAGCTTGGACCAATAACGATACCTTCTTGATATCTCTTAATGCAAAAAGTCCTATGCAAACTTCTCCATTCACCATCCACTGTAGCAGAAAATTCAGAAGCAGAGTCAACAAAGCATCAAGTACATGAACTCAATAATTAAATAAAATGAAATATATGCAACAAACCAAAGTGGCATATTAAGTTTTAGCCAACATGTCAAAAATGACATATGAACTGTATGTCATGTATATAACAAGAGAACTGACAAATTAATCACGTATGGATACCAATGGGTCTTTGGTCCAATGGTACTCCTTATCTTGTGAAAGTTTTGCCTTCTTGAGGTCAAGGGTTCAACCCCCTTCCCCCTCTCTCTCCCCCTTCCCCTCCCAAAAAAAAAAAAAAAAAAAAATCACGTATGGGACATCACACAGCTTCCGAATAAGAGAGACAGATAAGGAGAGAGCCCACCCACCGTGGAGGAGGGGAGGTTGGGAAAAAAAAGAGAGATGGAGAGAGACAATACTGCCAGATGTTATGTTATGACATAAGCACGAAATGTACTGCTGCATCAAACCAACATTTTTCAATGAAGGACCTAAACGTGCCAGCGCCTACACTTTCACACCCCTCCAAGTACCTCAACCACTTCTCCAGAAATGCAGGAGATCCAACCACTCTAGCCAGTTAAAACAATTTAGTAGTCCACATCAACTAAAAAAATCCTACCATATTAAGATCTTTTACATAACAAATCTCCATCATTTCGTGTGGAAGTAATGAATAAGGATCTTACAAGATGAAAAGCATAAATAGGTGCATTTCAGTTTGTTTCTGGAATTTCATGAAATTAAGTCGCTAAATAATTTCCCCTAAAAATTTGGAAACATGTGTGCCCGTCCTTAGAGTAGTAATCATAAAAAGAGGACCAAAAAGAAACCGTTACATCATGTCAAGTCCCTATACATACCATCTTGTTTTTTCTCCCCAAGAGAAAACATACCAAAAAGGAAAATTTAAAAAAAAAATATCCATTTCCTACCAAATATCTATAAGCAAATAGTCAAAAACCACCAAAGTAAACCGCGGCTATGGGTGCATGAGCATCTGCTATAGAAACTTATACATGCAGGCTTAAACAAAAAGCATAACATATGAACTTTCAGGTGAACCAAATGCCATTCATAGATGGGTGATTGCACAAACAAGAAGGGATGTACTACACCTATTAACCATATTTGGAGGCCTCATTATGCCTAATTAAAGAAAAATTGAACCTGATTCACAACTCAGACTTTCAGCCCCTTTCTAACCAGTGATTTCGCAGCAGAGGTAACAAGCTCTTGGCAAAACTAGTTTCAGGTGTCAATATACGTCCAAACTAAGGCGCCCAATACACAGCTTGAAAGAGTTAAAGCATCAGTTTCTATAATTGCAAAGATCAATACTGCCTCCGGGGTGTCTATATAGAAGATATGTAGATACACTTTTTAGGTGTGATGTTTAGTATGCCAAAATAGAGTTTACTCTATAACATCTGAAATCTAGATCAAGACTAACCCGGTGGATGGATGGTAAATCTCCCATATTGTTAAACTATCATTGCATATCTTTTTACTAAGAGTTTCTTGATTAGGGAGACTCCGGTGTGTGCTGCACGGAGTAGCTGGTGTCATATAATTGGCAAACAACAAACCAGTTGTGATCCCGGTGAATTTAAAAATAACTAGCAAAACCAAACCCAAATTAGCTCCACGTATTCCAAGTCACAACTTGGGAGAACGTCAGTGTACCTTAGCGGACGAATTGTTACTTCAGTTCCCAGCAATGTTCGGGTGTCTAAATCTGCCCAATGCCGATTTCCTGTAGTCAGTCACGCTGTTCATGGAAAAAGATGCTCACCCAACCCAGAATGGCTGTTGTAGATGCCCATTCGTTTACTAACTCGTACAACGAGAATGCTTTTACCCAGTGGCGGAACCACTCAGTCACTTGTGGGGGCAACTGCCCTTACACAACGTTTTTTGGCCAACTTTTTCTTATATGTGTCTTCTTACATTTTTAGCTTTGCCCCTTCAAAAGAATTGTCATGCACCTTAATCCACTTTAATCATCTCTCACACATGGGTTAAATTACTTACAGTCCAATTAAGTAACTTAAATAATGTTTAGTTGGTTGAATCCCCCCTGACATGTTTTCAAGAAATCATGTTGAAACTCAGTTGTTAATGCAGATATATTGAGAAAAATATCTTAATTACATTGACTACGAGATTATCATACAATGTTTTCAGAATATGAAATTAGTTAGCAATTATTGTAAATGTATTGCATAGAAGTGTTACCAATAAACCTTGAGTCTTTAATTTATTAATAGCCCAACATTTTATCTAATTATTGTCAAAGTTTGCCCCCACTGCAGCACATTTCTGACTCCGCCCCTGATTTTACCTAATCATGTAAGACACACACTTTCTACAAACCAATGCGCATGATATGCCAATGACACAGCTTCCATTGCACATAGGTGACTAGGCATGTGGGCCAGGTACTAACACCGGTGTCACCCTAAGTTATACGGATACCATTGAAAGGGTATTATATAAATCTAAGATTTACATAGATCCATATACTAGAGGCATATTGCTAATGATTAATGAACGTTGTTGGTCATGAGATGCTATATTGTTTGTTTAAAACTATTTTATCTTGACTCGGTTAAAGAATTGTACTTGCTAATAATTAGTCCTTTTCCTTACTAGGTTTAGAGATAGGGTTCCCAACAATATCAACTACAAGTAGTACTCAAAGGCTAGATCACACAAGTGCGGGAGCGGGAACGAGAGCGGGACCTCAAAAGCGCAAAAATTCAAAAAATTCTGGGAGCAGGAGTGCCTTGAGAGCGTCATACTATATACATATATACATGTTTACATAGATAAAAATTATTAAAAATACATTTTTAAAAGTTATATTTTATACGCAAATATATGATCTATTATTTAAATTTTATTAGTAATTAATTTGACTTTTGAAATCCACATAAAAAAATATAATGAATATTTAAAGAAAAAGCCAGGCATTGAAATGCCTTGTTCACTCAAGATATTGAATCTCACATCGGCGCAAACTGAAATCTCGCAGACACACAATGCCTATAAATAGACTTCACCATGTTGGGTTTCAATAGCTGGATATTGGGCCTCAATTTTGGGGCTAAGTCCATCCGATTTTTTGAAGTTTTCTTGGCCCAAAGCTTATTTCATTGATTAGTTTAAGACCTTTTGGTATTTGTGGAGTTGGCCTCGAAAGTGGCTAATCCGCGAATTACAAATATTGAATTCGCAAATTTAATTTTTTGAATTCGCGAATTTGCACTCCAAGCGCAAATTTGTTGAGGTATTGAGGCGAATCATGTGATCTAGCTTAGAGGTATATTAGGTAAAAAAAAGACAAGGTTACATATATACAATCTTTTATATAAACAAACAACGTGTCCTTCCTATATCCCTTATCCTTGTTTTATTTTCTTTTATCTTAAAGTTTTGGCTTAATTTGTCATATCAGTGCGTCTATATTATGCTGCATCATATGACACATCCATGTTCATGCCTCAAGGACCACTATTAGTGACCATTTTTGCAGCATTGTGTAGTTTCTTATCAGCCTTTGCAGACCTAAAAATACAACACTCTTCAGACTACAGTAGCATGAAAACTTTTCTTAATGAGTGATGCAAAATTATACAGGAAGATCTCCTCAATCTGAGAAAATTGAAAGAGCTGAATGCAAATAAAGAAGAAAATTAGTCTAGAGACAAAAGCAAGAGGCAACAAATCTACAACACCAGCCAACTATTCAAGAATAAGCCCAAAAACTCCAAGAAACTGTGCTCTTGAAAGACGATCCATTCTAAATTGACAACAAAATATCCAAAGTATATAGAGGATGAGAGGCAAAAAAGAATCTTGAACTACATAGAAAAACCATGATACCAAGTATATTCACCTTTTCTGTACGGCAATTGGGATCACAACTATGGTTTATAAAACGTCCCAAATTCCCTTTCACACATGCATCTATTACCTGAAGAAATGCAAAAAGCAAAACAATCAGACAACTGAAAAGAAACATACCAATGTAAGTTTTCATGTTAATTTAAGGCAAGAACTTAAAAGACAAGAATTATTAAATAATTTTATCTTTTTATCTTTTTCACCCGGGAAAAGGGAGGGGAGGGGAAGGAGGTTCGATTCTTAAAGGACGAAGATACAAACTAGGAAATGAAACCTATTATATCAAACTTATTTGAGGTACCATTGTATATAAACAAAAGAAGATTTTTGTCAGTAAAAGCTCAAGTTTAAGTATAAAACCCTAAGCAAAACCAATTGATAAAACATTAGGCTTATACATAGCTACTGGAGTGACTACATGGATATTGCCACCAAAGCTTTTTACAGATTCTAAATATAATCACAAGAAAACAACGGGAGTTTGGCTGAGCTCTTGGATTCTCTCACTATCAATGGTTCAAGAGTTCCCATCAGTCAAAGTATCTTGCTAAAGGAGAAGAAGGGCAACAACGTCATTGAAACTTGCAAGCCCAGGCTAACACAAGAAAAGGCTCACACAGCCTCAGCTTAGTTTGATAATAAAGCAAGTTTAATCTACATAAAGCCAAGCCAAGTTACAAATGTCAAACACTCAACTCAGCTACCTCAGCTATACTCCCATCAATGAGACATACAGGAAACAAATCCAAATACAAGATGAGAATCAGCAAAATGTTGGTTTCACACTATTACAGGTGATTTAGACAAACATAACGAGCTCTTTGACATCAAAGAACCAAACATAGTACAAGTAGTGATCTGGAAGTGGAAGCTTCTACCCACTACCCAAAGTGAAGCAATTTGCTTCACACTTGATAGAAGCACTAGTCTCGCACGCTAAAATAAAAACACCGTCCACTTTCCAGAAGTTTCCTGCCAATGAAGAAGATCCCACCAGTTCCCAAAAAAAAACTAAACTCTCTAATACCCCTTCATAACCTTACCGTCTTACCACTCTTCACCTATCCCAAAACTCACTCAAAATCACTAACATTAATGACTAAATACTTGAACTATCAAAGCAGCCCATCTAACACCCTGTACCATGATTTCTCCACTCAAAATTCAGTACCTTATGATAAGTAACAAATAAACTGCACAAAAAATAGCACACACCTAGACAAAACATGCATCTCTCTGCTATCCGACTGTATCTGTGTGTGCGCACGTGTGCAAGCACAAGTGTGTGTTGACATGTGTGTGTGTGTGGGAGAGACAAAGAAAAGAAAAGAAAAAAAAATCCCTTTTTAACCAAAAAGTTGAATATTTTAGTGTCCAATTAAACCTCCCAGTACCAGCAACCATCCCTCCATATCCATAGTGTTCACTCAGTTGCAATAAATTCCACAGCTTGAGGTTATGATGTAACTTGAAACGAGGAACTTATAAAACTACTACAAAATTTGAAAGGGCATAATCATAACTTAAATCCACACCACTCACCAAATAGATAATACATACAATATAATATGATTACTGTTCATGATAAACACGAAGTGGAGACTACCAAACCTCGTTGCCATTCAATGTCATGAAGTAAAAATGTCTATGACCCTTCGAAGCATACTCTTTTTGTCGTGCCTCGTAAGCATGCATATCAAGCACCTATAAGAACCATAAATGGAAAAATTAGAACCAAAATGGAAAAATTACCACAATAAGAAACCAACTTCACAATGAAAGAGATGCATATCAGTAGTAAAAAATTAAAAGAAGAAAAACCCAAAAGAAACTTATTGAGAATATCAACAAAGGGATTAGAACAGCCAATGGAGTTCATCTTGGACATTAGGGATGGCAGTAGACCGGGTAAAAATAGGTATTCGTCCAAATCCGCCCCGTTTGGACCCGAGATGAACCATACGTACTGGACGATGGACGTATACGAGAATACCCGTATAAACCCGTGTGGGAATGACGGCAGGGATGGACTAAAACTTACCCCCGCCCCGCTCCGCTTTACTCATTATTATTATTATTATTTTATATATATACACATGTTGTTGTGAATACAATCTCCATATTAGTGAATGATTTTTTTTTTTGAAAATTATTTTGTTTTTTTATTTTTTTTCATGTTTTTTGCTTGTAAAAGTGTAAATCTTTGTGTTTTTATTTTTTTTACGTCGGATTATGTTATATTACATTATGTTGTGTTGCATGATGTTGTGTTGGATTTACATGGGAGACAAGTTTTTAATTATATTATGTTGGATTATGTTGTAGACAAGATTTTAATTATATTGGATTATGTTGTAGATGACAAGTTTTTAATTATGTTATGATATTTTATAATTATGTTGGATTATTTAGAATGTTAGATTTATTTAGAATTTTAGATTATGTTGGTTTGGACTTAGGCTTGGGCAAGATAGACTGGGGCGGCGGCGGGGGCGGGTAAGGTAGACTAGGGCGAGGGCGAGGTTGAAGACGGGGGACGAGGCGAGGACTAAACATTTACTCGCGGACGAGGATAGAGATGAAAACTATACCCGTTAACGGAGGTGGACCGAGGATGGACGAATTTTTTTAAGCGGGTACGGGGATGGAGACTACACCCTCCGCCCCAGTTTCGGTCCACTGTCATCCCTATTAGACATTGTTCAGGCCATTGCCAACTAATGCAGAGTATTTTTCTTCCAAGGGCAGCCAGTCTATGGATAAATTTCTCTCAATTGGTTTCCCAAAAGAAAGAGAGGAAAAATCCATTACATGTGGAATATCCTCCTTGTACAACAGCATCATAGAAACAAAGCCAGTCGAAACTTCAATAAATTGACAAATAATATTATCCAAAAACATTTCCATCCATTTTAAAAGAGGATGGACATCACCTAACACCCATGATGCAGCATAGCATGACCAATCCTTATAAAAATTAAAACATATTCTGTATTTTGGGATAGTAGATTTTTAAAAATAGCACAAAAATGACTCCAAATTTTGAAATCAAACTCAAAAGTCTATCTTTTATTGTTGCCTCAGTTCCTACGTCCGATACTTAGTGTTCAGATACAAGCGGTATTTTAAAAAAACGAGACAACTTACCTCTCCAACGTATTCAATGAGAAATTGTCCTTTAGAGATATCTTCTAGCAACTGCAACCCGAAACCCTTCTTTCCACATCTGAACCACTTCAATTTGGCATACTTGCGTTTCTGGAACTGAAGTTGTACAGAATTAATAACCTTTAATACAAAATGATTGTGATAAATCCAACAAATAAATCACCAATCTGGCAGAGAGCCTGATGTACCTGTTGATTTGAGCAAAATTTTCCACACGGGCAGGCCCTTTGAACACATTCAATGTTAAGCATCCGATTCAGGCATCCATCCCCACAACCCATTCGGCCATCTGAAGGTGGTTTGCAATGGCAAACCATTATCTGGTACGAACGAATCAAACACATACAATAAACAAAAGAGTTCACGATTAAAAGCGACTGAACTTTTGTATTAAAAGGCAAACCAACTGCATCACATCATCCATAATATCACTAGCAAAGATCTCAACTGCCACTCAACTCACACGCACACAGACACACACAAAGATGTCAATCTTCTTTGAATCTCAGTTCTAAAGCATTGTATTGCCCAAAATCACAGCGAATGTGGTATTGTAATGGTATCAAGACTAATGTTTTATGCATATAGCATACTGGGTAGCAAAACTTTAAAAACTAATACATGTTTCAACTTTCAACCCAAGTTCATACGTTTTCAGTGTTCAAAGGGTGTTTAATTATTGAAACCTTTACAGATAATGAAGTCCCAAGTTGAAATAATAGTTGCTCTTACATTTCGTTTTTTGGTTGGTACAATTCAAGTTAAGATCACAACTCAAATTAAAAAAACATATACGTAATTGATTGAAGGTAAAAAACAGATGAAGTGCTCAAAAATAATAGTAAACCTCGAAAATATATCATTGTAATAAAACAAAGCCTATTGAAACCCTTCAACGCATAAACACGTGTAATCCCATCTCCAACAAAGACCAATCTCATCAACTTGAACATTTGTGTCAAAGGATAAAATTCCATGGTTTATTGATATAGTCGAGGGATAATACCACTTTGATCAAGGAAAGAGAAAACTAACTATGTCCAGTGTCCTCTAATTCAACGATACACATCAATTTTGGAAATAAAGAGGAACTTCCCCGGGCTCTTTTCCTATAGGTTTTTAAGGAAGATCTTTTCTACCATGGACAAATATGTCAAAAAGGTCATCATCTAGTTAGGTCCCCCTCAATCGAGAATGTTAGGATAGGTGGACAGGATACGCACATAGCATTTGACATGATTTGCACAAAGTGGTCGTTCTCATATTCCAACACAAACTCTGAGATGCCTGCCTGACACTTGTACCGCAGCACTAAGCAATGACCCCTTTTACTATGGACAACTTCGTCAACTTTTATAGGAGCTTAGGGGTTAGTTGTACATAGCTTTTTAGACTTAAGATCTCACTTTGTACCTAGTACAGGTTCTTGTTCGATTGTTTTTTCTCTTCAATAATTTGTACTGATGTTGCATCCCCTTGGCGCTTCAAGCGATAGTTTTGTTGCTTTGGCAATTAGACCACATACATCAGAGAAAGAGGGAAAGGGATAGCATGTACGGTTTTGGGGGACAAAGGGATTAATTACAAACACAACTGCAGAGTTGCATTGGAACAAGTTAATAACTACTTTTCTCACCTTCCCCAAATTATTTGGTGCTTAAAACTATATTCCGAAAGGCAGCATTCAATCCTCGCCAAATTTCCTGCTACAAGGAGGATCCAAACTCCAAATAAACACATTTTTTGTAGTTATAACTATGTGCTGAAGTATATAGTATTTTCACCATTATAAAATAACCTTTTTCAGTTTTCAACCTCTTCACTCCTTTGTCCCATAGGAGAAATTTCAACTTTCCAACCTCTTTGACATATTTGCAAGCATTTATGAGCCATAAACATGTTCACAATAGCACAACATGCAGAACCACTATGTAGGAGCATCTGTGCTACTAAAGTCTAAAACAACTTCTTTGCCATTGATTTTATTGTAATGGACGGGTCAAGTTTATCCTATATTTACTGCAAAACTGCATCTAATACAACTAATAATAGAATTAGATCATGAGTCATGAGTCACGAAACCAGTAATTTAAATTCGGTCAGACATTAACCTCATCAATGGTTTGACTTTTGCGGCTCCGACTTAGAAACAAATTTGATTTGATAAGCATCCAAGATGACTTCTGAACAACTGCAACGCAGTTTGAATAGTGTCAAAGTCCACAGCAAGGAAGACATGTATATCACACAAGGGCCAGGCAAAATTCAAGCTCAAATGTAATGGTATTGCCATCTATCAATGGCACAAATCAAATACCTGTTGGCTGCTTTTGTCCCAATCTATTAGAATTAAAGCGTGTATCACGAGCATCTTCATCGCAAGAGGCATCTGATATTTCTAACTCTGCATTAATATCTGCATTTGACTTCTCTTGAGGGATTGAGCAGTCAGCAAAGTCTTTATCCATGTTATCCTTACAAGTCCTTTAATAAGAATCACATACCACACGATAAGTTACCGACGACATACAATGTTGGGCATCAAATCTCTCAAATCGTGATACAAATGGAGATATTGAGTTTGAAGAAATTAGCCCACCAGGGCCCATTAAAGCTCAATCTTTCATCTTTTTTATTTACAACATTATAACAAGAAATACTTAGATACAGTTTACCTATAAAAAGAACATAGAGTTGTAAGTGATATTGGTCAAGTTTATCAACCCAAGATACCCTGATGTAAAAAATTTCGCCCAAACTTACCCTTCATCCACTTAGGCTGTAATGTCCAACCAGACCAAAAAGCTTATCTAAGCCCTAAATGCCTGCCAGTATCAAACCCTTTTTATTGGTGGATTAACCCAAAGAAAGTGAAAATTCTAAAACGTTCTCAACTCAATGGAAACACAAGACCATCCCCCCTGCTTATGTCCGATGTATGGGGCCAGTACTGAAAGGATTAGCTCATAATTGTTGCACTGTTGATGTACTATTCCTTTTCAACTTTGGTAACCCAGAAAAATTGATGTTCCACTCCATAGTTCAAATGTATAGACATTTCCCATTCTCCCATAAAAAGAGGATATGATGAGCTTTCACAAAGCTTAGAACCAGCTAGGATTTGATTTTATGAAGACGTTAGATTTGTTTGTCTGAAATTATACAAAATTTTCCTTTTGAGGAAGTCAGGTAATTTAATAGAGTGAAAATCAAATGCACATTCAATACTCTACATAAAGATGACCCCAAATAGTTGAGATAAAGCTTTGATGAGTTGAGCATTTATTAAAGAAAATCTTTTATCCTCCCATCTTACATATTTTTGAAGGTCAACTATAAAGCTTAAACCCTCCCAGTCCCCCCAATCAAGTAAGCCACTTGTAGCTGAGCTCAATGGGTGGCAGTATACAAATTTCTGAGGAACATTCCACGTAGAATGTGATACAGCAGAGAGGAGGTTTTAATTTATTTGTTCAATCACATATGTATCAGTTGAACATATGAGAGAGATCTGGAAAAGAAAGATGGAAATCCCTTCTCATTTGCACTATAATTCCTAATGAAGAAGAGTTTTCCACTCCTGGCATCTTGTTTTCCTGGTACTCCTTTTTAACAGCTGAAATCATTCTTCAGCTAAAACAATCCGACACTCAGGCTTAAAAGTCTTCTTGAAGGAATAGACACTTCAAGCTTATCCCAACGTGTACCTTGGGTTTTCTAAACAAGAGGTCAGGTTGTCCTTTTCATTTTCCTAATTTTTCAAAAGTGTTCCCTAAATTCTAATATGTTCTCTTTTCTCATTTTTCTTTTGCCAAGGACACAGAGGGACTTCTTTTATATATCTATATAATAAAACACATAGTCCTGCCGACATAAAACACAACAACGATCCACATAGTTTAGATCCTATGGCTTATATTACGACTTAAATTTTAACCTTATACCACAATAACTCAACCTACTTAAATTTAACCTTTTAAAGGTGATAAAAAAAAGGGAAAACCCTAGTGTATATATAAGGCAAATGAAACCTCAGCCTATTAAAATTTAACCTTTTAACCACGATAAAAACAACATATTTTGCACGGGGACACCCTAGTACATATATATAAGGCAAATGAAACCTTTGGAAAGGCTTTATGAAAATAACAACTAAATTGTTCTTAAACTTTCAAAGAATCGAGACGTGAGATAGCTTACAAAAACCTTCCAATTTGGCAAATATTGGAACTTATATTAATAGTAACAAATAACTAGCGAGACATGAGTTAGCTTACAAAGACCTGACAATTTTGGAAAATATTGGAACTTATATTAATTAACATCCGAATCCGACATCCAAAAAAATTTATAGGGGAACTCAATTAGCCAAAGATAGAACAGGTACTATCCCTATAGTTCAGACTCCTACTCCATCCCAGTTACAGGATGGTCTTCCTAAGCGACCACCATTTTCACCATGCTGCTAACAATTAGTATGAAAAGCAATATATTAATGTTTCATATGCCTCTGCCCATGCATCATGGACACCGGTATGTGTTTGGCCAAGGTGTGGCAAACATGGTGTCCATTTAGAGGCTGTTTATTAAGATGTCGAGAGCTAAAAACTTTCCCATCTTCTATTCCATTAATCCCTTTCAGAGATAAGCCACCTCAAACAAGTTGACAAGATATGCAAATTGCAGTTTCTGTATCTATAGCACAGTTCTATACTATAGCACATTTGTAAAACTCAAGTAAGTAGGCATCATAATATACCATCTGCAATTTGTTTCTTCAATGGAATCCGCAAGTGTAGCTGGTATACGCCTCCATTTACAGCAGGCATCACAAAGTACCCAAGCATTCCGTGGGATTGAATATTGCTCTGCTATACTACGCGGCACCACGTCCAAGTTACAAATGTCTCCAGTTGAACTTGTCTTCACAATTTTAGTGTCAGCAAGATCATCTGATGTGTGATTTCCTACAACATGAATTCACACTTCCATAAAGAAATGCTGAAAACTGTGAAACAACACAAATATCAAAGGATGTGATAACAAGTATAAAAATATATTTGAGCTTATGCATCTGCTCCAGACTATTCACACCTTTTTCTGACTGCCCTTCCACTTTGCAAACTGCTTGACTAGTATCATCCTTCTCCAAGACTTTATGCTTACTAACTAGCTTTGCTGGATTCTTCTTTTGTTTACGAAAATTTCCTCTGCTGCTTGCTGAATCAGGGAGGTCTGACCTGCAATTGGCCGTGCCCCATGATCTTAAGCTGTTGGGAAGTTTTCGACCCCCGGGATTACTATTAGGGGGCAACTTATCAGATATCTGTGACTCTGATGACTCAAGCCCAACACCAATCCTGGAACAAAGATCAACTTTTGTACCACTTTCAACTTTCAGAGTCTCACATGAGGCTCCCAGATCGGTCACTCTTGACTGCGGCAGCGATTTCCTAGAAAAACTTTCACTGCTAGATGTGTTTCCAGAAGCATTCTCGGTCGAAGTTGAAATTGAAGCCTCACTACAGCAAGAGCCATCTCCCATTTTCTCTTGCAGTCTGTGTTCATCAAACACTTCGGCACTGTTTATGACCTTGGGACTAAATAGTTTGCCTTCAACACTGCAATTACCTGGCTGATGGAGGTTATCTTGCTTATTTCCTTTCTTACTGCTCATCTGTGATGGACTGAAACTTGTAACATCACCAGAAGCATCATATTCCTGGGAGGAAATTAACACATCATGCAAATCTCCAACAGTTTTTCCACTGATTTGTGCATCTGTAACCACGTTGATGACCTCAGAATCAGGTGAAGTTCCAGTATCCAAGCAACTGTTGTCAAGGGTTACTACCAATTCTTCAACCTCTTCCTGGGAGGGTAGTCCATGATTATTATCTGCAATGTTTCCAGCTGACTTATTGACAACATTCTTATCTGCAAGGCATACATCTGAAACAGAAGCATCTGACAACAATACTGTCTTCTCCAGGTTAACATTACAACAGGGGAACCCTGAAAGCCTGGGCACCTCTTCCTCCAATTTATCTTCAACGCCCTCAATCAATTTGGTACATGCAATCCCAGTAGCATAATATTCTTCATGAACATTATCAATAACAGGAATCACATCCATCAGGCAATTTTGATCTGCTTCTTTCCCCAGTTTGATCTTCAAACGGATGCGACCAGTTGAAGCACAGTTTTTTCCACTTGACCTCTGAGGGCATCGAACTGTCTGATTCTTGTCCCGCTTTACGCCTCCCGGACCACTCCTATCTTTTTGTGATTTTTTTTTCTTATCATGATCATCGAGCCCAGTATTCTGCTCAAAAACATGTGCAATACTCCCCAACGATCCCCATGCAGACGAATGAGCTGTTCTGGAGATACAGCTTCTTCTCTTTCTTGCGACCTTCAAGGAAACAACTTCTAATACTGCTTTCTTGTTAGCTGTTTTCCTGCAATTTCTGACATCCTTTTTGGCCCGAGTGTTCTGTTTCAATCTACCCATGCTGGTACTCCTACTTCGATAAGATGAACATTTAGTACTAGAAAATTTTCTCTCAAAATCATCATCCACTGTATCAATATCTTTCACTTCATTATCTCTTTGACCAGACAACTCAGTTATGTGGACACAATTGAAAGCACTATCAAGAACATCGGTGCCTGAAACATCTGGCGCAACCAAACTCTTAGAAAAATCGGTATTAATTACACAAAAGGGCTCACATGATTTCAAAGAGACTGATAATTTTTCCACTGCACAGCTAGGATCCATGGCAGATGATCCTTCCTTATAATTGGGAACATTTTCTTCCAAAGATGAAAAATTTTCCACTGCACATTCAGGAACCATTGTACATGACACTTCCTTGTAATCAAAGACATTAGCTTCTATGGGTGCCACTTGGGGGAGCATGTCAACACCTCAAAATGGTACAACCCTGTACCAAAAGAAGCACACATACAAAGGCGCCAGCCTGGGAGACGTCCAAGACAAACCTCTGAAATGATCAAGTAATAGATTTGAGATAAGCAGTCTATGTCTACTCCCAAAAACAACAAACTACTGATACGTGATATTGTGTGGTACTAAATGGATTTTCTTTGTGGAAGTAAGGAGGGAGGGGGGATTAAACATGAAAAAACACAAATGTTTACATAGAGTAATAGAGTACAATATACCAACTACATCATAATTGTACCTACCACAAATACATTATAAACACCAAAAAGCAAACTGAATACAACTTTAGAAGCAAAACTAAAATACATTTTATCAACTAAGTTTACGCAATCTGTACAACAGATTTAAATTGTCGTATACATATAGATTCACTATGAAACATGGATACTCCGTGTAATAATAATAAAGTATATCTATATTTTTTTATACGTATCGGATACTTACTATACATATCCTATACTTAATAAAACATTTATTTACTTGTGAATATGTCTCGGATATGGGTACCCAAGTCGAATATCCTTCGGAAAATGGATACCCAAAGCAATATGTGACTTTAAATTTTATTCTTTACCATTTCCTCTCAAATTCAAATACAATGATACAAAAAGAAAAATCCATATGGCTTTGAAGATAGATTGATGTTTTAACTATATCTAATATCACTTATCAAAAGGACATAAAATAAGTTAATTACACTATATCTCTTAGCATAAGTACATCTAAGCAAACCAGCTACATAAATGTTGATTCTAGTTCCTACAATTAGTCGGGTTCACTTTGTGAGTATACAATAATCAATCTATGCTTACTTGAAAATATTAATTGTTATTAAAAAATTATTTATAAATTTCAAACTAATAATTAGATGATAGTATCATTATCCATATCGTATCCTACTCGTGTCCTATCTACGTATCTCTGCTTCAAATTCAAATTCAAAACACATAGATGGAGCATAAAATCTTCTATTGCATAACTGTTATATCTTAATCCAAATATGCTATTGATATAAACTTAGTTTGAAGGTATTTTTTAATCTAACCCTAAAGGCATTCATGAGAATAATCCCATGGAGCAACAAGAAAAGATATGCCCCTTCTGTTTCAACTCGTAAATATTAATTTTCTATCTTTTGATCTAATTAACGCCTCAGTTCAGGGAAAAAAAAAAAATCTAATTAACGCCCCCTGGCATCCCAGACCCTAACACTTATACATGGGAGAGAGGGAGAGAGAGAGAGGAGCTAACCCGTCACACACACAGAGAATGCCGATGGTCAGCAAAAGTGCGCTATAATCATCACAAAGAGTTCACGCTCAATTAATCCAATCTAAT
Source organism: Ilex aquifolium (assembly GCA_951799425.1). Lineage (NCBI taxonomy): Eukaryota > Viridiplantae > Streptophyta > Magnoliopsida > Aquifoliales > Aquifoliaceae > Ilex > Ilex aquifolium. Next base: position 13,865,089 of record OX637406.1, read on the forward strand.
CGGACTAAACCCAGAAGAACAAGACCCCCCAATTTTTTTCCGTGAGTAAAACCCCCAATTTTCACCGATTCCCAGGCCAATGCCGATACATATATGTGATTGCGCGTGTTGTATGCGTATCTCTAGGAGTTTTCAGAAACATCAAATTCAAGAAAATAGGAAAAACCCTAGAGCCTCCCTCAGCAAAAAACGAAAACCCTAAAATCAAAGATAGCACACCAATGCCTATAACATATAGAAACACGTATATTGAAATACACACATTGACATATATACACACAAACAAAAAATCTACAAAAACGAATGGAAGAAACCGAGAGATCATACCTGGTCAAGAAAAAGAAGAGGAGAGAGAAACAAATTGAGTCGTCGAAATAGTTTGAGCTTCTAGAGAGAGAGAGATCGCTTGGCGCTGTAAACAAAACGGTTTTCAAGGGAAAAGAGAGGTCTCCGACCGAAACAAGGAGCGTTTATCTATTTGACACACACATACACTGAGTAATGCACGGACTGACTCGGTTGGTGGGTTTGACTCGTACGAGTCTAATACGCTGACAACTCGGTATCTAATTGACACGTGGCAAGGGAGGATATTTTGGAAATTTTGCATGGTGGTTTTGTATTCGTTAATGGATTTTATGATTGCAATATGGCTACGTAGATTATGGGTATTTCTGTATAGACATGGAGAAGATGACTTATTCTTTTTTTAACAGGTTGGATATGGGGTGGGTGAGGTCTGAACTCGCGACTTTTAGATCAATGGAGTAATTGATCATTATGTCACCACTGAATCCTCAAGTATGATTTATTTAGTGTGAGATTTATGGTATGATATAAGTTGGGTTAGGGGCATATATGTTGAGTTGGTGAGCAAGGTAGTTAGGTCTTGTTTATTTTAATTGAATTTGAAATTCAGTCCAAAATCAAGTTTTCAAATGTCTTACCTCTTATAAGATTGAATTTCATCATGAGATTTGACTGAATCTATCATGTTTTTGCATAATATTGATAGCACAATTCTATAATATTGTTTTTCTTCAATGCAACAAGTATTCAACATGCAAGTGACCCTTTATAATTGAGTAATATTAGATGGACTTAAAAATTAGACTTGATAATCTCAATTATTGAACAGGTAGTGGGTCTCAATAAATGCTGAGACCCACAGTGAAATTAATGGTTATAATTATCAAGTCTAATTTTTAAGTCTACTTTTTAAATCCATGCAGCATTACTCTTTATAATTATAGGTTGGGAGTCACTAGTGACTTGACTTATAGCTTTGGAATCCCCTAGGGACTCGCTAATTGTGCTTCCTCAAGGTCTACCGCAAAAAATCTTCGAAACCCTCTCTAGGATCAGAACTTTCGAAAAAAAACTTAATTATTTGATTGTGTCATATATACTTTTACTTTAGATAGATCTCAATTCTTATTACAACCAAAGACACTATTTCCTTTATTGATATATCCTAGTTCAGAACAAACAATATTGTACTCCCTCCAAGGCTATATGCATATATATATGTTGCTTGACTAGCTTTTAAAGATAAAAGAAGTCCTAAGTTCATGACCTCTCAAGGTCTTATAATTTGATGAGGATACCATTGTGAGTACTTTGGTACTCGACCTTGTTTTAAAAACATCAGTTTCTTGAGGAATAGTTGTCGTTTCAATGGACTGCAATGTAAGATGATTAAGGTTGCCCCCGGGTTCTTTGATCTCATGTCACTGAAATGTACATGTGTGAGGATTTAATAGGCTATCATCATTGAAAGCTCGCGAAAGCGATCATACATTTGAATTATTTACCCAATACAATTCTTAAAATGTCGCACTAGGCATTTATGAATTGTCATGTCCGAATGTTTATGAAGAATCATGTCGCCCCGAGTATCACTCTGACCATCTTTAGTTGATTACCAATTTGTTTGCAATTCAAAATTTTCAAAGTTCACCAAATTTGAATAAAGTTATCATGTTTTTCATAATATTGAGAGTAATTTTAAAATGCCTTTTTCCTGAATTTAGAAAATTAATTCTATTAAATTACCACAAATGTTCAACCAAGAAAGTTTTTCCTTTTTTTGAAAAAACTTATCAATTTGTTTTCGAATTTGATTTATCTTTTCATTTTTAAATAGGGGAAATTCCCCAATTTTCACAATGGGTGCATGGGGGTGACTTATGTGCAATCAATCATTGAACTAACGACACTATGGTTAAACCACACCTGAAATGCCTGAAACAAGGAAAGGGTTTAAGAAAGGGGTTGGATATGTATCCGACGTATCTCATCCGATGCCTAAGTCAGTCGACGTTTAAGTGAGAGAATATGAATGCTACAATGTAAGATATGTTCATGTGTGTACCTAAGGCATAGCCCTTTGGGCCATCTATACCTTTGAGAGGTGCTAGCGTGGAGTCATGTATTAATGACGAGCATTAAATGGGACGTGCCTCGGGTTATGGTCCGGGTGGTCCACATAAGTAAGGGTCATGCCCTTTTCAAGTATTCAAGGGATCTGGTTCTGGTTTCCCACGCTAATGTGACAACGTGGATAATTATTCCTTGTTCCGTGTTCTTTCAGTCACTCCAAATGACATCAGAAAATCCCATTGAATTCCAGTCATGCGGGGTGTTCAAGCTCGGGGTATGGTGTCCCCCGGACATTAAGTGGACCAAGGGCTATAATGAGGTTTCTCGATATGAGCAGCACCCTCTCAGTCTGAACACGCTTGGGACATGAAACTCAACTGATAGGAGGCCACCTCAATACACATGTCTTCCAGTAATAGGTACGTCGACTCACGAGCCATCAATGGAAATAGTGTTTTATTAAAAGAAAACATATATTGATCCCTAATAAATGGAGATTATGGACAAAGAATGTCACCCAAGTCCCATTTGAGATTACCATACGTGGTTGATCTACTCAAACAAATGGATACAAACTTTTTTTTTTTCGGTAAGTAAACTTATTTGACTTACAAGTGTCGCAAGAACATAGCAAGAAAGTATAGATAAAACCACAAGATATAGAAATTGGACAAATTACACTCACCCCTCAAAACATTTAGATTTATTACATATGACACTAAGGAGTTTTAAAAATGACAAAAAAAGCAGGTGATCAATTCTCTTAATGGGGGACATTTTTTAGATGAAATTTCTCCATGGCACTAACAACAAATACGAGACATTCTATTTAATAGATGCTATGCAGGTGATTTGGGCGTGATTTTATCAACAGTCGACCGAGTCTATTAAAATAAAATCATAAACATCATAATGTTACAATCGTGCACTCTAAGGCGGAGTGAGATCCCTCTAATATAAAAAAATTTCAATTTCAAAAAAGGGTTCACTCGGCATACACCGTTTAGAGGGTCTAATAATAAATAGTGGGTCTTATATGAATTAAGAATAAATAACCTATCATTGAATAAAATTTTAAAAAAATAATATCAAAAAAGATTTGGATAAGCCAGAGACTAGTCAATGGATGCTTTTAGCTCATTGAAATTTTCAGTTAGATAAAATTCCATTAAAGAACTGACTGCCGCTTTTGTGGACCAGCTTTTCCAAACTAAAAAAATTGGTAGAGAAGTCTCTTTACATTCCATTACAATATAGAATAACGTTGCGAAACTCAAATTTATAATTCAAATTTGTATTTCAGATGAAGGAAGACCATTAGATTAGTGGGTCTCATTTAAAAAAGTTAATAGGATCCACTGATCCAATGGTCTCTCTTCATTTGTAATGCAAATTTAAATTACAGATTTGAGTTATATAGTATTGCTCAAGAATATAATTAAGCATACATATGAGGTAACTAAGGATGACAAATTCTTAATAGCAATGTTATTAGAACTAATTTATTGATCTAATTGACATATGACCTTTAGATTGATTGTAGGTCCTATCAAATATTAGAACTTGATGTTGATCTAGTGGTTCTAATGAAATCACATCATTAAGTCAAAAAATTAGATCAAATTTTTAAGTGCAAATAACATTACTCAATTTTTAACGGGCTTCATTGATTCAAACAATTTATTGAATGTGGGTTTAAGCTTTCGGGTTCATATCATAATTGAGTATTTAATCAATGAGTCAATACAAATCCAATTATACATAATTATAAAAGGATCGTCTGTCGAATGAACAATAAATTTTGGCATGATAAGAGCATACATGATTTCACCCGTCATCACTTTCAAATATAAACACCACAGCTTCACGTTGAGTGGCACTTTGTACATGGGTAGTGTTTTTATTTACCGCAGAGTAGCCACGCCTTGTGCTAAATGAATAATGTTATTGACATCTAAAAAATTGATCTAATTTATTAATATAATGATATGTCAAGTGATGAAGTTCCAATTAAGAAGTCCAATAGTTCAGATTCTAATAACATTACTCGTGCTATAAATAGTTCAATAAACCGGGGGCATAGTATTTAAGTCGACCCAAAATTTACTAATTAACCAGAAGTTCATGGTCATCACAAGCATATATTATCACATCACTCTAAGTTCATCTTATAACAATATGTTCTCATGCTAGCTTAAGGAGTTAGAGACACAAAAAGGCTTCTTCTTCTTTTTTTATATGAAACCAAGCTAAAACTGCAACAGTTCTAAATTCTGTCTTGCAAATTTGGTTGAATTGGCTGAACCCGGAAGGCAAAAGGCATCTGAGATTGGTAGTCTCTCACTGTTTGATGATACCCACTCTGGACCTCTCTCACATTACCATCCATAGCTGCCATCTCATGCTGGTGCTGCAAATATTTGATACCAAAAAAACAAATAGAATTAGGTTGTGATACAAATTATATGGTTGAGGTATTTGTGAAACTCATGGTTAGTGCCATGGCAATGGATTGTCTGCTCAAGCGATGAGTCGAGGATTCAAGTATGAAAATTAACATTTACAAATTGGGGAGACATCGACTACTCACTTAATTCTTATAAACCCAATTATAGGTGAGGGCAATTGTGCAATCGATCACCACTTTTATATATGTTTAATGTCTTCAAAATTGTTTGCTTCAAACAAATTAACTGAACTGTCTTAAAGGTTGAAAGAATAAATATTCATCTACAAACTAACACAAAATTAATGAACTTCCATGTTATTTTGTTTTTTGGGATCATCCTTAAATTGTATTTTTTTTTGTGTGTGTGCAGAAAACTAGGCATGCAATAGTATTATTTAAAACTGGACTAACTCAAATTTTACTTGGCAATTATTTTTTGGTCCCGCTTTGTCACATAAAATTCAAAATTTACTCAACATGTTAACGGTACATCATTTGGTCGTTATATTGAGTCCATTTTTTAGCCAATGTAGCATTAATACATTTTTTTTTAGATGCTTTTGTATGGTAATGAGGAAGATGATGAACATACCAAGATGCTAATGAGCTCCTGATTCTCCTCCTCTAGCATTTGTTTCTGAACAGTTTTCAGCCAAAATAATGTAGTTACTATCATACCTCTCCTCTATTTGGCAGCAATGTTAACAAGATTTTGACACTTACACACTAATAGGTAGTAAAAATTAAGAATTTTTTGACTAACTAATCACTGATATATGTAATTAAATCAGATATAAAAACTGGAGATCAATTCACCAAGTAGACATACATTTTTTGTCATCATCTTGAAGATCTCCATCTGTTGTAGAAAGATGTTAAACAGATAGAGAAGATCAGATATTGTTTTAGGTCTACCAGATATGTCATGAGCTTTAAAAATTACCATGAGACTTGCCTGCTTGTTGCGAATACCAGAAAGCCCGATTTCAAGGGCATCCTCTATAGCCATGAGTTCTTTGTATTGCAGAGATTGGATGTCCTCCCCCTTCAATTGCCTGACACATAAACTTAGTCACAAGAATGGAGGGAGAGAGAGAGAGAGAGAGAGTTACCTGAGCTCAATCTGCATGCTGTCGTTCTCTTTCTTGACTCTATCAATTTCATTGCTGAGATTCTGTTATTTTTCACTTCCATTATTGTAAAAATCCAAAGTTTTTTTCAAAAAATGACAAGCAACTACACACAGATCCATGGAAAAAAAAATAACAAATGCGTAGATCTGTTCATAGAACTTATGTTACAGGCTTGTGTAAAGTTTGTAAATCCTTTGGACAATAAACAAACAATCAAGGAGAAAAGTGGGTGAAAAGAGAGTTCATCAATATTGGTTTATGTAGAGAAACCTACAAATACTTTTTATGTGCCAAATAAACTAAGAAAACCCGCATCAGGTTACTTATTTTTGCAAAGAAAGGGAAGAGAGAGATTAACATTTTACTACCAGATCTGTCCATGGATGTAACATCTCATATAGTTTTTTGTGTTCTTTGTCATGAAAGATTACTAAAATACTCTAGCGAGAGAAGTCTAGAGAGAGAGTAGTACTTCCTATTTGTAGATCTGTCCATAGAATTCATGTTTCAAGTTACTGTTACTCGATATGTTTTTAGCAAAAAAGTCATGTCATCTTACACAGGGAGAAGCAGAATAACCAGATGCTTTCAGGGAAAAACATGGACAAAAGGGGGGGATGAAATATGAAGAGGAGAGAGAGAGAGAATCAAACCTACCTCATGCTTAGCATCCCACAACTTTTTCCCTGACGCATGGTGGTATCGATCCAACATCTCAATTAGCCTTCATCAAGTTACATGCACCCCCATAGCAGTAGTACAAACCAATCAAAATAAAGAAGAGAGAGTGAGTGAGAGATAGAGAGTAAAGAAAACCCAAGAAGAAATCAAAGATACTAAGTCAGAAAAATGAACATATAGAGAATGAGAAATTTATACGCAGTGGAAGGGCTACAGTACTCGTGCATCGTCCCAGAACTAGCGAAGATTACAAGAGAAACTTGAGCATCACAAAGAACAGTGATCTCCTTAGCCTTCTTCATGATCCCATTCCTTCTCTTGGAATATGTCACCTGCCTGTTGCTTGAGTTCTCTATCCTCTTAATCTCAATCTTGCCTCTCCCCATGATCTACCTCTCCACCCGCCAACCTTTCTTCTTCTTGTCTTCTTTATTCTTCTTCCTTGCAGAATGCCAAGATACAAAGAGATAATAAAGGGCAGAAGAGAGAGAGAGAGTATAAGAGGGAGTTTCCATTATAGGTTGGTAGACAAGAAACTTTCGAAGAGCTTCAGCAAAGATGGGTTGTTTTTGGGCTTTTGACAAAGCCAAGCCAACTGCTAATATCTGTTCTTTGATTTAGCTCTGCCAAATTGCTACCCCTTGTAAACCCTTGTTGCACCTTCTTACCCTTTGGACTCTCTCTCTCTCTATATATATGTATATATATATATATGGGTAAGGTTAAGGTACTGGTTGACCTCCTTCAATCGATTGTGAATTAGATAATCTATGATTAAAAAATTATAACACGAAATTCATACACGTGAGATTTTTATTGGTTAAAAAATAGAGGTATAATATCAAAAAAATTATTTTTTTGTCATAATACAACTCTTATATATATATATATATATATATATATATATATATATTATATTCAATCCTTACATATTCATAACATTCATATACAATATGTGTGTTGTGTGCATCTATGACTAGTTAATAACAAGTTGATTAGGGTTTCACTTAGGTATAATATTCTAGGGGACAAAACTAAAGGTTTGAGCAGAACTCGGGTGTGCATGATATGTTAAAATGGGGCTGTGCATGTTGGGCCGTCAATTTTTAATGGTCACATCTAGGGTTTGAGGGATAACACTTAAAGGTGGTGTATTCATCAAATCTGAACCATCAAATCAAATCAAAATCAAATGTATGGTAATAGAATATTGAGTGATAAATCAATAGTAAAAGAGCAAAAGGTCACATGAAAAGTCGATCTTTTAATTGTCTCCACCCGTAAGGAGGGAATAGTTTTGGGGTCAAACTGTCAAAGTTATCCAACACTATAGATATTCAATGCGACACTATAGCATTTGTTATGTGTTATTATCGATGATTAATAAAATATTAAATGAATAAGATGAACCCCCACTTAGATAATTATAAATAGGTATGTCAAAATTCGACACGACACGATTAATCGACACGAATTAAGCGGGTTTAGGTGAGACCTTAACGGGTTTGGATAGTAAACGGGTTGACCCGTCAGACACGTTTAATAAACGGGTCGTGTTCGGGTGAGACATGTCAACCCATTTATCACCCGTTTACCCGTTTAAATAAATTTAATATAACAATAAATTAATAATTATTTAAAAAAATTAGCCATAATTTTTTTATTTTTAGTGACAGCCACAAAAAATATATAAGCCATCTAAAATTGTTAGATTATTAGTTTTATAAAGCTTACATATATAAAAGTTATTAAAAAAATAAAATTTAAAAAATAAACTTTATACACAAATGCATGATAAAATATTTAAATTTATTTCACTATTAATTCAACTTGAACACAGCTCTTGCGAAGACAGCAACATAGAGCTCTTTGGAAGACATTTTTTTTGCCTTTGAACCGTATCCCACATCGAATAGGCAAGAGATGCTGGTAGCATCTCATGTCTATAAATTGTTATAATTTCCTATGCTTTCACATGAGACTACCTCAACTCAAAAGCCAATGAGAGTCACTTTTAGTGTTTTTTGGGCTTTTATCTTGGGCCAGTGTTTAAATTTTGAGTTAAATGGGTTGAACGAGTCGTGTCGTGTTATCTGTTTATTAAACGGTTCGTGTTCGTATTGAAGTTTTTTACACGTTTATTAAACGTGTCGTGTATGAGTTTATATGTTTTTTATCCGTCACCTATTTAGCCCGACACGTAACCGTTTAACCCGACCCGTTTAACCCGACAAGATTGACACCCCTAGTTATGAGCTTACTTTAGAATCAAGTATGTGAGACAACTGAAGGAAGCATAGGAGTAACCTATCAATGACCCTTGCCCGAACACACTGTACAATTTAAAAAAAAAAAGAATATTGTACTTGAACACAAAATAATCAAACACTGAACGTAGACATGCATTAAGCTGAAGGTCTAAACTGCATTTTTAATGTCATGACTTTGGTGAAATAAAGTGGGTCAAATTGCTTTCCTTTCATTTGCTAGGAGGAATGTTAAAGCCTAAATGTACCATAAATGTTAAGCAAAAATTGTTAATATTTAATGTACAAGAATTTATTTTATTCTTTTAAAAATGTTTGGATAGAATTTTCCCTAAAAATAGGATCTCAATAAACTATCACCCTGTATAGACAATCAATAAAATACTAATTACACAATCCACCATATAAAATTTTTTAACTAAACAAATAAACTGTGAAACTTGCTTGACAATTCTCAATTTAAATTGCATCAATTGAATCAAATTGTGTTGTCTATTCTAAACGAAGACTCACAAAATAATTTGTGATGTCTATACAATGGACCAAGTAAAATGTATATGTCTATACAACAATTTATGCATCTAAAACAACAAAAAACCATTATTCCTATATGAAAAACTATATGAATACATGTAAAAGTGACAGATCAAACATAAGATTCTGTGATACAATCGTTTCCTCAAAAAATTAGAATAAACCCATAAAAATTTTCAATCACAGACAACTTTAATTGTGACTCCCCAAAAATCCGGGGGTCCTTTATTACCCGTTGATAACCTAGCAACCCGCAGAAGTATTCGTGATTTTCGCACAACCCGACATCACGTCACTAGTATACCCTTATCCAGTATTATGAAAGAAAATAAAGTTTATTCACTTTTAACCCGATGACCCATCCGAGGTCCAACATACCACAATTGGTAGCTCATTATAGTCCATTTATAACATTTAAAGGAAGGAAACAATAACCCAAAAGTTTGGCAAACAATTTTAAAATTTTCAGAAAATTTTGGAGGGCGTACCGGTACGCGTATCGGTACGGTATGCCCACTGGACATCGACGTACCGGTACGCTCTGCCTTCTGGCTGTCGACGTACCGGTACGATTTTGCCACTTTTGCCTTTTTTTTTTTTTTCATTTCCAATCCATTCCAAACTCATCCAACACATGCATGATGAAAGTTTTTCACCTAAAACATGATACATATAAATTATATTACATATATTTACATGAATTTACATCCCAAAACTAAGTTTTTATAATAATTTTATAAAAATTCAAAATAAAGCCACATTCCGGCTTTCTTCATCCATGGGGCTCGGATTGGGAGCTATTCATCGGCGTGTATCCCGCACCTGAAATGTTTTTCCCGTATAAGGTGAGTCACGCTCAATAAAGTATCTCCTAATGAGGCTACTCCCCAACCTAGATGCTTATGAAATGTTCACATGCCACAAATTAACAATTCATAACATTCCAATTTAGAAGATGCATTCTGTAACACCCCACATTTTTCTTTTATATATGTATATAGATATATAGTAGATAATTGTTTTAAAACTGTAGATATATGTAGTGACATAAGAATAAACAGTAGGAATAAATGCTATGGAGACAATTTGATTGGGAAGCTACGTGTCGAAGATGTTTAAACTTGGAAAGGGTGAATAGACAAGTTTCTAAAGGTTTTTAGGTCAAAATAATACTTCCATTGAATCCGGAAGGTCGAACAACCTTGGGAGAGGTAATATGAGGTGTATTGGAAGTTAGGAAGTATTTTTGGAGTAAAGAGACATTTAGAGTGAAATTGGGTAAAAAGTATCTTGGACACCTTCTAGTATTTTAGCCACAACTTTTTATCCTTACATCCAATTGATCTTAAATTTTGACAGTAGATAGTAGACATCTAGGACTACAAAAGTGTATCTCTTGGAAATTTTCCAATTCGACTTCTAAATGGGTCAAAACTGCTCTGGAAGTCGAAGCAGCCAAACAGTACCGGTACCCAGTACCGGTACCGAACAGTACCGGTACCCCCGAACCAGTAACTAATTGGTACCGGTACCCTTTGACTGGAGCCTTCCCGAACAGTAAAAAGTCGGGATTTTGGGTTTTAAAACACCCATTCCAAGCCCTATTTGCCCCATTCTTCATCTCATCCTCACCACAAACATCTTAGAGCCCTAGGAGGAGATAAAGAAAGGGAAAAATACCAAGATCAAGATAGATTCACACCTCATAGAAATCAAACCCGAAATTCCTCAAGAACACCATTCTTCTCCTCTCTTCCTATACACATTCACTACACCCTTACCCACATCTCTTAGAACCCTAAGAGAAGACAAGAAGGAGAAGGAGAAGGGAGGAAGGAGATCTTTGGAGCTTGGGTTAGCTTATAACTCTTGGATTCAAGGTAGGGGTTTTCTTCCATTCTCTTACATTGAGGTTAGGGCTACTATATATATGCACTCTCTTGACTCTCAATCATATATACTTGCTATGAATTCATCATTTCTTGTTATTCTTGCAATTATTACCTTGTATTAAACTATGTGATGATTGGGTAATCACTAAACCTCTTGTATGCCCTAGTTCTTCAAGGGAAGTGGGTTTTCTCTTGATTCATCCTTGGTTATTGATTTCAATCTTGATATTCGTTTGTTGTCGATTTTAATACTTAATTGTTCCTTTATTCTTGATTCCAATCTTGATATTTGTTGTTATGGATTCAAGACTTGATTTACCCTTTATTCTTGATTTCAAGCTTGATATTTGTTGTTAGGGATTCAAGACTTGATTTGTCCTTTGTTCTTGAGTTCCAAAGCTTGATCATTCATTTGTTCTTGATTTCAAAACTCTAGCGATTTGTATTGAACAATAAAATGATACTTTTGATGATCTCATGTACTTTTTCTTAAATATGTTTTATGGGAAATATCACTTGCGAAAGTTGTGGATTTGGGGGAATTGTTGGATATGTGTGATAAGTGTTGGTATTGAAATTATGGAATGTTGTTTGGATGAACATGGGTGAGAAGTTCCTTGTAAGGATGCTCATACCACAGAAAACTAAATTGTGGAACTTGCTTGTTAATTGAGAAAATAGTTTGTATTGTATCTCTTGTATGGTTGCTCGATATGAACATGGGTTACTATTGACTAGGTATCATGGAGTGGGTAGACGTCTTATTTGGTAAGAACTTTTCCTACCACTCATAGTGGAGTTAGTGCTTTGGTAAGACTAAACCACTATTGCTCACGGGGTAGCATTGGTATGTACTTGCGTGGGACATGATATTCTCGATGGTGACCATGCGGAGTCGTGCTTCATACCTGAGATACGAGTACAGTCGTATATCGTTCATTCTACCATAGACAGTTTCTGCAAGAGTCCTGGGGTAGTATGGGATGCCACGAGAACTTGTGGAAACGGTGTATGGTGGAAATGGATTATAAATTATATATGGGTTATTGTGGAAACGGTGAATGGTGGAATGGTGTATTAATTGTATATTGTGTGCATGTATTCATTCAATTACTGTTTTTACTTAAACTTGAGATCCGTTAAATGTCCCGGTGTTATCTCAAAAGCTATATATGTTATTTGTGAAAAGAGACCGACCGTTTTCTATGTTTTCTAAACCTTGTTCGGGTTTGGGAGGATTTTCCTACAGAGCTTAGTGCTCACCCCCTACAAACAATCCATTTTTCAGGTGATGCTTCAGAAGGAGATCGTATAGGTGACGGGCATGTGGATCCAGATGAGGATATTTAGACTGTCCATCTTTGTATTAGATGGAAGAGTTATTTTGAGATCATGTAAAAATATAATCTTTTGTTAGTCCGCTGCTAGATTAACTTTGAATCTTTTGGGATGAAATCGCCACATTTTGGCTTGATCTTTTGGGATAATGTTGTAATTATTAGATATGGTGAATGAACTTTTATTTATGAATGAATTATATTAGTTGCTCTCATGGTATAAATGGTTTTAGAATGTAATGCCGTCCAGGGTGGTATTTGGGGCGTTACACATTCCATGTTAGAATCTACCATGTCATGCCATGAGATGAGATGAGACTCACTCACGCACATTATCCCGAGCTCTTCCCAGCTCCTCAACTGTAACACCCCGCATTTTCTTTTATATATGTATATAGATATATAGTAACGAAATTATGTTTTTGAGATGTTAATATATATGTAATGATGTATGCATGAGCTACGTAGATGATAAGAGTATAAATAAAAGGTTAGTGGAGGTAATAGTGTATGTTGTAGAAAGTTTGAAGTATTTTGGAGTGAAATCGCATTTTAGAGATATTTTAGGTAAAATAATTTTAGACACTGCCTTAGTGTTTGGATCATAACTTTTTATCATGATATCCATTTGATCTGAAATTTGTACAGTAGATAGTATACTTCCAGGGCTACAAAAGTGTATTTCACGAAAAATTTCCAAATCAACCTCTAAATAGGCCAAAACTTCACTGGAAATTTCAGCAAAAACAGGAATTCCGTTCGAACATGAAATGACGTTCGAACATGAATCGACGTTCGAACGTGAATCGACGTTCGAACGTGAATAACGTTCGAACGTAAGTGCGTTCCAGTACTCTTTGTCTGATGGAAAAACAAAAGTACTGGGAGTGACGAACGTTCGAACGCCAATGAAGTTCGAATGTGACTTACGAACTCTGGGTTGCAGAATCGCGCACAAGAGGCCAATTTTCACACTATAAATACTTAAGGATACCTCCATTAGTCCCATTTCAACATTTCAAACCCTAGGAAGACTTAGAGAGGAGGAAAGAAGGGGAAAACACAAGATCAAAGGAGGATTTGCACCTTGAAGAAGATCAAAACTTCAAGTTTTCAAGAACACATAGGAAGAAGAAAGGTAGGGGTTTTCTCTCACTCTCTTACATTGAGGCTAGGGTATTTATATATGTATGTTTTGACTATAAATGTTATATATATGATATGAAATCATCCTCTCTTAGGCTTTTTGACAAAGATTACATGTTTTACACAAAGTTAGGGTTGTATACCCATGAAATCCCTCTTTTGTTTGAAAAACCCTAGTTTTCAAGAGTGATGGGTTTTCCTTTTGAACTCTTCATTTATTCTTGATTTCTAAACTTTAGTGTTTCATATTGAACAAAAAAATGGTATTTATGAGGATCTCTTGTACATTTTCTTATATTGTTCTTTGTACAACAACTTGAGAAAATTGGGGGTTTTTAAGATATACTTGTAAATTGTGAAATTGTGATTGGTATTGTATCTCTTACGAGTGTGGGATGACCATGGGTGGCCTTTGACGAGATATTGTAGAGTGGGTAGACGTGTTGCTTGCTCCGTGTGGGTTGGCATTTCTCCTACCACTCGTAGTGGGGTTAGTGCTTTGGTAAGACTAAACCGCTATTGCTCACGGGTGCCGTGTAAGAGAGTTAGTATACTAATACCTGGGTTGGATACGTCACTGCCATTGGTGTGGCATACGCCCTTCCTAAAGGATGGATATCTTTGATAAGATTTGTGTGGGTGTGTGTGGGTTAGATATTACTCAATGTGTTGATTCATGGGGTTTGCCTTACATCATGTTTGAGATACATATACATATGGATGGATTGTTGTATTATTGTGGAAAATGGTTTCCTACAAGGACTTGTAGGAGTATGGGATTCCACAAGGCCTTGTGGGAAAATGGTTTATATTTTGGAAAATGGATATGTATTGGATCTTGGTTTCTTTTACTGTTCATTTAAATTACTGTTGCTACTTAAACTTGAGATCCATTTTAAAATGTCCTTGTTTTACTTCAAATACTATGTATGCTATTTGTAAAATGAGACTGGCCATTTTATATGTTTTGATAAACCTTGTTTGGGTTTGGGAGGAATGTTGCTACGGAGCTTAGTGCTCACCCCTTACAAATTACATTTTTCAGATACGGTGCTAGAGGAGAACCTCGGAGTTGACGAGCAGGGGTATTGGGAGGCCCCATTTGAGGGAAATCTAGATCCCGAGGTGGACATATAGAGACATAGCTTCTTTTGCACTAGACTAGAGAATTTATTTTGAGATCATGTATCGTCTAGTATTCTGTTTATTCCGCTGCTAAGTTTAAGTATAATTCTTTTAGAATGTAATTGCCATAGCTTGGCTTATTCTTTTGGGATGATATTGTAAATTCTATGGATGATGAATGAAAATTTTTTCTTATTGATGGATTATCTTAGTGTTCTCATTATGTAAATGGTTTTAGAATGTAATGCCGTCCAGGGTGTGTTTTGGGGTGTTACATCAACACATGCAACTGTCAATATGTATGAATCCGTCATCTATGATCACATCAGATGACATTTACCAATCTAGGGTTTTTGTAGGGGTGGATGTTCATGGACTCACACCAAAGGTCACCCAACCTACACGGAATTTACGGACTTCCACCGAAGGTTCCGCGTACACCTACACACTTCATGGACCAAGCCAACGGAGTGCATATCCAAATCACCGGGTCTTGCACCCGAGGGATCTTCTAGCCCTTCTTGCTATCCCAACTCTATTAATCATGCAAACCGTGAGACTCGGCTAAGTTATCGACCAAGCCTACTCGAGTCCACCCGTCATCCACCAAATGTGGTGTTGACAACAACCATGCGCACACACACCCACATATGCGATGTTTCCGTGCATAATGCAATGTAATGTCTCATTTCAACAATGACAAAATGTTCAATATGCTATGAATGACATATGAACCAATTCAAGCATACCACTTATCCCATGACAAAATTATATCATAAGCATATAATTCTCATAATCTTTTACAACGTCAATATATCACAAGCATGTATATATATCAACATTTTATTTTGAACAACACCCATGCATTTCATCACAAAATCGAGTAATAACGCATTTAATTCTCAAGGCATAATGTAAACACATAGCATGCCCACAATTCACATAACCCAAGAGTCACATTGGGTCAATTTCACATACCAAATTCTAGAAATCACATTTAGAAACTTCTAATCACCAATCCAAATTAGAATTGATCTTTATCCATTTCAATACCCATTTCACCCAATTAACAACAATAGGTAATGATACAAGAATCTATCCATCCACCCATTTTACCTAAGCATTTTAGGTTTGGAATAAACCTTAGTAGGAGGGAACCCTACCTGTTGAAGCGTAAGGAACGACCATAGGGAGCTTTCAAGACCCGATTCAAGTCCAAAGCCCTATCTCCCAAAATCCTGTCATTGAAATCTCGCCCAAACCCGACCTCCTTGGTATGGTTTTGTAGCACTTGACGCGTAGAACAATCTTTGTTCTTGGCCTGAGTGGATTTGAGCTCCCAATCTTTGTAGATCGTAGAGAGAATGTGGAGAAAATTTGAGTTTTCCCTCTCTTGTTTCTCTCATTGGAATCAGCTGAGCAAAAATGGGGAGAAATCAGATTTTCTCCCCTTTAAATACCCTTTAATTGCTTGGTCCACAATGCGCCACACGACCTTCCTTTTCCGGATCCGTTTTCGCCCCAAAACGAGTAAATTTCGCTCCGATTTAAGTTCAAAATATTTTTATTTAAACTTGCCTTCATTTATTTTCCAAATTTAAAAATTTTATTAAAAATTTTCGTTTTTGGGTCACCTGAGGCCCGATCGCCTCGTAAAACGCAAAAAATCTGACTATCTTGGAATTCAATGAAATTTGACAAGGTAACTAGATTCCGCGAGACGAATCCGACTGTAAGGTCCGTTTCATCATCCGAGCTCTAGAAAATTTCAGGTTTACAACCCGTACCGTAGTGGCAAATTACCGTTTTGCCCTTTTTCACTAAAGTCAAAATTTATCCGGGTTTTACATTCTTCCCCCCTTAAAAGAATTTCGTCCCCGAAATTCACACATACATGCACACACAAGGACATGCATATGCAACAATGATAACGTACTTAAAATTGTAACATGTACCTCCATCCTCAAATAAGAAAGGATAATTGACACGTATGGTGTTCTCACGCTCCCATGTTGCCTCCTCCACTCCTCGGTGCTGCCATAACACCTTCACTAGTCTTACGGTCTTGCCTCGCAAAACTTGCTCCCGGCTATCCATGACACGCACTGGTCCCTCCTCGAAGGTCCCATCCGCATCAACCATCAGCTCACCCCAATCCACCACATGAGTCGGGTCTGGAGTATACTTCCGGAGCATAGAGACATGGAATACCGCGTGAACACCCAATAAATTTGGCGGTAACGCCAACCTGTAAGCCACAGTACCAACCCTCTCAAGTATCTCGAAGGGCCCGATATACCTCGACGACAGCTTTCCCTGCTTGTCGAACCTGACCACTCCTCTCTAAGGCATTACCTTTAAGAAGACATGATCACCCACCTCAAACTCCAGAGGTCACCGCCGTCTGTCGGCGTAGCTCTTCTGTCAGCTCTGTGCCGTGAGAAGACGCTTCCGTATTAAGTCCACCTTCTCCGAGGTGTCTCTAATCAATTCTGGACTCGTAGAGGGTCTCTCTCCAACCTCTGTCCAACAAACTGGAGAACGGCAAGGCCTCCCATAAAATGCCTTATAAGGTGCCATCTGTATGCTCGCCTGATAACTGTTGTTGTAGGCGAACTCCACTAAGGGTAAATGCTCTTCCCAGCTACCCTTGAGGTCTAGGACACATGCCCGTAGTATGTCCTCTAATATCTGGATGGTCCTCTCTGATTGACAGTCTGTTTGGGGATGAAAGGTTGTGTTCATCATCAATTGCGTCCCTAGGGCCCGTTGAAAACTCTCCCAAAAATGGGCCGTGAACCTGAGATCCCGATCTGACACTGTAGATACGGGTACCCTATGCAACCGGACAATCTCCCGTATATACAATCGATAGAATTCCTCCAGTGTGAAGGTCATCCGTACTGCCAAAAAGTGTGTCGACTTCGTAAGTCGATCCACTATCACCCACACCACGTCAGGTCCCTGCGATGTCCGTGGCAAGTGGGTCACAAAATCCATCGTGACATGCTCCCACTTCCACTCAGCCACTTCCAAGGGCTGGAGCAACCCTGCTAGTCTCTGGTGCTCAGCCTTGACCTGTTGACACGTGAGGCATCTATTGACAAAGTCGCCAATCTGCCTCTTCATCCCACTCCAATAATACTGGCGACGAAGATCATGATACATCTTCGTGTTGCCTGGATGCACAGCAAAACGGGAGCAATGGAACTCCTTGAGGATCTCCTCTCTCAGATTCGCCGACTGGGGAACCACAACCCTTCCCCTAAACCAAAAATTGCCATCCGAGTGAATGGCCCAGCCTCGTCATCGGCACCCGTCTGTACTCGGTCCCTGATGCATGATAACTCTAGGTCCTGCCCTTGGGACTCAATCACCCTACTCATCAAGCTGCCTAAAACACCATGAGTGTGACCCCGATAATGCAGCCCAAATTGTCCCATGGTCTCAAGCATCCGCCACTCCCGGGAAGCCACACTAGCCAAGACTCCCCGTGACTTCCGGCTAAGTGCATCGGCCACCACATTTGCCTTACCAGGGTGGTAATGCAAGGTGAAGTCATAGTCCTCTAAGTACTCCATCCACCTACGCTGCCTCATGTTGAGGTCCCGCTGAGTGAAGATGTACTTTAGAATTTTGTGGTCCGAAAACACCTCAAATTGTTCACCATATAAATAGTGGCGTCAAGCCTTCAAGGCAAAGACAATGGCTGCCAAATCCATGTCATGCGTGGGGTAATTCTGTTCATGGTTCTTTAATTGTTGAGAACCATAAGCCACCACCCTCCCGGACTGCATCAAAACGCATCCAAGTCCGTCCTTAGAGGTATCACAATACACTGTGTACCTCTATCCCCTTTCCAGGACTATCAAAATAGGAGCTGAAGTAAGCCTCCTTTTCAACTCCTGGAATGCCTTCTCACACGAGTCATTCCAATCAAACTTGACCTCTTTCATGGTCAATCTGGTCATAAGAGCAGCTAATCGGGAGAAGTCTTCGATGAATCTCCTGTAATACCCCACCAATCCCAAGAAACTACGTATCTCAAAGACTGACTTCGGCCTCTCCCAATTCATTACCGCCTCAACCTTCTCCGGGTCCACGAATACACCCGAAGCCGACACCATGTGTCCCAAGAATTTCACCTCCGTAAGCCAAAATTCACACTTGCTGAACTTGGCGTACAACTGGTGGTCCCTCAATGTCTGAAGAACAATCCTTAAGTGACCCTCATGCTCCTCTTCAGATTTGGAGTAGATCAGGATGTCGTCAACAAACACCACGACGAACTGATCTAAATAGGGTTGGAATACCCTATGCATGAGATCCATGAATGCCGCCGGGGCATTCGTCAATCCAAATGACATCACTGTGAACTCGAAATGCCCGTACCGCATTTTGAACGCTGTCTTAGGGATATCAGCTTTCCTGATTCTCAACTGATGGTAGCCTGTGCGGAGATCTATCTTAGAGTAGACCCGCACTCCTCTCAGCTGATCAAACAGATCATCAATCCTCGGTAAAGGGTACCTATTCTTGATGGTGACCCTATTTAACTACCGATAGTCTATACACAATCGAAGGGTCTTGTCCTTCTTCTTGGCAAACAATACCGGAGCGCCCCACGGTGAGGTGCTCGGTCTAATAAAGCCCTTGTCCAACAATTCCTGTAATTGGACCTTGAGTTCTTGCAACTCAGCAGGTGCCATTCTGTGCGGAATCATAGAAATAAGAGAAGTACAGGGATGCAACTCAATACTGAAGTTCACATCCCTATGGGGAGGTAATCCCGGTAGTTCATCCGAAAAAACATCCTCATATTCACAGACAACCCGAGGTAGATCCAACTCCTATCTAACCTCGTCCTCTAGAGTAAGGCTCACAAGCCAACCCATCAACTGCCCATGCTATCTAGAGTCGTACACGGCTTGGGGCAAGGCATCGTGTTTTTCCCCCTGAAGCTTAAAACAAACACCGTTGGTGTATAGGCAGTGACCATCTTCTGATCACAATCAATGACGACTCGGTGTGCCGCCAACCAATCCATCCCTAGGATGACATCAAACTCCGACATGTCTATGACCCCAAGGTCTACAGGGAGTAGAACCCCCGAGATCTCTAACTCACAACCCCGACATATCCGGTCAACGCACACCCTAGTTCCTAGGGGTGAATTCACATACAACAACTCTTCCAAGGTATCAACCTCTAAGCCTAAATCCCTCACACATGATGTAGAAATGAATGAATGCGATGCACCAGAGTCAAATAACACCCTAGTCCATAAGCGAGAGAGTAGAAATGTATCCTGAATGACTAACTGATCCACTGGCTTAACCTGAGGTGTGATGGCGTAGACACGCCCCTGGGTCCCTGAAGTCCCGGCCTGCATGCCCTGTCCTCGGCCTCGACCCATGCCCTGGCCCATCTGGCCTGACTGCAGAGTCCCCGCTCGAAAAGTGGTAGGGGCCAGAGTAGTGCCTTGGAATTGATACTGACTTCCCTGGCCCGTGGTGGGGTAGGGAGGAACAAAGTGTGTTTGTGGTTGTCCCACTGATGACTGGGACTAAGATGTCCCATAACTCTGGGATCCCTGCCTCTGAGGACAATCCCATCTCACGTGTCCCGGCTGGTGAAAAAAATAGCAAGTCTTTTGGCCTGCCTGGTAGGTAGTCCTGAAATTTCTCCCGCCCTGGGAAAATTGACCTTGGCCTTGGCCTTGATAGCCACGGCCATGTCCCTGTTGTGCTTGTGGAGCAGAAGTCCTCTGCTTCTTCCCCGAACTAGAAGAAGAGGATTAACCCTCATTCTTCTTATCCTTAGCACCCGCCTCCCGGATACTTCGTGCGTCATCAACCTCTCTCTTAATGGCCATAGCTGTCTCGACCATCGAATCCAAGTCTTGCAGGCGGAGGCCCACAATCTTTCCCCGAATGGATAGTTTCAAACCATCCTTAAACCTTCTTACCTTGGCCATGTCTGTGGCCACGTAATCATCGGCAAAGCGGGCTAATTCGGTAAACTTAGCCACATGCTCCATCACCGTCATTGTCCCTTGCTTCAAATCTAGTAATTTCTGGGCCTTTGCATGTCGAACGGCCGTTGGGAAGTATTTACCCATGAAGAGCTCCCGAAACTCTCCCCATGTCATGGTCACTAAGTTCTTTGAGGCCGTCACCCAATCCCACCACAATTGAGCTTCTCCCTCTAGCTGGAATGCAGCTAGTCTTATGTTAGTGGCATCTGAGGTGACCTCCATTGCCCTTAAGATCTTATTGACTTGCCGGAACCAATGGTCGGCCACCATCGGATCCGCCCCTCCCATAAAAATTGGAGGTTTGTGCGCTTTAAACTGTAGGAGGTTACTCGTGCCTCCATGTCCGGCATTTGCACTAGCTTGTGCAACAGTAGTCGCCATAATGCCCATGGTTTCCGTAAACGCTTGTTGATCGAAGATCGGTGGTGGTTGATTATTGTTCTGCCCACCGTCTCGACGTCCCCTTCTTCCACTTGTCATCTACACACATGTCAAGTGGCAATGGCACACTAACTTAGCATCCCGAGATAGGGATCAAGTTGAAACGTTATAAAATTTTCCCATTGCCTCGCTAGCGCATATGCCACCACTAGTAGACACCTACGCTTTGAAATTTTTCGTTCATTTACTTTCCCACTCCCAAGGTTAAGTTCTCTAACCCTAGTGTGTCCATTTCCATACACATTTTACCATGCATATAATTTACACAACACATACCACATAACATGTAATGCACAATGAATGCAATGGTCTAGACCCATGCCCCATCAAGCCCTAGGTAAATCGCATACCTAGGCTCTGATACCAAGCTGTGACGCCCCAAAAATCCGGGGGTCCTTTATTACCCGTTGATAACCCATCAACCCGCGAAAGTATTTGTGATTTTCGCACAACCCGACATCACGTCACTAGTATACCCTTATCCAGTATTATGAAAGAAAATAAAGTTTATTCACTTTTAACCAGATGACCCATCCGAGGTCCAACATACCACCAATGGTAGCTCATTATAGTCCATTTATAACATTTAAAGGAAGGAAACCATAGCCCAAAAGTTTGGCAAACAATTTTAAAATTTTCAAAAAATTTTGGAGGGCGTACCGGTACGCTCTGCCTTCTGGCTGTCGACGTACCAGTACGGTTTTGCCACTTTTGTCTTTTTCCTTTGTTTTTCATTTCTAATCCATTCAAATCCATTCCAAACTCATCCAACATATGCATAATGAAAGTTTTTCACCAAAAACATGATACATATAAATTCTATTACATATATTTACATGAATTTACATCCCAAAACTAAGTTTTTATAATAATTTTACAAAAAACTCAAAACAAAGCCACATTCCAGCTTTCTTCATCCACGTGGCTCGGATTGGGAGCCATCCACTGACGTGTATCCCGCACCTGAAATGTTTTTCCCGTATAGGGTGAGCCACGCTCAATAGAGTATCTCCTAATGAGGCTACTCCCCAACCTAGATGCTTATGAAATGTTCACATGCCACAAATCAACAATTCATAACATTCCAATTTAGAAGATGCATTCCATGTTAGAATCTACCATGCCATGTCATGAGATGAGATGACACTCACTCACACACATAATCCCGAGCTCTTCCCAGCTCCTCAACACATGCAAGTGTCAATGTGTATGAATCCGTCATCTATGATCACATCAGATGACATTTACCAATCTAGGGTCTTTGTAGGGGTGGATGTTCATGGACTCACACCAAAGGTCACCCAACCTACACGGAATTTACGGACTTCCACCGAAGGTTCTGCGTACACCTACACACTTCATGGACCGAGCCAATGGAATGCGTATCCAAATCACCGAGTCTTGCACCCGAGGGATCTTCTAGCCCTTCTTGCTACCCCAACCCTATTAATCATGCAAACCGTGAGACTCAGCCAAGTCATCGACCAAGCCTACTCGAGCCCACCCGTCATCCACCAAATGTGGTGTTGACAACAACCATGCACACACACACCCACATATGCGATGTTTCCGTGCATAATGTAATGTAATGTCTCATTTCAACAATGGAAAAATGTCCAATATGCTATGAATGACATATGAACCAATTCAAGCATACCACTTATCCCATGGCAAAATTATATCATAAGCATATAATTTCCATAATCCTTTACAACGTCAATATATCACAAGCATGTATATATATCAACATTTTATTTTGAACAACACCCATGCATGTCATCACAAAATCGAGTAATAACGCATTTAATTCTCAAGGCATAATGTAAACACATAGCATGCCCACAATTCACATAACCCAAGAGTCACATTGGGTCAATTTCACATACCCAATTCTATAAATCACATTTAGAAACTTCTAATCACCAATCCAAATTAGAATTGATCTTTACCCATTTCAATACCCATTTCACCCAATTAACAACAATAGGTAATGATACAAGAATCTATCCATCCACCCATTTCACCTAAGCATTTTAGGTTTGGAATAAACCTTAGTAGGAGGGAACCCTACCTCTTGAAGTGTAAAGAACGACCGTAGAGAGCTTTCAAGACCCGATTCAAGTCCAAAGTCCTATCTCCCAAAATCCCGTCCTTGGAATCTCGCCCAAACCCGACCTCATTGGTATGGTTTTTTAGCCCTTGACGCGTAGAACAATCTTTGTTCTTGGCCCGAGTGGATTTGAGCTCCCAATCTTTGTAGATCGTAGAGAGAAGGTGGAGAAAATTTGGGTTTTCCCTCGCTTGTTTCTCTCGTTGGAATTGGCTGAGCAAAAATGGGGAGAAATCAGATTTTCTCCCCTTTAAATACCCTTTAATTGCTTGATCCACAATGCGCCACACGACCCTCCTTTCCCGGATCCGTTTTCGCTTCGGAACGATTAAACTTGCCTTCATTTATTTTTCAAAATTTAAAATTTTATTAAAAATTTTTGTTTTTGGGTCACCCGAGGCTCGATCGCCTCGTAAAACGCGAAAAATCTGACTATCTCGGAATTCAACGAAATTTGACAGGGTAACTAGATTCCGCGAGACGATTCCGACGGTGAGGTCCGTTTCGTCATCCGAGCTCTAGAAAATTTCAGGTTTACAACCCGTACCGTAGTGATAAATTATCGTTTTGCCCTTTTTCACTAAAGTCAAAATTTACCCGGGTTTTACATTAATCACATAACAAACTGATATAAACTACTTCTAAATCAATCTCTACATCATTGAATAAACAAAAACCAAGTTTTGCCCAATTCAAAATTATATACCCTAAAATTACATTTTGCATCATTCTAAAATTTGCCCAATTTATAAACTAAACTCCCTGAAGGCACTGTGTTAGTTATATTAATGAGAAAAATTAAAATCAATGCAATAAATTTTCAAATTTTTGACAGAGTATCCCCTGAAAATATGATCTCACAAATATATCAACCTGTCTACAAAACTTATATATTTCATAATCATACCTAAACCATGTCATATGCTTGCTGAAATCCAAATATGTATTAACTACCACAACAACATAATAGTTTTTACTATCGCTTTGCCTAAACACAATTGTTTACTGACTACCACAAAAAATTATAATATTAACTATCGTCATGTCTAAATATAACTATTTACCAATTACCAAAAAAACACAATAATAATAACTATTGTCCTGCCTATTTTGAACTATTTACCAACTACTACAAAAAAAAACATAACAAAATTAACCCATAATCTTGCCTAAACACAACTATTTATCAACTACCACAATAATAATAACCATAAGATTAAAGAATGACCACAAAACATAATTATACAGTACACTTGCAAAATTGATCATTCTTTTAGTTTATCAAAATGGGTCATCGATAATTGGATTCGTCAAACTTTCTCTCCATCATGACCGTGAATGTCATTGTGTTTATACAAATTTGCATCCTCCAATTGGGGGAATGTACAACAATCTAGTATTTACAAAAATAATAAAATTTAGTACACGACAGAACTTATAAAAACTATAAACTTGGAAAAGAAAATAATAAACTATAAAGAATAAATTTAGTTACCTTATTCAAAAAATCCCATCGGTAAACATGGGTAGTATTTAGTCATTTTAACTCCTGCACTTCTTCATCCCAATTCTATAGAGATTGAATAAAATTATAAAGATAAAATAACATTATTTTTCTATCAGTAGAAGTTGGTGAGGGACTGTTCTAGCTTAACCAAGGTCCTCGGTTCGAGACTTGGGAACGCAGCTGCGTTCGGTAGGGAGAGCTTTGCCGCTCTTGTGGTCCTACCCGGCTCAAATCCGAATTAGTCGGAGCCCAATGTGGCTTCCGGACACCAGATAGTCTGACAAAAAAAAAAGAAGAAATAAACTTGCAAATGATTTATACCATTTAGTTATCATAGAATACAGAATGTTATAAAAAACCTCAGGTTACACAATATTTATCGTGTAGTTTGACCCATCTTCAAGGAGAAGGATATGTACACGATCAGAAGATATGCATCTAGATAGCGCCACATATAGGTGTCCATGACTAAAGACCGGTGTCCATAAATCTATTCCAACAAATTTCACAGATTATCCTTGAGACTTATTAATTGTCATAACATATGTTAATCGGACAGAAAATTGACCTCTAGTCATTTGAAAGAGCAATTCTAAAGTTGTCACTACCAAAGATGTTCTTGGAATGAAGACCAAGTCGCCATATTTATCTTCATTTAATATCCTAACTTCAATTACACGTAAGCCACATCTAATAACCATCAACCATGTCCCATTACAAAGACCATCTTTCTGTGCAATGTTCCTTAAACAACGTTATTAGACAACTTACTTTCAATTCTAACATAAAGGGTGGTAAACCTAAAGGATTCAAAGAGTTCAAATACTCATTATGAAATCGATTTGTGATGATTCAATCAATTTCATTACCTTCGGACATTTGTAACTATCTCTCCGAGGGAAATTTCATGACCTTCGGACATCTAAATAAGTAGCTGTCTCTCCAGGGAAAATTTTCAATGTTGTGTCGTTTATATAATTAACATCTTTGTTGCGGGTATAAAGTATCATGCATTCAGTTATAAATTCTAGGGTCATAGTGCCAACCACATCTAATCGTGGAAAAATACTATAAATCATTTCTTGGAGATTATGACATTTGTGTATTGTTGATGGAAGTTCTACAATTTCTTGTGGATTGGTGCTAATCTAAAAATAAAAAAAAATAAAATTAGCGAATAAGATTAAACAATAATCAAAATCAATATATCACAAGATGGGAGATCAATGAAACGTTACCTCAATTCAGAAGTTTGCAAAATTGAAATTTCCAACATCTGTTCTATTTAAACGCATGTTTAAATTCAAAGTCAAAATATGTATATCCCTCCATAACATAGACCGTCTCAATGAAGTACCAACGAATTGCTCGCGAACTCCCTTTGGTATAAATGATAAAATTTGTTGAAAGTCTCCACCAAGAACAACAGTGATATCCCCAAATGATTTTTTACTGTCACAAATATCCTAGAGTGTACGATCTGCTGTCTCAACACAAAAGCTATGTTGCATAGAAACTTCATTCCATATCATGAGTTTTGTTTCTCTAAGCAACTCTGCTTGCATTGATTGCTTGGTAAATTTACAAACCGAATTCTCAAGCACTTCCAAAGTAATACGAAATATTGAATGTGTTGTGCAGCCTCCAACCAATAGTAATGATATAATACCGGATGAAGCCACGACAACAACAACATGTTCAAGGCTACGCAATTTAGTAGCAATTGTATTGTACAAAATCGTCTTTCTTATTCCGGCACCCATACTCAAGAAGAATATAATTCCTTTATTTTCAAATACAGACGAAGTGATTGCAGCATAAGCATTGCGTTGTGCATCATTAAGACAGTCAATATCAATTTTTGAAATTGTTTGTTACGCTTCATTCTGGAGTTGTTGATGTTCAAATAATAATCTGTTACCAACAATTATTGATTATGGCTTGGGTGAAAAATCAATTAAACTCTTGCCTGACTCATGAAAAATTTGATTCATTAGATATAACCCATAATTTTCTATCTGATCATGAGTTAGACTCGCAATGCCAAAGATTGTACAATTCTTGTGTGCAAGGTCATTACATATCTGCATTGAAAATTGATTTCATAATTCAAATGGATGAAGTGGAGAGAATTTTGTAAAAATTATGCTAAAGAATATCCTCAATTGTTAACCCATATTTATAATTGAAGCCACTTAAAGACATTGTATCCATTCTTTTACATTTTCTAAAAGCCCCACTGTAACACATGCTAATTTGAATGTCTCATACTCAATATTGTTGATCGTGCGTAAGGAATCAAATGATATTGATCTTTTAACAACAATGAGTAAAAGACGTAAGTAAAATTGGTCACCTGAATTAGGGCTAGCAAAGTACATTCTACTAATTACATATCCCCTTTATCTTGGAATTCACATCTTTGTTGTCTTACTCTAAAAAAATTTCTAGGGAAATTCCTGATAGGTCAATGCGCGGGCAGATTCATTGGAATCACAATACAAAAAAACTAGTCAGAGTTGTATCCTCCTATCCTATTTTAGAAAGGATTGTATCAAATGGTTTTGCAGGATTAAAAATAACACGATGCATCCTAGACAAATGAAGTGCCAATCGTATAACTGCTAGAATCTCTTCATACATCGAATTACCAAATAAGCGCCAAGTAGTTTCTGGCGGTCCAATATACCTTGGGTCAAGATATTGTTGGATTTCATTGATTCCTTCCAACACCATGGTTATACGATCTTGACCTTTGTAGATAGACTTATGAATATATTTCACGCATCTCAAACTCGCACAAACTTCTGCATTAATGTGACAATTGAATATTCTGGAAAGATAGGGATTATATGGTACAACATCTCTATTATCAATCTCTTGTCCCCTCACAATATACTTTTGGTCGTTACTGCGGCGACGATATATAAGATATCCATCTTCATCCATATTTATTGATTCTACAAAGGCTCAAGGGTATCTCTTAGTGCATATACCATTTTTCATACATGATGCTTGCATATTCGAGCACCACATGGTCCATGCAACATACAACCTTTGATCGTATCAAAAAGGGATGGATCATTGTCATAATTTAGAAATTCAACATAAACCACTTTGTCAACCATGAAGAAACATGTTTGAATTTTGTCCGCACCATGAAGAAACAAAAGCACATGCATATGCGGTAAGCCCCATTTTTGAAATTCATTTGTGAATACATGTGCATTTTTTTTTGTGGTCAAACACTTGTTTTGTTTCTATCTTATTCATCAAAACACGTCTCTTTAACTCAAAAACATGTGCAATCAAATCAGGATGGTCAAGAGAGTTCTGCTACGACAATAAAGCTGAAGTAATTTCAAGCAAATTGAGATTTTGCAGTCATGGTGAGGAAAATATCTAGATATTGGTTATATCGCGTGATAACTATTGAATCTTGAAATATCTCAAACATATGTCTTGCACTACTAGTCAATGAAGATGGAAAAATCATGTGTTGACCAATTTGTTCAGGTCCCAACTCATCTGTATTAACATCTGTAAGACCTTGGTAAAGTTCTGCACAAAGTTTTTCTCTGTTAAGTTTGTAGTACGTCAGTCGATTTTATTCATTTGCGGCCCAAACATCTACTACAAACTCTTGGAATAGCTTTTTTTCTCTCAAAATTGTAGAATACTCGGTAGGACGTTGAAACAAACGATAGTTGTAAAATTGCACCTGAATGAGTTTAGTAGTTGAAGGTTGACCACTAAGATATCCCACTGTTTAAACTCAGGTTCCCATCCAAGCTCAGCATGAGAGAACAATAACACATAATGCAATGGTAAATATGTCGGATATTCCCTCTCAGATGTACAATAATGTCTCTCATTCCACTTGAATCAGTTCCATCTCCTGGTAAAATTATAGCAATCTCATCTGCTACTAGAAAATTATATCATCGCCGATCTATTTGTGTGTTATAATGAAGATGAGCAGGTAAATCTTGACCTGCCAATTCTAACTAACTTAAAATGGTATAAGCTTACTGGAATTTAGTTGGAAATGGATTAGTGTTCAACAAATAATCTTGAATTGTTATGAATACATCTCTTCTCAAATGAGAATTTCTACGACAGTGAACATCTAAAGCTGAATTAGGGTCATATATGTATAGTTGGCAGTATGTTGCCTCCTAATTCTCTGTGAATGGTAAATTATGTAAGCCCCCCGTCCAATTATTAATCTCGAGTCTAGTGTAGCACCAAGACTTGCAAAAGTATTAGATGTATTATACTCCCGTATATGTTGTCAAAATAATTTTGATTGATCATCATTGTCATCATACAATGCTCGAATTGATAGAAGGGGTGCAAGAAGTAGAGGTAGCCAAATCTTTCCTTGCAAATAACATGTTCCAAAAATAGGATTTGAGACAGATGATATTTTAATCTTTCAACAAGCTAATGCAAGGCTGAACAAAAATGACATAGTACTTTAATGCTTCCAAGGGAATGACGAACTTCTAATCTATGTGCTTGAAGATCAACTTCTGTTCTCATACATATGCCTTCTTCTGGTGCAATAACACTACACATATCAAATTTTCTACTCAGATTTGGTTCCTAGAAGTTGACATACACATACAAATTTTGTTTACTGAAATGTCAGAGTTAAAAACTTACATAACAATAAGAGAAAGAAAGCCAAACTTATAACAAACACCTGGAGAGTAATTCTTCTTGCAACGTGGTGCCTTCATTCAGATTAGGAATCTGTTGGAGAATAGTGGTCACAATATGATGACCCCAAGACACATGTTGGCATTGTCTATTTTTTTGCAAACTCAAGGATTCCCGTGAAAAACCTGGAGGATGGTTTGGCTAGATTCATGATGACTTCATTCAAATTAGGTATTCCTTGAAAGTTGGTGATCACAGACGACGAACACATTATTTCATGTTTTGTCCATTCTACTTGAAGTTGAGAAATATCCATGGACACAGAAGTCGTTGGGTGAATGTGATATCTTTTACTTGTTTCCCCTTCTAGGAATGCACACGGGCAACGACTCAGTGTTAATCTAGATTAGACGGATGTACTTAGTCCTACTCTCTCCCATTCATGGCATGTAATTTGTGCTAATTGACATTTAGAGCAGTCAGTTTATTTGGTTTTTCCACCATCATGTAATTCCCATCCACGCCTTACACGTTGGGCTAAGGTAGTTTTTGATATAACATTATCATTGGATGCCTAAAATGTGAATTAAAAATATTTCTTTGTAAATATTATATATTTCGAGGAAACCGACTATACTTTGATAAATAATTTGCTAAACGGGGAAAACCATAAATTTTAAAAAGTTAACTACAATGTAATACTATGACGCCCCAAAATCCGGGGGTCCGTTGATCCCCCATCAACTCGCGGAATGCCTATGGATATCGTGTAACTCGATATCACACCTACCGGGATCCATAATTTAACAAATTCGGGCAGAGTCTCCTTTGTACGAGGAGCTATACCCAAAACCCAACCTATACAATATACATTAACATGACCCATCTGAGGCCCAATATAACACAATGACCGCACCGGGTCCATTTATAAGCAAGACATTGACCACACCGGGTCCATTTATCCCTACTGATATAATAACATGCAATGTTACATTAACATAGTCCATAAGAGTTCGATTACAACTCTTTTACACATTACATGCCCAAAACTAAATTACAAGTCCAAAAATATAGTTTTTCAAGTTTGTTTTACAAAAACAATGCATTAAAAGCCACAAGTCGGCTTTTCTTCATCCTTGCGGCCCCGAATGAGAGCCGTCCACCGGCGTATATCCCGCACCTGAAATGTTTTCCCGTATAGGGTGAGCCACGCCTAGTAGAGTAATTCCTACAGATGCTACTCCCCACCTAAGTGCACATGCAATGTTCACATTCAACATTTCATATTCACCTCAACATTCCAAGTAAGAATATGCAACTCTATATTGGAATTTACCATGTCATGCTATGAAATGAGATGAAACTCACTCATGCAACTTTAACCCGAGTCCTCACCGATTCCCACAACACAATGCAATGCCAATGTGTAATGAATCCATCAATTGACGAAAAATCCACCCAATGATCGTTTGAAATAAAATTATGTGTTTTATAAAATCAAATCATTGATGGGTGTTACTCATTGAATGAGTACTTTATAAATCAAAATCTTGTGTCTTGTTGGGCAACGGATTTTGGTATCTCAACCACTGGTTCCGTAAACACCAGCACTTTTCTGGAATTTCACCGCTGGGAAGCGCCTGAACCATGTGACCGGGTTTTGCACCCGAGGGAGAGTCTAGCCCTACTTGCTATACCCGACACAAGTTTTTCCATGCATGCAACCGTGCGACTCAGTCGGATATTCAATCCAACTTTCCCGAGCCCACCCTTCAACCACCAAGAATGATGTTTGAATGAACCATGCCCAAACACACACACACACCCACACTCATGCCTAAGCCCATGAAATGGATGCCTCCGTGCAAATGCAATGTAATGTGTCATTGCATATCAATGTCATGCCTCATATGTAATGAATATCATACGAACCATTTAAATCACACATTTCATCATGTATCATGGACAATTATATCATATGCATATAACCTCCAAAAACTCATCACAATGTCAATATATTAATACGCATATATCAACATTTCTTTCCAACACAATCCCTAAGCATGTTACTACATACTCAAGCAATAACACACTTAATTCTCAAGGCATAATGTAAACATATAATATGCCCACCAAAACAGCCCACATAATAGCCCCTAAACAAACCACATAACGGCCCAAAAATAGTCCACAATTCAGCTACCAAACAGCCCACAATTCAGCCACTAAGCAGCCCACAAATCAACCACTAAGCAGCCCACAATTCAGCCACAAAACAGCCCACAAATCAGCCACTAAGCAGCCCCTTAAACAATCCCTAAACCGCGCACAAAACAGTCCGCAAAATGGACTAAAAATAGTATGCTAAATGGCTTAAAAACAGTCAGCAAAACAGTCCATTTGGACAGCCTACATGCAGCCCCATTTCAAGCCTCAAGACAGTCTGTATTTCAGCCATATTTCAGCCACAAAACCGCCCAAAATAGGACCAAAAACAGTCCCAAAAACAGTCCGTATACAGCCCCAAAAATAGTCCCTAATTAGTGCACAAAACAGTCCATCACAGTCCATAATTTCAGCCCCTAAACCGGCCCTAAAACAGCCCCAAAGGAGAGGAAGGAAACCAAAGTAGGAAGAACCCTACCTCTTGTAGCGTGTAGGAAGTAGTAGAACTTCCAAGAACACCAACCAAAACCCAAGAACCTTTGATTTCTCCAAAGTCCCTTCTTGGATCTTTGGTGAAATTCACTTTTCTTGGTACGTACGCGTAGCCCTCGTCGAGGGGATGAACTTTGACTCTTGGCTCGACGAATTCCGACCGACGGAACTCCGGGAATCTTGGATTGAAGCTTGAAGAACTTACTTGTTTTCTCTCTTTTCACTCTCTTCTCTCTATGGCCGGCCAAGGGGTTGAGTAATGAAGATATTTTGCTAAAAAATCTGATTTAAGTCACTATTTATATTTTTAAATGTGCGGTCCACATCGCACCGCTCGTTTACTACTTTCGGGTCCATTTTTCGCCCCGAAACGATTTATTTCGTACCAGTTTAAGTTCAAATTAATTTTATTTGAAATTTTGTTCAATTATACATAAATTTTATATTTTGAGACCTTTGTGAGGTCATTCGCTATCCAGCCGCCTCGAACGACATGCAGAAATCCGACTATCTCGGAATTCGACGAAATTTGGCAGGGTAATTGGATTTTGCGATACGAATCCAATGACGAAATCCGTTTCCCCATCCGAGCTCTAGAACATGAGCATTTTAAATACGCATAAGGGTGGAAAATTACCATTTTGCCCTTTTTCAGAAAAAGTTCAAATTTGCCCGGGTTTTACAAATACCACTTGCCACGATGTACTTACCGTTCCCTTGTTAGAAAAGGTTGTCATTCCTTTTCTTTTAGACTTTACATTGGTAGTTACAACTGACCTTTCCTTTGCCTTTTAGAGAATAATCATAGATAAGTGAAATCATTATATAGAAAATAAAAAAACTAAAATATAAACAAATGGGTGTGTCATGACATTACCTCATAAATGAGATGCGATTAAGTTTGCGCTCGTTGCGGATCATAACACCAACATTCATAGGCGGAGCAAGCATTTGCCCAAGGGGGGAACATGCCCACCCTCAAATTTTTTTTTCTTGACATTACCTATATGTATTTTAAGTATTTATTCAATATTTTTAACTATGCTCACCCTATTTTTTTGGCACATCAATTAGTGTACACTTATATCAAATGAATATGAATTTTTTGACACATTTTGGACACGTTATGTACCTATCTAGATAAATTTTGAATATACTATAATCATTTTATACTTTCTAAGATTAGAAAACACATCATATAGATATTAGCTAGTTTACATGCTATTTTGACATTTATTTTACTAATTACGATAGACATTGTAGAGTGCATATTGAAACTGCATAATCAAATAAGTGATAAATACTGAAGTGATAACATAATTGTGTATATAAAGAATAATAAATTTGTTATGCTATGGTTTCAAAGCATGAAAATTCACCAGAGTCAATTCTGAATGATTTTAATTAACCTATATTTTATAAATGGATATAATTAATCATTTTTTATTGCTGGCGTTTGATTGTACTAGACTTACCAATTTTTGGTCTATTGGGTTTAATGAATTTTTAAGTATTAAATAGGATGTAATTAAATATATATTATTATCCTATTTCTATCGATTGTAAGAAAAAAAAAATTAGTTTGTTAAAGCCCACCCTGGCACGATTTTCTGGCTCCGCCCCTGCCAACATTGTATTTCTTGAGCAACTGAACCTATACATAAATATGCATTTAACAGGTAAATGGACACAAACTATATGAGAAACAATTATTAAGAATATGATTGAAATGAAACTCATCTTACGGTTTTCTCTAAGTCTTCATCCATCTGCAAGAAGATGTGTGAACATAAAGTGAAATAAAATGTGAACATTTTATGGTGGCAAAAAAAAAAAAAAAATAGACTTACATGACCAAAAATGGTGAGATCTTTCATTTTTCAATATAATGGGTTTGCAGTGGTGGTTAGTACACTATGGTGGCTATAAATATAAGAAACAAAAAAAAATAACTAAACATGCAATAGAAAATATAGAAACTAACACCCCACAATCTTGCCTTAGCAAAATCATTTACCAATACGCGCAATAACATAATAATACCAATCGTATAAGCAAGTTTAAAAAAAATTAGGCAAATACCCTCCTTATGTGACAAACAAAAATAATTCTCTACTTAGTTTAAAAATATAGCAAAGAGAAGAGCATTGAGAAAAAAGTTAATTGAAACATTTGGAAACTATGAAGAAAAACCCATTTGACCCAATGAACATGCACATAAGTAAGGATGATCAAACATAATCATCAAACGAACACTGTGTACTCTTAGTGCAAATGTTTCCTTAACAATAAAGATTCATGTTTACTAAATCATGAGAATTAGTAAATTAGTATGTGAGTAAGAAATTGAGGTTGGATTTTCAAATTTTACACATATAATGTTGTGACGAAAACAATTGATACCACAGTGGTAATCAAACCAATCATTTTAATCACTTGCAAGGTGCAACTCAACCATGACCACAGACATGAGTGAGAGAGAGAGAGAGAGAGAGAGAGAGAGAGAGAGAGAGAGAGAGAGTTTATTTAGCAACCAACTATATATACCAAAGAAACGTGGTATTCAGTAATAAATCCTCTAATCTTCTTCCTGCATGTATCAAATAGTTAGGTAACACTTTAAATTTAAACACAACAAAATAAATGGCATGTGCTAATAGTAGAATTGTTTTCATAGCAAAGATTAACAATTTAAAGCTAATAAGTACTAAATATTCAAGGACTCAAAAGTACTAAGAACTTTAACATATTCAATTAAAACATTTACAATAAGAGTCTTCACCAACATATCTCAATCACAACACGCAAGAAACGAAGCTCTTGAAATGCTCCTCAGAAATGCATTTAGCGATTCCAACGCAAGTATTATCCCTTGTACAAACTACTTAACCAAAAAATTAGATCTATACATAAAAAAGTACATAAAAAAATTTTGTTAAAAAAATTCATATTCAATTACAATCACCGCCCTTAACCGCTTTCTTCCACAAAATCAATGCGGCAATAAAAAGTATAGAACAAAAAATTATAAATCATTAATAAAGAATCTAATAGTACCAAAATCATGCAATTCAGCACAACTGAAAGGTCATTTAATCACAAAAGCATGAAGCTAGAGAAAAAAGATCCACAAACAACAACTTACATCATTTTCCATTTGCCATTCCAATTCAATTCAAGTAAAAAAAAATGCAATTTCATATCCAATTCATTCAAAACCCGCATTCAAAAATAACAAATCAAACCAAGTTGACAACTCCAAATTGAATCTAATCAAACCGAATTTAAAGTGAACCCTATCAAACCGAATTAATGTTGAACTCAAATTGAACCTAATCAAATTGAGTTCACAAATTAAAATTGAACCTAGCTTCAAAAAATCCATATTCAATTACAATCACCGCCCTTAACCACCTTCTTCCACAAAATCAATGCGGCAATAAGAAGTATAGAAGAAAAAATTATAAACAGTTAATATAGAATTAAACAGTACCAAAACCAAACAATTGCACTCAACTCAAAGGCCCTTTAATCACAAAAGTATGAAGCAAGAAATAAAGCTCCACAAACTAACTTAAATGATTTTGCAATTGCTTTTATTTCAATTCTATTCGATTACATATCCAATTCGAATCAAACCTAAAGTTATGGTTGTTCACAAATCCAATTACATAACTAATACGCATCAAATCAAAATTTCTTATAAAACCCGCATTCAAAAATAGCATAATCAAAACCAAGTTCACAAATCCAAATTGAACCTAATCAAATCGAGTTTAAGCCTAATCAAATCGAATTCAAACCAAGTTCACAAAATTCAAGATGTGTGTATAGGTGAAGGAAAACGTGTGTTATGTGTGTGTGTGTGAGTGTGTTCGGTGTGTGTGTTTGTGTGATGGGTATCTTTTAGGGGGTGGGTTGCACAGAGAGGAAGAGGGTTATGTGTGTGTGGGTTTTTTCGGTTGGTTGGGCAAAGAGGGAAGAGAAAGAGAGAGAGAGAGAGGGGGTGTGTGTGTGTTATGTGTGAGTGTGTTCGGTTTATGTGTTTGTGTGATGGGTATTTTTTTAAAGGGTGGGTTGCACAAAGAGGAAGAGGGTTGTGTGTTGGGGGGGTTTCGATGAGTTGGGCAAAGATGGAAGTGTGTGTGTGTGTGTGTGCATGTATGTTTTGGGTCTTGGGGGATAGGTTTAGCAAGCAAAGAAGGGAAGTTTGGGGGGGTTGTGCAGAGGGGAAAGAAAGGTGGGGGTGTGGTTTGCGCATAAGCGGAGCTTTGGGGGAGGGGGGTTGCATGAGAGATGTGACAGAGAAAAAAGAAGAGAAGAGGAAAAAATACCTGGGGGTGTGGCGGAGGCGATGGTGGTGTGGCGGTGGCGGTGACTATAACAGTGGCGGTGACCTTGATGGTGGGATAAT
Source organism: Ilex aquifolium (assembly GCA_951799425.1). Lineage (NCBI taxonomy): Eukaryota > Viridiplantae > Streptophyta > Magnoliopsida > Aquifoliales > Aquifoliaceae > Ilex > Ilex aquifolium. The sequence continues at coordinate 13,901,867 of OX637406.1, forward strand.
AGAGAGAGAGAGAGAGGATTGAAAAGAAGGAAGGTAAAAAAACAAAAAAGAAAGACAGGTGATGGATTTGGGGAGAGGCCATGCCGTCTCTTTGATAGTGGAAATGATGCTGGTGAGGCGAGTGAGACGTGATTGATTTAGGGGATGGGGGGAATATGTATGGGATAAAGATTCAATGTTGCTAGCTGATTTATTATATAGATATTGGGTGTAACGGTGACACCACGTCATCAATATCACATGGTGTCATAATCAATTATTAAATAATAAATAGGATTAGTGAACCCATTATTCCAAGGTGTTAATTATTAGACACGGTGGTTGTTGGTAGTTATTAAAACAATGAAGCCTACTAAGTCCACTTGGTATTCTATCACTGATTGGTGATACCACATGACATTGATAATGTGGTGTCACCTTTACACCCAATATTTTTGTAACGCCCCAAATACCACCCTGGACGGCATTACATTCTAAAACCATTTATACCATGAGAGCAACTAATAAAAATCCATAAATAACCGGGGGTCCTTAATTTAACAAAATTTGGGCAGAGTCTCCTTTGTTTGGGGAGCTCTACCCAAGACACAACCTGTGCAATTATACTATATTGACCACACCAGGTCCATTGATTCATAAAAATACTTACAACATTATCCAAAAGAATATGCCAAACAATGACATCTCCATCCCAAAAGAATTAAATTACACTTGGCAGCGGAAACATACAAATAATGTTAGACTTTACATTGCCTCAAAAGGAACTTCCTAGTTTATCACAAAAGAAAATAGAACACTAAGCGTCTCCCTCGGGATCTACGTTCCCTTCTATGGGAGCTTCCCAATGTCCCGACTCGTCAGTTCCGAGCTCCTCCTCTAGACAAAGACCTGAAATGTGTTGTTTGTAGGGGGTGAGCACTAAGCTCTGTAGCAACATTCCTCCCAAACTCGAACAAGGTTTATAAAAGCATATAAAATAGCCGGTCTCATTTCACAAATAGCATATATAATCTTTGAAGTAAAACAGGGACATTTTAGAATGGATCTCAAGTTTAAGCAGCAACAGTAATTTAAATGAACAGTAAAAGAAACCAAGATCCAATACATATCCATTTCCCAAAATACAAACCATTTTTCCACAAGACCTTGTGGAATCCCATACTCCCACAAGTTCTTGTAGGTAACCATTTTCCACAACAATACAATAATCCATAACTTGAATATTCCACAATTTCATGTATATGTATCTCAAACATGATGTGAGGCAAACCCCATGAATCAACACATTGAGTAATATCTAGCCCATACACACCCACACAAATCTTATCAAAGATATCCATCCTTTAGGAAGGGCGTATGCCATACCAATGGCAGTGACGTATCCAACCCAGGTATTAGTATACTAACCATCTGACACGGCACCTGTGAGCAATAGCGGTTTAGTCTTACCAAAGCACTAACCCCACTACGAGTGGTAGGAAAAATGCCAACCCACACGGAGCAAGCAACACGGTCTACCCACTCTACGATATCTCGTCAAAGGCCACCCATGGTCATCCCACACTCATAAGAGATACAAATACCAAAACCAATTTCACAATTTACAAGTATATCTTAAAAACCCCCAAATTTATCACATGACAATTTCAATAAACAATTACAAAAATACAAGAGATCACCACAACATCATTTTATTACTCAACACAAAGCACTATGGTTTCAAAATCAATAATAAAGGAAGAATTTAAGAAGAAAATCCATCCTCCCCAAAAACTAGGGTTTTGAAACACAAAAAGAGATTTCATGGGTATTCAACCCTAACTTTGTTAAAAACATGTAATCTTTGCCCAAAAGACTAAGAGAGAATGATTTCATATCATATATATAACATTTAGAGCAAAACATACATATATACATAAGCCCTAACCTCAATGTAAGAGAAAGAGAAGAAATCCCCTACCTTGGTGTTCTTGAAATCTAGGGCTTGAATTTTGAATCACCCTTAAATCTTGTGTTTTTCCCCTTTGATCTTGAGTTTCTCTCTTCCTTTCTTTCTCTCTAAGTGTTTCTAGGGTTAGGAGTGGAGTAATGAGGCTAAAGAGATGTTTTGAGATATTTATAGTGCTAAGTTTTGAGCCAAAAGCTGACATTTACTGTTCAGAATATCGGGTTTTCTTTCGGGCGTACCGGTACGGTTTAGCTACTGGAGTCGGGCGTACCAGTACTACGTACCGGTACGGTTTGACTGACAGATTTTTGCTCCGACTTCCAGGGCAGTTTTGACCCATTTGGAGGTCGAATTGAAAATTTTTCATGAGCTACACTTTTGTAGCCCTAGATATCTACTATCTACTGTCCAAATTTCAGATCAATTGGATATAAGGATAAAAAGTTATGACCTAAATACTAGAAGGTGTCCCAACTCATTTTTACCCAAATTCTCTCTAAGTGTGTTTTCACTCCAGAATACTTTCTAGCTTCCAATACACCCCATATTACCTCTCCCAATGTTTTTCGACCTTTCGGATTCAATGGAGAACTTATTTTGACCTAAAAATATTTAGAAACTTCCATAATCCCTCTTCTCAAGTTTACACACCTTCGAAACTTAAACTTCCCAACCCATTTGTCTCCTTAGTATTTATTCCTACTATTACAATCTATTTAGTTTATTCTTACATCATTGATTTTATTAGAATTACTAGAAAATTATATTACTATATTAATCTAAACATGTGGGGGTTTACAATTTTCTCATAGCATAGGGCCATAGGCTATGAATTTTTCTGGTATGGAAGGTGCATATTGGCTAATGTTGTTGATCAATACATCCCAAATTAATAGAGATTTATGTGCTTTCCAAAAGGGAATAACTAATTGTTTAGTTAATGTTGAAATATATGTGGCTAAATCCTTCAATATTAATTAAGCCACGATTGGTGGTCAAATTCGAAATATATAAAATCTCAATCCATTGGTTAAATATTGCATTATTTATGTCATATATCATAGATACATTTTTTTATGAAATTGTTATGTATTAAATATTATTTTATAATAGTGCATGCATACATATATATTACACTGATATGATTGGATGTTTGGGTTTGATATTTTCTAGTCAGCATAGGTGAGTTGGTTAGAGAGACCCAACAAGTAGTGAAAGACTAGGCCAAGGTAGTTAATCCTACTTGGAATATTTTAGCCTACTTTGACTGTAGGAAGTTGATGGCGGACATTGAGACTAATCAGGGGAGTGATAACAGCTAGTTGATAATCCTAATGTATTAATAAGACTCTCTGATTACAGAGAGAACCACCAATAAGAAACAATCAATTCAAAGAAAACCCACTAGATGTGAAATCTTAACTCTATTGCATTCATATTATGTGACGCCCCTAAAACCGGGGGTCCTTTGACAACTCGTTGATCACCCATCAACCCGTGGAATATCCGTGGATACCGTGTAACTTGATACCACGCCGTTATGCCATATTTACCGAGATCCATAACTTAACAAAATTCGAGCAGAGTCTCCTTTATACGGGGAGCTCTACCCAAAACGCAACATGTGCAATCATACAACATTGACCACACCGAGTCCATTTATCCATACTCATATAACAACATGACATTTTATATTAAACATAGTCCATATGAGTTCAATTACAATCCTTTACATATATTACATGCCCAAAAACTAGTCACATTTCAGCTTTTCTTCATAAATGAGGGCCCGAATGAGAGCCGTCTACTGGCGCATGTCCCGCATCTGAAATATTGTCCTCATAAAGAGTGAGTCACGCTCAATAGAGTATCTCCTAAAAAGGCTACTCCCTTACCTAGATGTATATGAAATATTCACATGCAATTCACAAGTAATAATCACTCCATTCAAGAATATGCAATTCAACAATGAAATCTTCAATGCCATGTCATGATATGAGATGAGACTCACATATGCAACTCAACCCGAGCCCTTACCGGCTCCCATAACACATGCAATACCATGAGTATGAAACCGAGCATTCCAAGCCCTCGCCATTGATGTTGCACATCCAATGACCTTTTAAAAAAATAAACCATGTGTCTTTGTTGGGTAGTCGGATTTTGGAATCTCATCGCCGGTTTCGCACACTGTTACACTTTTTTGGACTTGCACCGTCGGAAGTGTATAAACCAGTAACCGGGTCTTGAACCCGAGAGAGTATCTAACCCTTCTCACTATACCCGACACAAGTTTTTAATGCAATCGTGCAACTCAGCCGGACCTAGGTCCAACCTTCCCAAGTCCACTTATCAATATGACACCCCAAAAATCGGGGGTCCTTAATTTAACAAAATTCGGGCAGAGTCTCCTTTGTATGGAGAGCTCTACCCAAAACACAATCTGTGCTACATACACTCACATGACCCATCCGAGGTCTAATATACAATATTAACCACACCGGGTCCATTTATGAGTAAACATTGACCACATCGGGTCCATTTATCCATACTCATCTAATACATGCAAGGTTACGTTAAAAATAGTCCATATCAGTTCGATTACAATTCTTTTACATACACTACATGCTCAAAAACTAATTTAGCGAGTGTTTTACAAAAACATAGTTTTTTTTTACAATAGTTTTACAAAATGTGAATTAAAAGCCACAAGTCGGCTTTTCTTCATCCTTGAGGCCCCAAGTGAGAGCCTTCCACCGGTGCGTACTCTGCACCTGAAATATTTTCCTGTATAGGGTGAACTACGCTCAATAGAGTATCTCCTACAGAGGCTACTCCCCAACCTAGATGCATATGAAATGTGTACATGCAACATCAACAACCATTATCCATTCCAAACAAGAACATGTAATTCAAGATTGAAATTCTACCATGTCATGTCATGATATGAGATGATACTCACTCATGCACTTTACCCCGAGTCCTCACCGACTCCCACAACACAATGCAATGCACGTGTGTAATACATTTGTCAGTAATGAAATACATCTAATGATTGTTTGAAATAAAAGTCATGTGTTTATAAAACCAAATCATTGTTGGATGTTACAAATCAAATGAGTATTTTTATAAACAAAATCTTATGTCTTTGTTGGGTAACTGATTTTGGTATCACACCGCCGGTTCTATACACCATTACACTATTCCGGAATTTCACCTTAGGGGAGTGTATGAACCAAGTAGCCGGGTCTTGCACCCGAAGGAGAATCTAGCCCTTCTTGCTATACCCGACACAAGTTTTTCATGCAACCATGCAACTCAGCCAGATCTTTGATCCAACCTTCCCGAGTCCACTTATCAAACACCAAGGATGGTGTTTGATCAACCACGCACCCACAACTACACTCATGCCTTATGCCCATGAATGTGATGCCAATATAATGCCCAAGATGAAATGAATGCCAAATGAGCAATTTAACCGTATATCAATATACCGATGCCAATTATATCGTATGCATATAATTACATTTATCCATCACAATGACAATATATCAATAAACATATATCAACATTTTATACTTAACAACCAAACATAAGCATGTTAATACATAATCTATGTCAATAACACACCTTATTCACAAAGGCACAATATAAACACATAGCATGCCCACTAATACCAAATTTCAAGAAATTACATAAGTAACTTTCATACATCAAACCCAAGCTAGAAATTGGTTCAAGCCATTTCTATACACATTTCCTCTTTTCCATAACCATAGGCAAGTCATAGGTCATTCTATGCACCCAACCCTTTTCTATGGACACCATAGGATGGGAATAAACCAAAATAGAAGGGAACCCTACCTCTTGAAGCATAAAATGAAGGATAGACCCTTCAAGAACACCAACCACAACTCTAAACTCTTGACTTCCCAAAATATCTTCTTTGGATCTTCGGTGAAATCCTTCATTCTTGGTATGGTTGCGTAGCCCTCGTCGATATGATCAACTTTAACTCTTGGCCCAAAGAATTTCGACCGGCGAAACTCCGTGAATCGTCGAGAAAAGCCTTGAAATTTATGTTTTTCTTCTCCTTTTCCTCTCCTCTCTCCCTCACACGTTTACACACTGATTTCAGAAGACATTTCTTTCAAAAAATCAGATTTTTACCGATATTTATAGCCCTTGATGCTTGGTGCACGTCGTGCCACACGCCCCCCTTGTCCGGGTCCCCGAAACGATTAATTTCATCCTAGTTTAAGTTTAAATTATTTTTATTTGAACTTTCCTTCAATTATAAGGAAATTTTATAAATTTTTATTTTGGGGACGTTTATGAGGTCACCCGACACCCTGTTGTCTCGTAAAACGTGAAAAATTCGACTATCTTGAAATTCGACGAAAATTTTCTGGGCAACTCGGTTTCGCGATACGAATCCAATGGTGAAGTCCATTGTGTTTGCCCGAATTTTGTTAAATTATACTACACAAAACACAAAACACCGGGTCCATTTATGAATAAATATTGACCACACCAGGTCCATTTACTCATACTCATATAACCACATGTAATTTTTCTTTTATATTAAAACAGTCAATATGAGTTCGATTTGTAACACCCCAAAATCCCCCTTGGATGACATTACGATCTAAAATCATTCAAATTATGAGAGCAACTAAATGGACTTCATAACAAAAGAGAATTTCATTCATCATCCACAATATATACAACATCATTCAAAATGATATGCCCAACTATGGCAATTACATTCAAAAAAAAATCAACTATTATCTTGCAGCGGAATAACGAAAATATTAGACTTCACATTGTCTCAAAATGAATTTCCTAGTCTAGAATATAGGGGAATATAGCTCTAAACGTCTACATCAGGATTCACGTTCTCATTTATTGGAGCTTCCCAATGTACTGGTTCATCAACTCCGAGCTCCTCCTCTAGACCATAATCTGAAAAATATATTGTTTGTAGGGGGTGATCACTAAGCTCCGTAGGAAAATCCTCCCAAATTCGAACAAGGTTTCGAAAGCATATAAAACAGTCGGTCTCATTTTAGAAATATCATATATAGCTTTTGAAGGAAAACAGAGACATTTTAATGGATATCAAGTTTACACAATAACAATGATTAAATGAAAAGTAAAACCAATTCCCAAAAATAACAATTCCAACGAGTTACCATTTTCACAATAATCATGTTCACAATAGACTCCTTTCCACAATAAACCATAACCAACCATTTGCACAATAAACAATAGCCCACAATGTATCTCAGGTATGAAGCAAGATATCGCATGAATAAACACATCGAGAATATCCTGCCCCACACACACACACCCAAATCCTCTCAAGGATATACAACTTTAGAAAGGGCGCATTCCAACACATTGGAAATGACGAATCCAACCCAGGAATAGTATACTAACCCCCAACCTCGATACCCGTGAGCGAATAGTGGTTTGGTCCTCACAAGACACCAACCCCACTACGAATGGTAGGAAAAATTCAAACGCGCACGGAGTAAAAAATGCATTTACCCACTCTACGGCCACCCATGATCATCCAAACATCCACACAAGAGATAAAATACCAACCAATTTCTCAAATCACTAGTAAAATCCAAAATCCCAAATTTCACATGTATTATTCCAATAGAACAAATTAAGCAAATATGCAAGAGATCCTCAAAAAAATACCATTTTATTGTTCAATACCAAACACTAGAGTTTTGAAATCAAGAACAAAGGAAAAATCAAGAGAAAAATTCATTTATCTTGAAAACTAGGGTTTTAAGACAAGAAAAGAGATTTCATGGCTATCCAACCATAGTTTTGTTTAAAACATGATAATATTTGCAATAATATCAAGAATTAAGAATTTCCTAACATATACATAGGATTTAGAGTCAAAACATACATATATATAAACCTTAGCCTCAATGGAAGAGAATAGGAAGAAACCCTTACCTAGAAATCAAGACTTCCAAGCAAAACCCAAGCTTTAGAGACTTTCTTCTTCCCTTTTTTTTTTCCCCTTTATCTTCTCCTAGGGTTCTAAGAGGTTTGGGGTGAGAGTGTAATGAAAGAATGGAAGAAAATGGGCTGAAATCTGTGTTTTAAACACAGCAGTCCCGAAGTTACTGTTCATGGGCTGAATTTTGGGTTTTCTCCAAAATTACGGTTTTGCCACTAAAATTCTCTAATTTGATCCATATGACTACCCTAAGGTTTTTCAACGTTCCGGATTCATCTTTGATGCTATTTTAACCTAAAAACATTTATCTTTATGATTTATCTCAAAACTAAAGTAAATTTACACGCGAAATACTAAAATTACTATTTTATTCATCCGAACCGCTATATGTGCTAAACGGCTATTCCAAGTTTTTCGGATCTCCCATGTTCAATGATAATATTATTTTGACCTAAAAAAATTAATATTTTTACTTAGTTACCCTTATCAACCTTAAACACCTCCAAAAATTAAATTTCACAATCAATTTACCTCCCTAATATTTATTCCTACTATTATAATCTATAGGGTTCATGCATACCTCATCACCTATATTAGCATTTCAAAAATAATTACTTGTTATATAAAGATAAGAGTGTGAGGGTTTACATTTTTAGAATAGGTGCTTAATTACGTGATGACATTATTGTTATTTTTTACATTTTTAAAGGGCGTTTGTTATGGCCATTGCTTTGACTTTTCAACAGGGATCTAATCCAAAAGGAAATTGCCGAGTGAATTTTTTTTAGAATCCTATTGGACCTAGGGACCGACCTCCAAAAAAACTCTTATTTTTACTCCTTGCACATTCTCCCAAGCCCAAAGACAAAGCCCAATTTTTTTTTCTTGCTGCTGGTGGTATTTTCAATGTGTCTAACAACAACTCTTTATTACGTTGTTCAATTTTTTGGCACCAAATCATAGTAAAGGTTGCGTGAGAGAACTGGGTATACATCAAGAAAGATCGTTGTTGCTACGGGATTGAGCCATTAAAAACTGATCATGGCTGTTACAAATTTGAGTAATCGGTGAAATAGTCCACTTGAAACACTCTCGAAACCACACATCGTTAACAAATTTAATTCGGTCAGTTCTAACCAATTTTACTTAGTAGTTTATTTTTTTTTTAATAATTTGTCATTATGAGGTCAGAGGCTGCTGATTAGCACTTAAAATTAGCATGTTACTATGCCATTTTAAGACTAATTGTACTTTGATGGAGTTTAAGTGATGTCATTTCAGGCCCTAAACTGAACAAGGACTCAAGAACAACAAGTACCACACTTGGATGCAACACCAGCACATTAGAGCCCAAAATTGGAGAAGCTTGGAGCACAGCCAGAACGTTCGAACGCCAACTCATGTTCGAACGGCCACATTGCACTGTAGCAGACTCAACTGCTAAGAGAAGGCGTGTTGCAGTTAGGAAAGAAGACTGAAACTCTGAGGCATTTGAGTGTCACGTTCGAACGCCAACTCACGTTCGAACGTGCACTTGAGTTGATTGAAGACCAGACTACTGCATAGAGTTGGAACTGAACTTCATAGAAGACCAACAGATCACTCGAGTGAAAGGGTGTAACACCCCACATTTTATTTTATATATGTATATAGATATATAGTAAATAATTGTTGTAAAAATGTAGATATGTGTAGTGACGGTATGAATAAAAACAAAAACTAGAGATACAAATGGATTGAGAAGTTTGAGTTTCGAAGGTGTGTAAACTTGAGAAGAGGGATTATGGAAGTTTCTAAATATTTTTAGGTCAAAATAAGTTCTCCATTGAATCCGGAAGGTCGAACAACCTTGGGAGAGGTAATATGAGGTGTATTGGAAGTTAGGAAGTATTCCGGAGTGAAAACACACTTAGAGAAAATTTGGGTAAAAATGAGTTGGGACACCTTCTAGTATTTTGGCCATAAATTTTTATTCTTATGTCCAATTGATCTGAAATTTTGACAGTAGATATTAGACATCTAGGGCTACAAAAGTGTCTATAATGAAAATTTTCCAATTCGACCTCGAAATGGGTCAAAAATGCGCTATAAGTTTCAGCAGACAAGTACCTTCCGGAAGGTCGATAAAAAACCTTCCGGAAGGTTAGTGTAAACAGTAACGTAAACAGTAAATTTTTTTCCAAAAGGAAAAAACTTCTGGAAGGTCTATAAAACCTTCCGGAAGGTCGATGAAAAAAACCTTCCAGTGAGCAAAACCTTCCGGAAGAACGACAAAAACCTTCCGAAAGGTTAGTGTAAAAATCCAAAAATTTCTGTTTCGCGAATGCCGGCTCTTCCTACACTATAAATACATAATGTCTTCTCTTTTGCCCTCATTTTCACCACTCCAAACCCTAGAAACATTAGAGAAGAAGGAAAGAAGAGAAAAACACAAGATTTAGGGAGATTCACACCCTTTTAGAAATCAAAACCCTAGTTCTTCAAGCACACCCATCTTCACCATTTTATTCCATTCCTCACACCACTCTCACCCAAATCTCTTGAAACCCTAGGAGGACGAAATTAAGAGAAAAAAAAAAAGGAAGGAGAATAGGAAGATTTTGAAGCTTGGGTCTTAGATTGAAGCTACAACTAAGAGGTAGGGGATTTCTTCCTAATCTCTTACATTAAGGCTAGGGTTTATGTATATATATATGTTTTTCACTCTCATCCTTATATACATGATAAGAAATACATGATTCTTGTTCCTCTTGAAATAAATGCCATGTTTTGAACATTGTGATGGTTGGGTAACTATTAAATTTCTCTTTTTCATTTCCAAACCTTGGTTTTAAAGAGAAATGGACTTTTCCCTCTATTTTTCCTTGGTATTGCTTTCAAAACTTTAGTGTTTGATATTGTACACCAAAATGTTACTTATGATGATCTCTTGCTCATTTTCTTCCATCATATTATGAAACATTATATTAGAAATTGTGGAATTTGGTAATTCCTTGAAATGTTGATGAATTGAGAATATTTTGGTTTCCTCAATTGTATGGTTGTTGTGATGGACTTGGATTGCCTTCGAGAGATGCCGTAGAGTGTTAGAGGTTAGTCTATCCCAGTGGGGGTGATGGTTTCCTAACACTTGTAGTGGGTTGTCATGTGGTAATGCGACCACTATCGTTCACTGGAGTTCGAACAAGGGATGGTATACTTTTCCTGGGAAGGGACTCGTCACTGCCAGAGGGATGGTAGACGCCTTTTCCTAAAGTGTTTGTGATTGTGATTTTAATTGGTGGACTAGGTATAATCGTTGGGTAGATTCAGGAGAAGCAATCAACATACATGGTATGGGGATGAACCAATATACATGGGATGATGAGTTGGAACGTCTTGGTCGGTGCATTGGTATGGGACAATGCATCGGAAGACGCCTTTCCGAATTGGCCTAACTTTGGACACGGTGTATTGTTGCTCAATTTAATTTATTCTTTTACTTGATTGTTGTTATGGCTTAAACTTGAGATCTCTTTAAATTGTCCTGTTTTTCCTTCAAAAATGGATATATATTATCTTCGAATTGTGACCGACCCGTTTTATATTTTTATAAACCTTGTTTGAGTTGGGAAGATTTTGCTACAGAGCTTCGTGCTCATCCCCTACAAATTACATTTTTCAGATTTGGTGCTAGAGGAGGATCTCGGCATCGACGAGTCAGGGCATTGGGAGACTCCACTCGAGGGGAACCTAGATCCCGAGGTGGATATGTAGAGATGTAGCTTCTTTTGTATTAGACTAGGTTATTCATTTTGAACCTCGTAAAGTCTAGTTCTCTTTTGTTATTTCCGCTGCGCTATATTATTTGATTTTGGGTTGTAAAGGCCAAAATGGGTCTATTCTTTTGGGATCACTTTGTAAAGTTTATGGATGACTTTATGAAGTCTTATTTATTGATGGATTACTTTAGTGCTCTCATGAGGTGAATATTTTAGAATGTAAGGCCGTCCAGGGTGTGTTTTGGGGTGTTACAAAGGGTCAGAACACATCTAGCGTTTGAACGCCCTTAGTGCAAAAATAGAAGAAACGTTCGAACAGCAGTCAACGTTCGAATGACCATAAAGCAAAAACAGAAACAATGTTCGAACACCAACTCACGTTCTCCACAGACTAGCAGCAGAGTGGTTGGTTTTTCACTTGGACTTGGGCGGCATACACTATTCCTTCACCTCCTCTTGTCTCCTCCTCTTGACTATAAATACTCCCCTTGTTGGAGAGCTATGAGAGCCAAGTAGAAGGGTTGATGGAGGCTTAGACTCCCACTCACATTGTAGATTTAAGCTTATGTTTTTCTTGTATGAAGTCTTTATTTTAGAGATTAGTTTGACTTTAGTCCAACATCTCCTTGTTTGTTATAAGAGTAGTTTTATGTTTATGCTTTCATTTACATGCATAGAAGGGAGTTAGTTCATCTTTTGGTTAAGGAAGCAACCCTCCATTTCTTGGTTGAGGAAGCCACCCTCCAAATGTGACTAGCTTTCTTATACTTTTATTGTTTATGTACTTCACTTCCATTGCTTGAGCTTCTTTCTTCCTTAGAGGAGTGAAACGCTTCCACTTTTTTTAGAGTTTTACCAAAGCCGTAAAGGATGGAACTTGATTCACTCAATCTTTGTTAAAGATTGGCTCATTGTTCATTGTTATTTTATCTTTTAAGTCTTCTACTTGGAGGGATGAGCATTACTCACTTTTCTCGCTTTACCAAAGCCATGAAGAGTGAGTAGTTTCTCATTCACTCTTTAGTAAGAGGAGAAGGGCATGTATAAGTTATCCGAGAATTATATTTGTGCTCTGTTCTAATGCTTAACGTTTATTTCTTTGTTTATTAGATGATTGATTGCATCTAGCAAAGCTATGGTACTTTGTATAATCGTGGGTTCTCTCTATGATGCGGATGACTCTTGCATAGAAAGACTCATTGATTCAAGGCAAGTATCCCGGCTAGATCTTCAGGACTACCCTTCGATCTTCCCCCTTATTGTGCTTCATTTAAAGAATGGAATATTAATGTCATGATTGGATGTCTTGTAGAAACACTTGCTTGTTTGTAGACGGGTTAAGTCTCGGTACAGAAAATTCTTGTAAACTTCTAGAAAGATATCGGAATCATGTTCTTAATTCTCATAGTCCATCTTTATCTTCCGATTAACTTGCTGTTGACACGGGAGTTAATTGAGTTATCAAGCACAAGTATAATACACCAGATAATTAACTACATATCCAGATCCTTAAACTAAAGAGTGACCCTTTTTCATTAGCATTTATCTCATGTTTTGTTAAGAAAATTCTCTTCGAAAGAATCTTATATTCTGTCCAAGAAATCTCACATCTCTCAACAAATCTCAAAGGTTACAAACGATAGGTCTCCACCACTGCTTATCTCAAAAACACCAACATAAGTTCCCTGTGGATTCGACTCCGAACTCAAACTGGATTATTACTACAGCTTGACCGCCTGCACTTGGGTGTACACATTTCGGATCAAGTTAGCTGCTAGTGTAGAACTTAGCAAAATAGAGATTTAATGGTATAATTATTCAACTTGAAAGCGTAGAATTCGTCAAACATTATTTGTAAAACCCCGCATTTTTCTTTTATATATGTATATAGATATATAGTCAATAATTGATGTAAAAATGTGGATATGTGTAGTGACGGTAGGAATAAAAATAAAGACGAGAGATACAAATTGATTGGGGAGTTAAGTTTCGAAGGGTGTAAACTGGAGAAGAGAGATTATGGAAATTTCTAAATATTTTTAGGTTAAAATAAGTTCCCCATTGAATCCGGAAGGTCGAAAAACATTGGGGGAGGTAATATGGGGCGTATTGGAAGCTAGGAAGTATTGCGGAGTGAAAACACACTTAGAAAGAATTTGGGGAAAAAGAGATCTTGGACACTGCTTAGTATTTTGGTCATAACTTTTTATCCTTATATCCAATTGGTCTGCAATTTCAACAGTAGATAGTGGACATCTAGGGCTACAAAAGTGTATCTCACAAAAATTTTCTAAATCGACTTCTAAATAGGTCAAAATTGATCTGGAAGTTGTGGGTATACTGTCACACGCGTCCGGACGGGAATAGACACTCGTCCGGACGCGTATGGCAGAAACTTGGACGCAAAAACACGCGTCTGGACAGCACAAAACACGCGTCCGGATGCGACAAACCGAGGGCTTCATGATTCAGACGTGTTTTGGGTGTTTTCTCTTCCATTTGCACCCATTTCATCTATACTAACCATAGAGAGAATCTTAGAGAATAAGGAAGGGGAGAAACAAGGGATCAAGTGGGATTTTCAAGTGGGAAAGATCAAATCTTCAAGTTTTTACCCAAAAGCTAAGGAAGTAAGGTAGGGGTTTTCTTCCATTCTTGTTCATTGATGTTAGGGTTATTATATATATATGTTTTGACTCCTAATCATATGTATTTACTATGGGTTCATTGTTTCTTGGTTCTCTTGCAATTTTTAACATGTTTTACACAAAGTTAGGGTTGTATACCCATGAAATCCCTCTTTTGTTTGAAAAACCCTAGTTTTTAAGAGTGTTGGGTTTCCCCCTTGAACTCTTCCTTTATTCTTGATTTCAAAATCATAGTATTTTGTGTTGAGTAATAAAATGATATTGTTGTGATTTCTTGCATTTTTCTTGGTTGGTTATTGAAAATGTCACATGCTTAATTTGAGGATTTTTGAGATATGCTTGTAAAATGAGAAATGGTGGATTTTGTAGTTATTTGGAGTTGTTGGTGAATTGAGAATATTTTGGTTTCCTCATTTGTATGGTTGTTGTGATGGACTTGGATTGCCTTCGAGAGATACCGTAGAGTGTTAGAGGTTAGTCTACCCCAGTAGGGGGAGATGGTTTCCTAACACTTGTAGTGGGTTGTCATGTGGTAATGTGACCACTATCGTTCACTGGAGTTCGAACAAGGGATGGTATACTTTTCCTGGGTAGGGACTCGTCATTGCCATTGGGATGGTAGACGCCCTTTCCTAAAGAGTTTGTGATTGTGATTGTGATTGTGATTGGTGGACTAGGTATAATTCGTTGGGTAGATTCATGAGAAGCAATCAACATACATGGTACGGGGATGAACCAATATAAATGGGATGATGGATTGGACCGCCTTGGCCGGTGCATTGGTATGGGACAATGCATCGGAAGGCGCCCTTCCTAAATGGCTAAAAGTTGGAAATGGTGTATTGTTATGAAATTTATCTTAACCTTTTACTTGATTATTGTTACGGCTTAAACTTGAGATTTATTTAAAATGTCCTCGTTTTATTTTAAAAGTTATATATGATATTTGTGAAATAAGACCGACTTGCTTTACATGTTTTATAAACTTTGTTCGAGTTTGGGAGGAATGTTGTTACAGAGCTTAGTGCTCACCCCCTACAAACAACATATTTCAGGTTTTTGTCTAGAGGAGGAGCTCGGAACTGACGAGCCGGGACATTGGGAAGCTCCCATAGAAGGGAACGTAGATCCCGAAAGAGACGCTTAGTGTTCTATTTTTCTTTTGTGATAAACTAGGAATTTCCTTTTGAGGCAATGTAAAGTCTAACATTATTTTTATGTTTCCGCTGCCAAGTGTAATTTAATTCTTTTGGGATGTAGATGCCATTGTTTGGCATATTCTTTTGGGATGATGTTGTAAATTCTATGGATGACTTTATGAAATTTCTTTTAATTATGGATCTTATTAGTTGCTCTCATGATATAAATGGTTTTAGAATGTAATGCCGTCCAGGGTGTGTTTTGGGGTGTTACATTATTTTAAGATAAAGTTGAATATGTTATTGACACACCATATCCAAATGAACCACCCCTTAGGACTGCAGACGTTGCTAGAAACACTTACAATGACAAATTAGCTAGGTTAATCTTGCTCACTTTCATGGAACCCGACTTAGAGATCATCTTTGAAGAATAGAAAACTGCTAAGTCTATGTTTGATGCTATAACACAAGTCTATGACACTGCCTTTAACACATAAATTCAATTCTTGATTTAAAAATATAATAACACTTTTATGAAAGAGGATGAATCTGTTCTTGAACATGTTAAAAAAACTTGTGGTAATTGCTAAAGAGTTAGTATTTCTAGGTAATTCAATTCCTGATAAAATACAAGTTTCCACATAGTCTTCCTAATTAATGGGAGTCTGTTGTGATTTCTTTAAATACGTCTAGCCAAGAACTATCAATGACAAAGTTACCTATGTTGCTAGGCATTGAGGCCGAGAGAAGGGCTAAAAAGAAACTAGTAATGTGTCAAACCTAGTTTCTAGTGCCCCATCTTCCCAATTTGTCACAGGTGCCGCATCTTATAATGTGTCAACTACTCTGTCTTTTCTTAAGCCAAGACAATACAAACATTTTAAAAGAAACAATAAGAAATATAACAAGTTCAAGAGATATAACAATATTAAGGGAAAACAAATGGGTATTTGTTATAACTATGGGTAGTCTGGTCATCACAAAAAGAAACTGCACTCAAAAGAATAATGATAAAAATTTTAAAGGATAAAGAGACATTATTTGTGTGGTTTTCTGAGTCGCTTCTTGCAGATTATGACCCTCTTTCTTGGTAGGTTGATTCTGCCTCTTCTTTGCTTGTAGCTAAGACAAGAGAAAATTTTGTTAAAATGAAAGAAGTAAAAATTGGCGACCACAAATTATTCATGAGAAATAATACTTATTGTAATGTACTTGGAGTTGGTACTGTGAGAATTTCATTACCTGAACAAAATAACATTCTCTTGACTGATGTGTTTTACGCACCTAATATGTGGTGCAAACTTTTGTCTGTGCCACATTTAGATGATAAGGGTTTTGAAATTCGTTTTCGGTCTTCTAAGGTTTTTATTGACAAACAATATCTTATTCTTGAGTGGGGGACTAAAGTTGATGGTCTTTATCATTTGAATGTTGCTACTGACAATAATAAAATAATTGGTTCTTCTTTTACTTAAATAAATGTCTCTTGTGATGTTAATGTTGATTATGTTTTATGGCATATGAGACTAGGTCATATAAATTATAATAAAATAAAAAAGATGACTAACATTGGATTGATTCCAAATTTAGATATTGACTTAAAACCATGTGAATCTTGTATAAGTGGAAAAATAACTATAAAGTCATTTGAAAAATTAGAAAGAGCTAAAAATTTGCTAGAATTAATACATTTGGATATTTGTGGTCCCCTAAATGTCAGAACCCATAGTGGTATGAAATATTTTATTACTTTTACGGATAACTATTCAAGATATGGTTATATATATTTACTAAAAAATAGATTGGATGTCTTACAAAAATTTATTGAATTTAAAGCAGAAGTAGAAAAACAACTAGATAGAAAGATTAAAATATGAAGGACGGATTGGGGTGGTGAATACATGGCTAAATTTTTTGAATCTTTTTGTAAAAACAATGGAATAATACATTAATTAACAATTTTTTATATACCCCAACAAAATGGTGCAGCCGAAAGGAGAAATTGAACGCTTCTTGACATGGTTAGATCTATGTTTAGTCATACACATTTAAGTATTACATTTTGGAATAAGGCTATTTCTACCGCCATTTATATTCTTAATAAAGTACCCTATAGAACAATAGAAATGACACCATATGAAATTTGGACGGGTACAAAACCAAGTTTTCTCACTTAAAATTTGGGGTAGTTCGCCCCATGTTAAAATTTTATGACCTAATAAGGGAAAATTAGATCCTAAATCAATAAAATGTAAATTTATTGTATATTGTAAAACTTATATTGGTTATAGATTTGCAATTCACCATAATGATGGGTCAGTGGGAGCCATTGAAAGTAGAGATGCATTTTTCTTTGAAGAGGACTTAGATAAAATTAAGAAAATGGTTGAGCTATTTGGAAGTACAAAGGAAAATAAAAATATCCACAAGAGCAAATAATATAAAAGCCTCCACCCAAAGATACTTTAACTAGAATACAAAGGAAAAAACATCCACGTAGCTATTTAAAAGATTATTATGCATTCAATAGTGAAAAAATTACAAATCATCCTATTGATTTTAATGATGCTATGAATTCAATAGATCATCTAAAATGGGGAGAAACAATTAAAGAAGAAACAAAATCTATTGAGGAAAATAAAGTTTTAGAGCTAATTGATTTACCAAAAGATTGAACATCAATTGGGTGTAAATGGATCCTTAAAAAGAAAATTTAAATCAGATGGATTCATAGATAAATATAAAGCTAGACTAGTGGCTAAGGGATACATTCAAAAGGAAGGAATATATTATGATGAAACATATTCTCCCGTAGTTAAGTTTACCTCAATAAAAATTTTAATATCCTTAGTTGCATATTTGGATCTAGAGTTATATCAAGTGGACGTTAAGACCGATTTTCTTAATGATGAACTTAAAGAAGAAATTATATATATCAACCTCAAGAATATCAAATTGAAGGTAAAGAAGATAAGATGTATAAATTGAATAAGTCATTATATGGCTTAAAACAATCCTCAAGGCAATTGTATCATACTTTTCATAATGCAATAATATCTTATGGTTTTGTTTCAAATAACTTTGCACATTGTATATATAGTTGGAGTAGTGGGAGTTATTATATTATTCTCTTCTTTTATGTGGATGATATTTTACTTGTCAAAAATGATATAAATAGATTCTTAGAACTAAAAGATTAGTTAAATATCAAATTTAAAATGAAAGATATGTGTGAAGCACATTATGGTACTTGAAATTAAAATTTCTAGAGATAAAAAGTAAAGAAAATTGAGTTTGTCTCAAAAATCTTATTTAAAAAATATTTTAAAGAAATTCAAAATGGATTCTTGTAAGCCTATTGAATCACCCATTTACAAATGAACAAAATTATCTAACAATATGGCTCCTAAAACTAAAGAAAAATACAATAAATGAAATCTAAACTCTATGCGTAAGTTGTTGGTAATCTTATATATGTTATGTTGTGTAACGCCCCCAAAACCACCCTGGACGGCATTACTGTAACACCCCAAATACCACCCTGGACGGCATTACATTCTAAAACATTCACATCATGAGAGCACTAATATCATCCATAAATAAATTAAACTTCATTCATCATCCATAAAATATTTACATCATTATCCAAAAGAATATGCCCAACCATGGCATTTACATCCCAAAAATTTAATAATGTAGCGCAGCGGAATTACAAAAGGAAACTAGATTTTACAATGTTTGTACATATTTGTTCCTAGTCTAGTACAAAAGAAAAAGGGCATCTCTAAAGGTCCCACTCGGGATCCAGGTACCCCTCTAATGAGGCTTCTCCAAGGCCCTGCTCATTAGCGCCAAGCTCCTCCTCTATAGCATAATCTGAAAAATGTTAATTGTAGGGGATGAGCACGAAGCTCTGTAGCAAAATCTTCCCAAACTCAAACAAGGTTTAGGAAAGCATATAAAACGGTTGGTCTCATTTTCACAAATAGCATATATAACATTTTGAAGGAAAAGCAGGACATTTTAAATAGATCTCAAGTTTAAGGAACCACGGTAATTAAAAGAATAAATGAACACAAGATACCAATAAGAATCAATTCCCAACACATAACCCATCCCACCATACACCATTTCCACAAGTTCTTGTGGCATCCCATACTACCCCAAAACTCTTGCAGAAATCGTATTTGGTACAATGCACGATGACCCACACGGTGTGCCCGATACAACCCACGTTACTAAACCGTGATCATTAGCGATATGAAAAGTTTATACCCACACGGCGTACAAAGGCATCTACCCACTCCATGTGGTAGGAAAAGTTCATACCCGCGTGGCATATAAAGACGTATACCCACTACATGATCCCCGGTCCATAGTAATCCATGTTCGTATCGTACCACCACCCAAGAGATAAAATACCAACAAATCTCACATAAACAACAATTACACAAGTCCCCAATTCACCCTCAAAGCCTTTTTTCTCAAGCATCCCTACAAGGAACCTCTCACCCTTGTTCCTCCAAACAACCAAACAAGACATACGATATTCACAATTTCCTCAATTAACACAATACTCCACAAATCCCCAAATTTCACAATTTGTACCATAGCAAAATGGAAGAAAAAGAGCAAGAGATCACCATAAACATTATTTTGTTATACAATATCAAACACTAAGGTTGTGATGGTGAGAACCAAGAAAATGTAAAGAGGGAAGATTCATTTTTTCTTAACACTAGGGTTTGAGAATGAAAAAGGGACCTTTAATGGTTACCCAACTACTACAATGTTTAAAACACGACAATAAATGCAAGAGGATCAAGAATCAAGTAAATAATAGCAAGTATATATGATTTTGAACCAAAAGAATACATATAATTTAATCCTAGCCTCAATGTAAGAGAATAGGAAGAAATCCCCTACCTTGAATCCAAAAGTTATAAGCTAACCCAAGCTCCAAAGATCTCCTTCCTCCCTTCTCCTTCTTCTTCTTGTCTTCTCTTAGGGTTCTAAGAGATGTGGGTAAGGGTGTAGTGAAAGTGTATAGGAAGAGAGGAGAAGAATGGTGTTCTTGAGGAAATTCGGGTTTGATTTCTATGAGGTGTGAATCTATCTTGATCTTGGTATTTTTCCCCTTCTTTATCTCCTCCTAGGGCTCTAAGATGTTTGTGGTGAGGATGAGATGAAGAATGGGGCAAATAGGGCTTGGAATGGGTGTTTTAAAACCCAAAATCCCGACTTTTTACTGTTCAGGAAGGCTCCAGTCAAAGGGTACCGGTACCGGGTACCGGTACCAATTAGTTACTGGTTCAGGGGTACCGGTACTGGGTACCGGTACTGTTTGGATGCTACGACTTCCAGGGCAGTTTTGACCCCTTTAGAGGTCGAATTGGAAAATTTTCAAAAGATACACTTTTGTAGCCCTAGATGTCTACTATCTACTGTCAAAATTTCAGATCAATTGGATGTAAGGATAAAAAGTTATGGCTAAAATACTAGAAGGTGTCCAAGATACTTTTTACCCAATTTCACTCTAAAGTGGGTTTTAACTTCAAAATACTTCCTAGCTTCCAATACACCTCATATTACCTCTCTCAAGGTTGTTCAACCTTCCGGATTCAATGGAAGCATTATTTTGACCTAAAAACCTTTAGAAAATTGTCTATTCACCCTTTCCAAGTTTAAACATCTTCGACACGTAAACTTCCCAATCAAATTATCTCCATAGTATTTATTCCTACGGTTTATTCTTATGTCACTACATATATCTACAGTTTTAAAACAATTATTTACTATATATCTATATACATATATAAAATAAAAATACGGGGTGTTACAATTACATACTAAAATCATTTACATAATGAGAGCACTAAGATAAATCATCCATAAATAAGACTTCATATCAATCATTCCTTAATTTAACAAAATTCGGGCAGAGTCTCCTTTGTTCGGAGAGCTCTACCCAAAATACAACCTGTGCAATTATACTACATCGACCACACCGGGTCCATTTATCCATAAACTATTTACAACATTATCCCAAAAGATTTTCATTCATCGTATGTAATACCCACAATAACATTCCAAAAGAATAAGTCAAGCCATGACCACAATATCAACAGAATAAGCCCAACAATGGCATTTTCATTTCTCAAAGAAAACATTAACTATTATAGCGCAGCGGAAATTACAAAAGAAATCTAGACTACACAGTGTTTCAAAAGAATATCCTAGTCTAAAACAAAAGTCAACGACATCTCTAGATGTCCCACTCGGGATCCAAGTATCCCTCTAGTGAAGCCTCTCCATGGCCCGGCTCGTTAGCACCTAGCTCATTTTCTGGCACAAACTCTGAAAAATGTTCAACTGTAGGGGGTGAGCACTAAGCTCTGTAGGAAAATCCTTCCAAACTCAAACAAGATTTAGAAAATATGTAAAACAAGTCGGTCTCATTTCACAAATAGCATATATAATCTTTGAAGTAAAACATGACATTTAAATAGATCTCAAGTTTAAGAAACAACAGTAATTGAATGACTAAGTGGAACCACTACACAGTTAACAAACCATATCCAAATATAATCTAATCCACCATACACTGTTTCCACAAGTTATCGCAGAATCCCATACTTCCCAAGACTCTTGTAGAAACCGTCTATGGTAGAGTGAACAATAACCAATATACAATAGATAATCCGTTCTACTATAAACCGTTTCCAACAAGTTTTCGCGGAATCACATACTTCCGGAAACTCTTGTAGAAACCGTATCTAGTAGAATGAACAAATATTAACCATTTCATTCGTATCAACATTATAAACATGTATCTCCACCATGATGTAAGGCAAACCCCATGAATCGACACATTGAGTAATATCTAGCCCACACACACGCACACAAATCTTCTCAAAGATATCCATCCTTTTGGAAGGGCGTATGCCATATCAATGGCAGTGACGTATCCAACCCAGGCATTAGTATACTAACCCTCTGACACGGCACCCGTGAGCAATAGCGGTTTAGTCTTACCAAAGCACTAACCCCACTACGAGTGGTAGGAAAAATGTCAACCCACACGGAGCAAGCAACACGTCTACCCACTCTACGATATCTCGTCAAAGGCCACCCATGGTCATCCCACACTCATAAGAGATACAAATACCAAACCCAATTTTACAATTAACAAGTATATCTTAAAAACCCCCAAATTAAGCATGTGACATTTTCAATAACCAACTAAGAAAATGCAAGAGATCACAACAATATCATTTTATTACTCAACACAAAACACTATGGTTTCAAACTCAAGAATAAAGGAAGAGTTCAAGAGGAAAACTCATCACTCTTGAAAACTAGAGTTTTCAAACAAAAAGAGAGATTTCATGGGTATACAACCCTAACTTTGTGTAAAACATGTTAACAATTGCAAGAGAACCAAGAAATAATGAACCCATAGCAAATACATATGATTAGGATTCAAAACATATATATATATAGTAACCCTAACATCAATGAACAAGAATGGAAGAAAACCCCTACCTTGGTGTTCTTGAAATCTAGAGCTTGAATCTTGAATCACCCTTAAATCTTGTGTTTTTCCCCTTTGATCTTGAGTTTCTCTCTTCCTATCTTTCTCTCCTAGGGTTCTAAAGTGTTTAGGGTGAGAGTGGAATGAAGAATGGGGCAAATGAGGGCTTGAGGTAGTGTTTTAAACCCAAAAATCCCGATTTTTTTACTGTTTCGGCATACACCAGACCAGTCTTCGTAGAATGGGCATAACTCTCTCATCCGAGCTCCGATTGAGATGATTCAAGATGATATGGAATACTAAGAAAGAGCTCTACAACTTGCATGTTTTGAGTTTTGAGAGATATTGACTGCATCATGGTCGAAATCGCGCTTGAAGTTGCAGCCAGTGCACTGTTTACGTGCACTGTTCACAGCCTGTTTCATCCTTTTTTTTTTTTTTTCCATTTCCAATCCATTCCTAAGCCACCCAAATCCATCCCAAACCTCTCCAACACATATTTCTACACCAAACCTATTTAATACAAGTTCTAGGACCTAAATTTCATATTTTCACTTATTAAAACCAAATTTCAACTATTATTTCAACTAACATTTTAAATCTCTACTTTTCCAATCTACCAAATTCAAACACACATCACTACACATATCCACATTTTTACAACAATTATTTACTATATATCTATATACATATTTAAAATAAAATGCGGGGTGTTACATGTTGTGCACTAGACCTGATCTTAGTCATGTTATTGGTTTGATTAGTCGATATCAAAGTAATCTAGGTATACCTCATTGGTTAGCTGTGAAGCGTGCACTTAGATACATACAAGACACATTACTATTGATTGTCTTTGTACAAAATATATAGTTGCAAGCCCATTGACAAAATCTATTAGAACCGAATAATTTAAACGATATATCGTTGTTATGGATTTAAATTATGGATGAACATCTCGGGCTTGTAGCCAAGTGGAAGGTGTTGGAATATATGTGGCTAAATCCGTCGATATTAATTAAGCTATGATTGGTGGTCAAATTCGAAATTCGTTGGTTAAATATTACATTATTCATGTCATATATCACATATTTTTTTATGAAATTAATATGTATTAAATATTATTTTATAATAGTGCATGCATACACATATATTATATTGATATGATTGGATGTTTGAGTTAAATATTTTATAGTCAGCATGGGTAACTTGGCTAGAGGGACCCATCAAATAGTGAACAATTTAGTTAATCCTACTTGAAGTGTTTTAGCCTACTTTGAGTGCAGCAAGTTGAGGAAATATTGATGGACATGCAGACTAATCAGAGGAATGATAACGGTTAGTTGATAATCTTGATGTATAAATAAGACTCTCTGGTTACATAGAAAACCACGAGTGTGTAACGCACCAAATATTCTGATCAAAAAAAAAAAAACGCACCAAATACCACCCTGGACGGCATTACATTCTAAAACTATTTATACCATGAGAGCAACTAATAAAAATCCATAAATAACAGGGGTCCTTAATTTAACGAAATTCGGGCAGAGTCTCCTTTGTTCGGGGAGCTCTACCCAAAACACAACTTGTGCAATTATGCTACATTGACCACACCGGGTCCATTGATTCATAAAAATAATTACAACATTATCCAAAAGAATATGTCAAACAATGGCATCTACATCCCAAAAGAATTAAATTACACTTGGCAGCGGAAACATACAAATAATGTTAAACTTTACATTGCCTCAAAAGGAACTTCCTAATTTATCACAAAAGAAAATAGAACACTAAGCGTCTCCCTCAGGATCTACGTTCCCTTCTATGGGAGCTTCCCAATGTCCCGGCTCGTCAGTTCCGAGCTCCTCCTCTAGACAAAGACCTGAAATATGTTGTTTGTAGGGGGTGAGCACTAAGCTCTGTAGCAACATTCCTCCCAAACTCGAACAAGGTTTATAAAAGCATATAAAATGGTCGGTCTCATTTCACAAATAGCATGTATAATCTTTGAAGTAAAACAAGGACATTTTACAACGGATCTCAAGTTTAAGTAGCAATAGTACTAGAAATGAACAATAACAACCAATTCTAATAAACATCCATTTTCAAAATATAAACCATTTCCCACACATGATATAATATTGTCCTCCATGGCATGAGCATCCTTACAAGGAACCTCTCACCCTCAAAGTTTGGCTTCTCGAGCATTCTTACAAGGAACCTCTTGAGAAAATCACATACTGTCCTCTTTTGGCATGAGCATCCTTACAAGGAACCTCTCACCCTCAAGGTTTGGTTTCTCAAGCATCCTTACAAGGAACCTCTTGAGAAAATCACATACTGTCCTCTTTTTGCATGAGCATCCTTACAAGGAACCTCTCATGCTCAAGGTTTAGTTTCGTTGATATGAGCATCCTTACAAGGAACCTCTCACCTATGTTCGTCCAACAACCATACAATAAATACAATACCAACTATTCTCTCAAATACCCAACAATTACCCAAGTCCCCAATTTACATGCAATTTCCAAGAAAAATCCTCAATTCTCACAAGTGATATCTCCAACGGACCAAATTCAAGAAAAAGCATCCTTACAAGGAACCTCCTGAGAAGGAGTGAGCATCCTTACAAGGAACCTCTCACCCATGTTCCTCCAAACAACCATACAAGAAATACGATATCTACAATTTCCTTAATTAACAAACAATTCCATAAACCCCCAATTTTCTCAAGTAGTTGTACAAAGAGCAATATAAGAAAATGTACAAGAGATCATCATAAATACCATTTTGTTGTTCAATATGAAACACTAAAGTTTTAAAATCAAGAACATGGGAGAAATCAAAAGAAAAACGCCTTTCTCTTGAAACCTAGGGTTTGAAGATGAGAAAAAGGGATTTAATGGTTATTCCACCATAGATTTGTTTAAAACATGATAATCTTTGCAAGAATGTCAAGAGTCAAGTATTTCATACCATATATATATAAGAATAAGAGTGAAAACATACATATCTTTATGCCCAATCCTCAATGGACAAGAATGGAAGAAAACCCCTACCTTGAAATCAAGAATTTCAAACCAAAGTCCAAGCTTTAGAGACTCTCTTTCTCCCTTTTCTTCTTCCCTTTATCTTCTCCTAGGGCTCTAAGAGGTTTGTGGTGAGAGTGGAATGGAAGAATGGGACAAACGGAGCTTAAAATGGTGTTTTAAAACACAAAAATCCCGATTTTTTTTACTGTTTCGGCAAACACTTTTTCTGCTCCAGACCAGTCTTCGTATAATGGGCATAACTCTCTCATCCGAGCTCCGATTGAGATGATTCAAGATGCTATGGAATTCTAAGAAAGAGCTATACAATTTTCATGTTTTGAGTTTTGAGAGATATTGACTGCATCAAGGTCGAAATCGCGCTTGAAGTTGCAGCCAGTGCACTGTTCACAGCCTGTTTCATTTCTTTTTTTTTTTTTTCCATTTCCAATCCATTCCTAAGCCAACCAAATCCATCCCAAACCTCTCCAACACATATTTATACACCAAACCTATTTAATACAAGTTCTAGGACCTAAAATTTCCAATTTTCACTTATTAAAAACCAAATTTCAACTATTATTTCCACTAACATTTTAAATCTCTATTTTTCCAATCTACCAAATTCAAACACACATCACTACACATATCCACATTTTTACAACAATTATTTACTATATATCTATATACATATATAAAAGAAAATGCAGGAGAATCACCCAATTGAAAGAAACCCATAAATGTGAAATCTCAATTCTATTGCATTCATATCAAATAGAGTTTCTAACTCTCAAAAGCTAGCTCCTCATTTATCAAATAATCAAATTCTTGTTCCGCAAATTCCTACAATTAATTTGTTAGAAAATTCTTAGATGATTTTTTTGCAAATTTTTATACCAATTCTTTGTACAAGTATGCATCGTTGTCAAAAAAAAATTGTTATTTTCTAGTGGTGTCATTTAAAAATTGTGTTATTGTTGTTTAATTCTTGGTTGAGAATTGTTGATTGTGCGAAGATTTTCTTGATCGAAATATCCACTTGTCAACACTTTTTCAAAGACAATGATTGGTTTTTATATTTTTTTAGGGATTCTATTTGATTTTTCTTCACTCGCTCAAAATAATATATCGTTTAATGTAGATACATTATTCTTCGTTATAGTAGGTTACTATTGAAGTTAGTTGGAAACCTATTTGAATCCCTATGTCATGGTAAAATGAGATCAAAAAACCTTTTTATTCAATAACAACCAGATTAATAAATAAAAAAATAAAACAAAAACGGATATTATATTTATACATTACCTGGAAAATGGGCTATTGTGATTGATACTCAACCAATTTATATATTATTCACATCAACTGAGCTTGATATTTTTGAGTTTGTTTGTTTAACTTGTGTAGAAAATTGACACTACTAATAGTTGATCATCCGTTTTTCTCTTATTTTCTACAAATAGATTATAGGGTAAATTACAATGACTTCCCTTGTTGTTCTTGATTTTTTCATTGCGCCCTTTCTTGTTTTTAAAATTTCACTGACACCATTATCATTGTTGTTAACTCACATCGACTGACAAAAATTCAATATTGCCCTCACATATTGGTTATATTTTTTATCAACAGGAAAACCAAATCCAGCTACCAACAATAATAAACACAATTAATTCTAAAATAATGCTACACAACTCAAATGAAACTTAAAAAATTGTCACCCAAATGCATATCATTCCTTAGATGTGTGGATCTCATCAACTTTTTCAGTGAGTCCACAGGTGGAGCTCCTATGAAGTTAAGGTCTAAGAGCAGACTGTGCTATTAAGAGCAACAGTGATGTTTTGGAGCAAAAAAAAACAGCAGCCAGTAAATGCACACAAATGACGCCGTTCAACTTGAAACCCATCTTAGCCCTTACGACGTCGTCTCCGACCTGTGCAAAATAAACAATTTTTCCCAAAATCGACAACCAAGAACAGTCGTCTTCTTCTTCAACCAAGAACAATCAACTTCTTTGTCTTCCTCGCTCAAACCAGAGTTGTTTTTGAGTAATCCATCGACCACGATCATCTTCAAACAATCAATCCCCCAAGTTGAAGCCCTAACATCAATGTAAGTTTTGAAATTCAAGAATATTTTCGAGTAATCATTCCCCAAAATTTGATTATATAACCTAAATGTTCTTCATGAGTGATTATATTGGTAAATTCTACGAGTGATTATATTGGTAAATTCTACGAGTGATTATATAACCTAAACATTTATCATGAGTGATTATATTGGTAAATTTTGAACCTTTTATACAACCTAAATGTAAGCTAACAAGAAAATGGTTTTTGCTTCTTATTTTATGAAAAAATAATGAGGCCTAAATTTCTGAAACACAGTAAATAGGAATTTAGGATTGCTTCAACATGTTATTAATTTATACCTCATTTAACTTAGATCTCATAAGATTGTTATTTATTCATTAATTTTTGAAATTTGCTTAATTATTCAATGGGCAACTTGTAGAATGGCATGTAACTTACCTTCTCAAAACTCATGTATTGCTGGGATTTTTGGTACCAACTTATACTATCATTTTAATTTTTTGTTTGTAGTGTCAAAGAATGACATAATCAAGCACAAGAGCAAGTAATAGAGGTCTATTTTTCTCATAATAAGAGATGTGGATGTGGGCGACGGCAGTCGTAGAAATTTCAGAATTGAAAGATAATCCAGGAAAGCTATATTACAATTGTCCAGTTGGTGAATGCAGCTTATTTGCATGGTTGTAGCTAATGAAGTATGATGAGTTGAAGCTAATGAAGTATGATGAGTTGAAGCTAACGAAGCACGAAGAGTTGAATAAGTTACAAATGAAAGATGACTTCAACGTCTCGAGTTGCTACTATTTGGAAACATATTGCTATCATGATTTATTTTACTAGTGTTGGTTTTGATTGTAATGCTAAAATGATGTAACTTGTTTGTAACAAGTTGATGATGAATGAACTTGATGATGATGTATGGGAATAGTTGGTTTTGCTTTATGGAACTAGTTTGTAATAAGTTACAAAAGAATGAATGTGTATTGGTTGGTTGAAAATGATCCATTGATGTATTTGTTAAAAATGGTTCATGGCATGAATGTTTATTGGTTGGTTGAACATGGTGCTTTGGTGTATTGGTTGAAGATGGTCCAGGACATGAATGAATGTGTATTGGTTGTTTGAACATTGTGTATGGTACATAGCAAAAATTGTACTTGTCCAAGATAACAACTACACATTGAACACCATGAATCCTACATAACAAAAATTATACTTGTCCAAGATAACAACTACACATTGAACACTATGAATCCTACATAACAAAAATTGCACTTGTCCAATATAACAACTACACATTGAACACTATGAATGCTACATAACAAAAATTGCACTTGTCCAATATAATTCTTTGTTTCATTGTCCACCTCGATTCTTCTCATTAGAATAATCAACGATGTTGTCCAAGAAGCATGATTCAACATCTACTTGAGCATTTTGTGTGAAATCCGGGTAAATTTGAATTTTTGTGAATAAGGGTAAATGGTCATTTGCCATCCTAATGCTTATTTGAAATACTCATACTCTATACCTCGGATGAGGAAACGGAGTTCGCCGTTGGATTCATATCGCAAAATCTAGTCACCCTGTCAAATTTTGTCGAATTCCAAGATAGTCAAATTTTTACACGTCGTTCGAGGCGACTGCGTGGCGAATGACATTTTAAAGGTCCCCAATAATGAATTTTATAAATTTTCCTTAAAATTAAGTTAAATTTCAAATAAAATTAATTTGAACTTAATCCGAGGTATAATGAATTGTTTCGGGACGAAAAACGGACCCGGAAGTCGAAAATATGCGGTGCAATGTGGGCCGCACATTTTTGCCTATAAATATCCTCTTAAATCAGCTTTTGGACAAAAAAAATATCTCCCCTTAGCTGCAAGTAGCCGGCCAAGACCAAAGAGAAAGAAAAAAAATTTCTTCAACCTTCCTGCTTCGATTCCGGGAGTTCCGTCGGTCGGAATCCGTCGATCCAAAAGGCAAAGTTCATCTCCTCGACGAGAGCTATGCGTACGTACCAAGAACAAGTTATTTCACCAAAGATTCAAGTGGAGTCTTTGGAGAAATCTGTAACGCCCCAAATACCACCCTGGACGGCATTACATTCTAAAACCATTCATAGCATGAGAGCAACTAACTATATATCCATCAAATAAGAAACATCCTAGATTTAACAAAATTTGGGCAGAGTCTCCTTTGTACGGGAAGCTCTACCCAAAAACACAACCTGTGCAATTATATTAACTTGACCACACAGGGTCCATTTAACCATCCAATAACAATAAAATTCCATTTACCATCTACACTATCCATAATGTTATCCCAAAAGAATAGGCCAAGTATGGCAATTACATTCCCAAAAGAATTACATGAATATATCGCAGCGGAATTTCAAAAGAATCTAGACTTTACATTGTTCAGAAATAAATCTCCTAGTCTAGAACAAAAATAAGCTACATCTCTAGATGTCCCACTCGGGATCTAGATACCCCTCCAATGAGGCGTCCCCAAGGCCCGGCTCATTAGCGCCAAGCTCCTCCTCTATAGCATAATCTGAAAAATGTTAATTGTAGGGGATGAGCACGAAGCTCTGTAGCAAAATTTCTCCCAAACCCAAACAAGGTTTAGAAAATATATAAAACAGGTCGGTCTCGTTTCACAAATATAATATAGAGCTTTTGAAGGAAAACAGCGCCAATTTATCAGATCTCAAGTTTACGCATCAAGAATAATTCATGAGTGAGTGAAACCAATATACAATTTATACTCAATTTCCAAAACATAATCCATCCCACCATACACCATTTCCACAAGTTCTCGTGGCATCCCATACTACCCGAAATTCTTGTAGAAACCGTATCTGGTAGAATGAACAATAACCCATACTAGATGTCCGACACTACCCACGTTACTAATCCGTTATCATTAGTGCTAGGAAATGTTCGTACCCACACGGCGTACGAAGACGTCTACCCACACCATGTGGTAGGAAAAGTTCATACCCGCGTGGCATACAAAGCCGTCTATCCACTACATGACACCCGGTCAATAGTAAACCATGTTAGTATCGTACAACTACTCAAGAGATAACATACCAACAAACATCTCACATTACCACCAATACCATAAATCCCCAATTTTTCCATCCCTCCTCACATGTAACATTTCAATAAAACAATTTAGGAAAAACACATGAGATCATCGAAATATCATTTTATTACTCAACACAAAACACTAAATTTCCTTTTTAAAACAAGACAAAAGAGTATCCAAGGAGAATCCACACTTCCTGAATAAATAGAGTTTTGAAGTGAGGACATGTGAATGTTGGGTTAGGATATCAAGGGCCAATGGATGTAAAGCTTGAAATCAAGAACAATTAAACACAAGGTCTTGAAATTAAGAATAAATGAATAACAAGGTGGGTCATCAATGACAAAAGAACAATCAAGCCTTGACGTCCATAACAACAAATATCAAGCTTGGGAATCCAAAAGTGAAGGAACAATCAAGTTTTGTCATTTATAACAACAAACATTAAGATTAGACCTCATGAACAAGAGGGAAATCAAGAGGAACCCAATTTCCTTACAATTAGAATTTCGAAGGCACACCAAGAGATTTAGCGATTACCCAAGCACAACATAGTTTAGAACATGTAATATTTAAAGTTAGGAATCAAGAGAAAAGGAGAAATCAAACAAAACACTATCTCCTTGAAAATTTGGGGTTTCAAAGGCATACAAGGGATTTATGGCTATCAAGCCCTAATTTCGTTCATGATATGGTAAGGGATTACAAGAACAACAAGAAGTAGAGATTCCATAACATACATATAAGATTTGGAAGCAAAACATACATAAATATAAACCCTAACCTCAATGTAAGAGAAAATGAAGAAATCCCCTACCTCTTCCTTAGTTTGGTGTGAAGACCTTGAAGATTTGATCTACTTTGAGGTGGGAATCCCCTTCCTTCTTCCTCCCCCAAAGCTCTCTAGGGTTAGATATGGGGAAAATGGGTGAAGGAGACGGTTTTGGTGTATTTAGAAGGCAAGAATTGGGGAAAATCGCGAACTGATCTGGGTATATATAAATGGTACCGTCCGGACGGTGCCTTGGGCGTCCGGACGCTGGCAACTCTCGGTCCCAGTTTTCTGTCCCAACTTCCAGAGCAGTTTTCACCTATTTAGAGCTCGAATTGGAGAATTTTCATGAGATACACTTTTGTAGCCCTAGATTTCTACTATCTACTGTAAAAATTTCAGATCAATTGGACTTAAGGATAAAAAGTTATGGCCAAAGTACTAAGAAGTGTCCAAAATCCTAAATTCCCAAATTTTCTCTAAAATGTGTTTTAACTCCAAAATACTTCCTAACTTCTAATACACCTCATATTACCTCTCCCAAGGTTTTTCGACCTTCCGGACTTAATGAAAACCTTATTTTGACCTAAAAACCTTTAGAAACTTGTCTATTCACCCTTTCCAAGTTTAAACATCTTCGACACGTAAACTTCCCAATTAAATTATCTCCATAGTATTTATTCCTACGGTTTATTCTTATGTCACTACTTATATCCACATTTTTACAACAATTATTTACTATATATCTATATACATATATAAAAGAACATGCGGGGTGTTACAAAATCAAGGATTTTGGGGTTTTTGTTGATGTTCTTGAGGTGTTCTTGAAGCTTTGAAACTCTAGTCTTCATCTCACGCTTCAAAAGGTAGGGGTTTCCTACTTGGGTTGATTCCTAATCTAGAATGCTTCTAGGAAATGCTTGGGTTATGTATGCATATATATATGATCTATACATATGTCTATAGTTATGGAAGTGGAAGAGTGAGCATAGAAATGGTTTAGGCTAGCTTCTAGCTTGATTTCGATATATTGAAGTTACATGTGATTGTTCTTGTAACTTAGGGAAATTTGAGGCATGCTATGTGATTTATAAGTTGTGCCTTGAAGGTGTTTGATAAAATGTCTTGCTTGATTTAAATGGTTGTTTGGTGCCATTGGAATAACATGTTTGAATATGTTGTTGATATGTTGAGCATGATGAATTATGAAATTTATATGCATGTGATATAAAGTTTCATGGAATATGATGATATATGGTTTGTATTGCTCATATGGCATCAATTGCATATTGGGCATGGTCATGACATCACATTCATGGGTGTAAGTCATGGGTGTGAGTCATGGTATTTGACAAGGGACTTGGAAGGAAGGGATCGAAGATCCCGTTGAGTCGCAAAATTGCATGAGAGATAAATTGGGTCGGGGTTAGCAAGAAGGGCTAGAATATCCATCGGGTGAAAGACTCGTTGATAGGATTCGCACTCCGTTGGTGTAAAAGGCCATAAAGTGTGTCGGTATACGCGGAACTGTGGGTTGAAGTCCTGAAATTCCGTGTCGGTTGGGTGCCGTTGGTGTAAGTCCATGAATGCCCACCCCAAGAAAGACCCTAGTTTTGTAAAATATCATTGATGTGTAACATAAATGACGGATTCACACATTGGCACTTGCGTGTGTTGGGGAGCCGGGAAGGGCTCGGATTGAGTGCATGAATGAGTCTCACCTCATTGCATGACATGTCATAAGAAATTTCATATCTGAGTTGCATAAACATGATTAGAATTGTTGTGGATAATTGAGTATTGCATATGAGCATTACATGTGTATCTAGGTGGGGAGTAACCTCTGTAGGGAATTTTCTACTGAGCGAGGCTCACCTTATACGGGAAACAATTTCAGATGTGGGGTTTGCACCGGCGGATGGCTCCCATGTAGAGCATCAAGGGTGAAGGAGGCCGACCTGTGGTCTTAGTGCATGATTTTGTAAACATTTTGATTAACATGGTTTTTACTTGTAAAGTTTTCATGAATAAATGTAATAGAACTTATATGGGCTACTGTTAAACTAACCTTGCATATTTTGATATAAGTATTGATAAATGGACCCGGTGCGGTCAAGTTTTACTTATAAATGGACCCTGTGTGGTCATTGTGTTATATTGGGCCTCGGATGGGTCATTTTAAATATATACTGCACAGGTTGTGTTTTGGGTAAAGCTCCCCGTACAAAAGAGACTCTGCCCGAATTTCGTTAAAATTAAGGACCCCGGTAAATGGGGCATAACGGTGTGATATCGAGTTACCTGGTATCCACGAGCATTCTGCGGGTTGATGGGTAATCAATGGACCCCTGGATTTTGGGGTGTCACATTTTGTGAACCAATTGATGCTTGAGAAGACATGCTTAAGAATGGATTTGAGTGACTATAAGTTGGTGCCTATGTGTAAGTAAATCCATTCATATGTGAATTTTGCTCATCCGATTGAGATACCTTCAAAACAAGCATTCAAAGATGTAAGATACAATTAAGAAAAAAATAAGAATCCAAAATATCATAACCATAATGTTGGGGTTGTAATACCTTAGACCTATGGGAAGTTCCAGTTTTCCTCTTCGTTGGCTTCTCATGCCAAGGCTTCAATCGACCCCAATCCCTTGTAACCACAATCTTTCCTCTTCAAGCCAGCCACTCGTAGAATGTTAGGTTCAACAAGTGAACCCTAAGCTTTCTCTCCCACCTGCTTGGGTACTCAAAAGCTTGTAGGATGCCTCAAGTGATATCGCACAATCCTCAACAATATCAACATTGATGCCTTGAGCTACAGTAACTTTCCGTTGTGATGGCATCATATGCATACATTCGGCCAAGTGCAAAATGTGATTGTATTGTTCTTCCCATTTAACAACAATAAATTTTTCAATATCTCTCTTGAGGGATATGCACAAGTGAGCGGGGCAATTTGTTCGAGTCTCTGCTCGAGGCTTTGTTGTTTTCCAATCCCTTTGATCTTTAATCCTTTGTCCCTGTTTACAACATATGTATTTTCTGTAAATTAATACGCCATCCTTCAAGTTCTTGTTGTGATAATCTTTTCTCACACTGAATCCCACAGTTCCACCATAATTATTATAGAACCTATAAGCATCTTCTTCTGAGTCAAATTGTATTCATATATATGCAGTATTGTCTGTTTTATCAATCTCAACACATTTCATCTCCACTATAGATTAGGTCCCTTACAATAATCAAACAGTTACACAAATTAAACATAAGATCAAAAAATGCCCATATAAATTTTCAATTGCAAATGAAACAAGTAAATACTTATTTTTAATGTTCCCTATCAACAAGAAAATCTTATATATCAAAACCTATATAACTCAGTTTCACCAAAGCCTAAAACACCAATACCCATATATCAAACAATCAAATATACTCACAAAAACATAGTAGAAAGAATGATGGCAGTCACATAATTATACCAAGATTCTATAGAAAATTGAAAAAAAAAAGTTCTGAATTTTATGAGCTAGGAAATCTTGAATTTCATAAAAAAAATTTGAAAAAAAATCAACATTACCCGAGAATGTGAAATCATAGGAGACGAGGTCAAAGTGCCAATCAATCGCTATAGAGAAACAAAAAGAGAGAAGAGCAATGGAAACTTTGGGATTTTAGTTGGTGATTACAAACTCTCTGAGAGAGTTTTACGTCTATTTTAGGCAGAAAAAATTTAGCTTTGGAGGGAAGGAAGGCCATTTTGCATTTTGTTCTGCACAGGTGGGAGACGACATTGTAGGGGCTGAGATTGGTTCCAAGTTGAACGGTGTCATTGTGTGCGTTTGCTGGCTGTTGATTTTTTGCTCCAAAGCGTCGTCGTTGCTCTAAACAACATAGTCTGCTGTTAGACCTTAACTGCAGAGGAGCTCCACTCGAGACCCACTCATCCAACACTCATACAAATGATGATATGCATTTGAGTTGTAATTTTTGAGTTCCATTTGGGTTGTGTAACATTTTCTTTAATTTTAATCCTACTTCCAAACTCCCAAATCCATCTATTGAACAACCTTATGTCTATTTCTAAACATGTTCATCACTTCAATAAACCATACTTATTAATCTCTGGTTCACACAAACCTCGACCATCGTTCCTCTGTCTCACATACCCACTACCATCATTGCCTTTCTTCCCCTCTCTCACTCTCTAGCCTAAGCATTCTACATCGCCATTCCTCCTCTCTCTCTCTCTCACACACACACACTCAAACACACACATTGTCACCGAGTTGATGTCTCCACCTTTGACCCACCAAAAACCTTTCTCTCTCTGTTCGCCATACATGGATGAAGACTCCAAGGCTACGAAGATGGTATATTCTAGGTGATGTTGTGGCACATATGGTGGATTCTCAGTTTAACTTTTGAGTGATAAAAAAAGCAGTGACGACAATGGTTGTGGCTATTGTAGTGGCAGTGGGGATGTGATTCTCTTTTCTAAATTCATAGGATGTGAGTAAATTTTGCAGAATGAATTTGGATTTGGCAGAAGCGGTGGTGTTGTGCTTCTATTTGCTAAATTGATAGGATTTGATTAAATTTTTTAGAATGAATTTGGGATTGGGTTTTGAATTGAAAATTTGTGGTGGTTGATGTTTTCATATGGGTGTGCGACGACGATGGTAGGCAAGTGATAGTAGTGGTGAAGCTATGTTTACTGTTAAATAAATATAAATTGATTTAGTTTTGGAATGTTTTGTGAATGGGATTTGATTGGGGTTTTGACTTGTAAATTGGTGGGAGTGGAAGTGACGAGCGACGTCGGTGGCAACATCCTCATAACGGCAACTGAGTTGCTAAGCTTTAACTTTGTGTTTTTTCATCTGTACGTTTGTGTGAATTTTTCTTAAGGAGATGGAAATGAGATTAGCTTCGGGATAAGAAGAAAGAAGTTAAGTTGTTTGTCCTTTGCATTTTTTTTTATCATAGATATATTTATGTGTGACACAAAAAATGGGCTATTTCAAGGGCAAAAATGAAAAGTTCTCACATTAAATTTGTCCATGTCAGCAAATCACCAATCGTTCGTTAACTGACGGGGAAATTTGTTATAAATTGTCCCATCACAAGGGATGTTAATGCTATTTTACAAACAAGAAGTGGTGCAGTGAAAATGTTTGAAACTATGGGCGGTGTCATTATAATTTACCCTATATTATATTTTTCAGGGTGCAATATTTTTCTTTTAAGTTGGCTCAGTTTGTTTTTGTAGTGTTTGTGACTTTGGCCGGCTTTTGTTATAATACTAGGCATTATAGTTATACACAGACGGTATAAAAATAGGAAAGAATTATAATAGATAAACCTAAGTAGTTATATGTGGTAGAGGAGAAATTATAAGTGATTAAATATAGCAGATGAAAAGTTATAAGTGGTTAAATAAAGGGAAATTAGGAGGCCGGTCCCCCTATATGGACTTATTTGGACTTAAATTCGCCAAGAAAACTTATTTGTTATGAAGTTCGTTTTTTGTCAATTTTACCAGACTATCCCTTCCCTTTAGAAGTGAATTAAAACTAAAAATTAAAAACTCCTAAATTTTAGGAGTTTAACGAACATTAAAAAATTTTCTCTCTCATATCTATCTATATCCATATATAGGTTAGGACTATATATATATAAATCTCTGACCAAAAAGGCTTTATCAATTATCATAAATTGCTTAGCAATTTAGTATGGATCAGTCATCCAATTAATATATTCATCATCCAAAGTTAAAATGCTGCTAGAAGCGGACAGAGTTTTTAACTTTGTATAATTTAAATGGGGTTTGGCTATTAAGGTCTCTTTCATAGATTTCTTACTTCTTATAACGGTATAACTGTCATCATCATTTTTATTTGATGATTCTTCTTCAAGAAGTTGTTTATCTACAACTTTAAGCTATTTGGATTAGTTAAGTGGTGGATAATAAGCATTGACCTAGGTCCTTCCCCTAGACCTTCCTCTGCTGCGGCCTCGACCATGGTTACTGCTCTGGCCTCTGTTCATGAGAGTCCTGCAAAAACTCCCTTGTTAAAAAATCAGGAAGAGAATTTAATTCTCCTTTAACATATCCAATTTTAAAATCGAAAACTGACAGAATAGCCTGCCATCTTGCAAATATTTGTTTAAAAACAATATTCTTTACATCTTGTTCAAGAATATTTTTTGCTGAACTACAATCAATTCGTAACAAAAATTCTTGATTTAGCAAATCATCTTGGAATTCACTAATACATTTAACAATGGAAAAAATTCCCTTTTTAATAGTGGAATAATTTAATTGAGTAGATATCTATTTACCTGAGGTAAATCTAATAAGCAATTCCTTATTAGCACTGGAATCTCGTTGTTTAAGAATACCTCCATATCCTTTATCTGATGTATCATTTTCAACAATCTTATACCATTTAGAATTTACTAATGAAAGGCATGGTAAATGTTTAGTCTTAAGCTTAATTTTTCTTATAATCTCAGTATGAGAATCTGTCCAAGGTGACGGATTCTTTTTAATTCGAGAATATAAAATAGCAGTATCTTGAGCTAGTTTTTTATAAAGGTTTGTTAAATAATTTAGACTTCCTAAAAATCGTCGTAACTGCTTCTTATCTTTGATTTCATTAGAAAATTTAGAAGCAAGTTCAATACTTCTTTCAATTGGGACTATACTCCCTTGCTCAATATAATGTCCTAAAAATCGAACTTTTAATTGAAATAATTTCATTTTAATAATAGAAAGAAATAATCCATTCTTACTACTTGAATGAATTTATTTAAATGCTTAAAATGTTGGTCAATAGAATCAGAAAATATTAGTATATCATCAATATAAACAATAGAAAATCCATGATAAGGATTGAATATATCATTCATAATATTCTGAAATTCAGATGGGGCATTTTTAAGTCCAAAAGGCATAACATTCTATTCGTAATGTCCAAATGATACTGTAAAAGCAGTTTTATACATTTCTTCCTCAGTGATTTGGATCTGCCAATATCCTGATTTTAAATCAAACTTGGAAAATATCTTAGCATTATATAATCGAGATAATAAATCCTTCTTATTGGGAATAGAATATCTAATCCATTGCAATACCTTATTTAACGGTTTGTAATTAATTACCAATCGAGGATTCTGTTAATTATTGAGACAGATTCTGTTAAATTCCAGAGATTTTACAATAATAAAAATGATCTTAAAGATCCACAATATAGTAAAGTTTGCATATTAAGAATTATATTTGCAAAATAATGGGGACTAAATTTAACTATTCCCAGAACTTTAACAAAAACTCTATATATGGAATATAATTACTTCGATTATATCGATGCTTGGTATAATGTCTTTTTATATAATTGTCCAAATTTGGGGCACTCATAGTTCTTCCAATTTACAGAAACATGTACAGAGATTCCTAACTAGTTTTATGACTGGTGGAAAACTCATGGTGCCATCGAAGGGATATATCCCGAAGAGATGAAAAAATTATTTCAGATCTATAAAGAAAAAAGTACATCCTTAAAGGATAATCAAATTTTGGATAAACCCATAATTAATTTCTCACTTGGATTCTTTGTACCTTGAATTTGGGTGTGGACTCTTGCGTGTGACTTTAATCAAAATTGACATCCCAGATTGATTAGAGAATATCATGTAAGGTTTTGGAATAATTATCCGTTTGATTCTAAAATTTCAATTATAGCGGAATGTCTGAAAGACATGAGAAAAGAGGAAGATGAACCCTCAGCCTCAATCTCTAAAGCACTTGTTCCCAACTCCAGTATAAACACTAGATTTAATCCCATTGAAATTCTTAAAGCACTTGTTCCCTCTCTGAATCTCCCTTCATCTTTATCAGAGTCCACTATCAATCTAGTTTACTATGACTCTGTAAGTAAAGTTTGTACATATCTTCTCTTCATAATAAATAAAAGCTTCCTCTTCATAATAAATAAAAGCTTTCTCTGAGTATTACTTATTACATCGATCATTGGTGGATAATAAGCATTAACCTGAGTTCTGGCCAAAATACCTCCGAGCCTTATTAACATAAGGTTGCAGAACTCATCTGAAGCTATGTTCTCCATCCACTGATTATAACGACAGTCAAAATACCAATCATTTGTCTCAAGAATAAGACGAAATCCAGGAGAATCCTGCTTAGCCCGTGCAATTCTTAGTAAAAAAATAGGTACATGTTCAATTAATTGATCTTCCATGGCATTGTAGTATAAGCACCAAAGTGAAACTCTGCAATAATGAGTCCGCCAGCTGGAAGTAAAGCTAAAAATATCTTCTCCAGCATAATTGCAAATGCAATCAAGAAGCTCTGACGACTCAGCAATGGGAATGATTGAGAATGAAACCATGTTTGAAATTCTTTGCTCCTTTTCTGCATTGTTATTAACATAAAAAGCTGCACAACTCCATGGTGAATAGCTCTTTTGAATTAATGAATTTTCTATTAATGAATCAATTTCTTTTTTACAAAGTTCTAGATATTCTTTATTCATTTGTGTTGGCCTTGCCTTAGTGGGAATATCATTTTCATTAAATTTCTTAATATACGGAAGAGTGACAACATATTTTTTCCTATCCCAAAAAACAGTAGGAATGGTATCACATATTTCTGTAGTTATTTTATTTTTAATTTTTCTTAATTTAATTTTAAATTCATGAGAGTTAAGCTTATCAGATATACTTAAGACCTTTATGTTTTCTTTCAAGAAATTTAATTGATTTTCTTTATGAATCAAATTTTCTTTTATCTGATTTATCATTTTTATTTTTGGTGGAGTTATAAACTCAAATAATATATGTTGTCCATTTAAAGTGGTTAGTATTCCTTTAGAATCTATTATTTCTATGGATTCAATCATATAGATAAAAATGGTGTTCCCAAAATTACTAATTAATTTAAATTAGCTATAAGCATAAAAGTAGTAGGAATACAAATTCCTTGATTACAGATATAAACATTCGAAAGTTTAAATTTTATATTCAATTTTGAACCATCAGCCGTACTTAATGACTGAGTTGTTTTTTCAAAATATTTAGTAGGAATTTATCCTTCCTTAATGCAGTTCATATATGCTCCACTGTCAATTAAAGCAATGATTGCAACAATGAATTCTGGATTTATTACTAGTATGATCTTAACATACCATTTTTGATAAGTTATCTTTTCTAATACATTTAAGTATTCACACTCTTTTGTATCTTCTTCATTTTTAATTGGCATTTTCTCAAGTGCCAAAAGTCTTTGTTTTATTGTTTTTATTTCAACTTTAAGTTGATTAATTTCTCCATTAAGATCTTGCAACGAAGCTTCTTTTTCTTCAATTATCATATTTTCTGTTCTATTAGGAACTTCCTTCAAAGAATAAGATTAAGCCAGAGAAGGTTTCTTCTCTTCTGGCGTTATTTCCAAATATTGTTCAATAGCTTTCTTTTTTTATACTGGATCTTGAATTTGATCTATAAGATTAAGAATTAATATTTGTGACTTAGTTAAAGTGTTTATACTTAATCCATTCAT
Source organism: Ilex aquifolium (assembly GCA_951799425.1). Classification (NCBI taxonomy): domain Eukaryota; kingdom Viridiplantae; phylum Streptophyta; class Magnoliopsida; order Aquifoliales; family Aquifoliaceae; genus Ilex; species Ilex aquifolium. The sequence goes on from OX637406.1 coordinate 13,943,459, forward strand.
ATCTAAAATGGCCTTATAATAATTAGCTTGTGCTTGACAGTGTGATGAACATGATTTATCTTGTTCTAATTGATGTTTAGCAGATGAATTACTGCTTATTTCATTAATATTGCATAATTCTTCTTCTTCTTCAGAAAATGAACTATTTGAAAATTCTCCTTCATCACTTTCTGAATTTAAAACTATTCTTAAAATCTTATCTTTAAGATCTTCATCAACAATTAATTCATTTATTTTTTGTTTAGTTAAACATTGAGAAGCAATATGTCCTTCTTTTCCACACTTAAAACACTTAATTGGTCTTTTACTCTTTGATTTAAGGTTTTTAGTGGGTTTGTTTATTTTATGTTTTTCATAATTCCTTTTATGAATTTTTCTTCTTTTCCTATATGGTTTATTGTAAGATTTTCTTTTAGATGAAGATTTATCTTTTGGAATATCAAGATTATAAGCAAATTGATTACAAAATTCTCCAAGTTCTTTTCGACCAGTTAACATTTGTCTTTTAAGTTGAGCTTTAAGATTTAAATCATTACAGAGGGCTAATCCTTCTGAAATACATTCAGAAATTAATTCTCCACAAGTGTAATTTTCATAAGGGATTTTAAATCCTCCATGTCTTTGCTTTAAAATAAATTCTTATTTTTTCAGCAAATAAGCTAGGCAATCCTGATATGAATTTTTTTTTCCAAAATTCATTATTAGCGTCTGTCCTTAATAAAACTTTTACTAAAAATACATATTTATACCACCTAAAATGTGTTAAAGTGGGACATCTTAAATTCATTAAAAGTTCTTTACTCTTATCTGTACTTTGTAAGCTTGTCCCTACAAAGTGTTTTAATATTGTTTGTATTAAAGTATAAACAACATTTTCTTGAGTAATTATACTTCTATATTCAGCTGTTATAATTTTTTACTGCATTTAAAATTTCATGTCTTTGAGTTAAGCTTAAATAGTTATCCCACCAGCCTCTTAATTGGCCAGTAAATCCTTTTGTTATAAATTTAGCAGTAGTATGGTCTGAATTACGATTGGCCTTACATATAGAAGCGTACATTAAAATTTTATGTAAAACTTGATGAATTAAATATTCTGACATACCATCAATATTCCACTCATAAATAGAAGAAGCATCATAACCGGTTTGATCAATAAAAAAAAAATTCTCATACAAAATATCTTGAAGGGTTGATCTGTGATAATAAGCCCTCATAGGGGATGCTTGAGAATACGTGTTAGTTTGCCTTTTAGGTTTAGAATACCTAATTTTATTTATCTCTTCAGACTGCATGTTGTGTAAAGAATCTTCAAATTGTTGTATTTCAGTTTCAGATTGCTCTACACTTTCTGTATGTGAAATTACATTTAATGACAAATTCTTTAATTTCTTTTTAAGTTCATTTATGAACTCATCTTCAACTTTATTATGAAGATTAAATGTTGGGGTATCAACTAGAGGTTTAATATTTATCTTTTCAATTTCAACTGATTTTTCTTTTAAAGATTGAGAAGACAAATCTTCTTGTTTTTGTTCTTTTATTAAATTCTCAATTCTACTCAAGTGTTGTCCTACCACTTGTAGACAAACATTGGTGTAGTATTTTGTTTGATAGAGATATTTCTCCCTATATCATAATTATCTTTTAAAGAATAACAAGTATTCATAATTATTTCTGTGACGCCCGAAAAATCTGGGGGTCCGTTGATTACCCATCAACCCGCGGAATGCCTGTGGATACAGAGTAACTCGATATCACAACGTTATGCCCATTTACCAGGGTCCATAATTTAACAAAATTGGGCAGAGTCTCATTTGTACGGGGAGCTCTACCCAAAACACAACTTGTGTGACGCCCCTAAATCCAGGGGTCCGTTGATTACCCATCAACCCGCGGAATACCCGTAGATACCGAGTAATTCGATATCACTCTGTTATGCCCCATTTTCCGGGGTCCTTAATTTTAACGAAATTCGGGCAGAGTCTCCTTTGTACGGGGAGCTCTACCCAAAACACAACATGTGCAGTATACATTAACATGACCCATCCGAGGCCCAATATAACACAATGACCACACAGGGTCCATTTATAAGTAAAACTTGACCGCACCGGGTCCATTTATCAATACTTATATCCAAAACATGCAAGATTAGTTTAACAATTGCCCATATAAGTTCTATTACATTTATTCATGAAAAATTTACAAGTCAAAACTATGTTAATCAAAAGGTTTACAAAATCATGCACTAAGACCACAGGTCGGCCTCCTTCACCCTTGATGCTCTACATGGGAGCCATCCGCTGGTGCAAACCCCGAACCTGAAATTGTTTCCCGTATAGGGTGAGCCTCGCTCAGTAGAAAATTCCCTACAGAGGCTACTCCCCACCTAGATGCACATGGAATGCTCATATGCAATACTCAATTATCCACAACAATTCTAATTATGTTTATGCAACTCAGATATGGAATTTCTTATGACATGTCATGTAACGAGGTGAGACTCATTCATGCACTCAATCCGAGCCCTTCCCGGCTCCCTAACACATGCAAGTGCCAATGTGTGAATCTGTCATTTATGTTACACATCAATGACATTTTACAAAACTAGGGTCTTTCTTGGGGTGGGCATTCATGGACTTACACCAACGGCACCCAACCGACACGGAATTTCAGGACTTCAACCCACGGTTCCGCGTATACCGACACACTTTATGGCCTTTTACACCAACGGAGTGCGAATCCTATCAACGAGTCTTTCACCCAAGGGATATTCTAGCCCTTCTTGCTAACCCCGACCCAATTTATCATGAAATCAAGCGGCTTAGCTAGGCCTTCGACCCAACTTTCTCAAGCCTTCCGTCAATCACTAAGTGTGGTATTGACGACAACCATGCACACACCCATGTGATGAGATGTTCCGTGCAAATGCAATGTAATGAACCATTACTTATCAATGTCATGTCCCATGTAATGAATCCCACATGAGCAACATATAACACTTATCATCATATCCCATGGAAATGTATGTCATATACACATGACTTTCATATGTCATCATCATGCTCAATATATCAATAAGCATATGATTTCCACAAGTTATCACCTAACTCCACTCAAGCATGTTATTTCAATTTCATCAAGATAACATTTTTAACGTTCAAGGCATTTTATCAAACACCTTTCATGCATCAATTATGTAATCACATAATATTGTCACACAACATTAAATATCATAATTCAAGGCATTTAATCAACACCTTCAAGGCACCTTCATGTTAAACACATATCATGCCCACAATTTCACATAGTTACAAGAAAATGCCCAAGTAACCCCCATGCATCAAAGTCAAGCTAGAAGTTGGCCTAAGCCATTTCTAAGCTCACTTTCCAATTTCCATATTAATAGGCAATTGATAGATATATATATATATATATAACACATACATCCAACCATTCCTATGGACATTTAGGTTAGAAATCAACCCAAGTAGGAGAAACCCTACCTCTTGGAGCGTAGAAATGAAGGTGGAACCTTCAAGAACACCAATACAAGCCCCGAAACTTGATTTCTCCAAAGTCTCCCCTTCGGATCTTTGGTGAAATCCTTTGTTTTTGGTGTGGTTGCGTAGCCCTCGTCGTGTAGATCGACTTTGATTCTTGGCCCGAAGAATTCCGACCGGCGGAACTCCGTAGATCTGAGAAACAAGTCTTGAAATCTCACTTTTTTCTTTTTTTTCTCTCCTCTCTTCTCTCCAACGTGTATACTGGTTTTTTAGCTGAAGAATCTGAAGAAAATCAGATATTTGTTCCCTATTTATAATTTTAAAGACTTGGCCCGAGTCGCGCCACGTGTCCCCCACTTGTCCGGGTCCGTTTTCGCCCCGAAACGATTTATTTGATCTCCGTTTAAATTCAAATTAATTTTATTTGAACTTTAATTCAATTTTAAGGAAATTTTATAAAATTTATTTATGGTGACGTTCGTGAGGTCATTCGCCACGCAGTCGTCTCGAACGACGTGCAAAAATCTGACTATTTCAGAATTCGACGAAATTTGACAGGGTGACTCGATTTCGCGATACGAATCCAACGGCGTACTCCGTTTCCTCATCCGAGGTCTAGAGTATGAGTATTTCAAATAAGCATTATGATGGCAAATGACCATTTTGCCCTTATTCACAAAAATTCAAATTTACCCGGGTTTCACAACCTGTGCATCACAAAATAACAAGACCCATCTGAGGTCCAATATTCAACAATGACCACACCGGGTCCATTTATGAGTAAATATAGACCACACCGGGTCCATCTATCCACACTCATATAAACATGCAATGCTATATTAAAATTAGTCCATAAAAATCCAATTACAATTCTTTACATACATTACGTGCCAAATTTTACAAACAAAAAGGATTAAAAGCCACAAGTCGGCTTTTCTTCAACCATGTGGCCCCGATTGTGAGCCGTCCGCTGGCGCATAACCCGCACCTGAAATGTTTCCCGTATAGGGTGAGCCAACGCCCAGTAGAGTATATCCTACAAAGGTTACTCCCCACCTTAAATGCATATGCAATGTGTATGTGCAACAATCAACACATTTATCCATTCAAGCATTGCTATCAAGAATATGCATCCAATGATAGAAATTATATATCATGTCATGAAATGAGATGAGACTCACTTATGCAACTTCAACCCGAGTCCTCGCCGATTCTCACAACACCATGCAATGCACTTGTGAAATGAACCGTCATTTGACGAAAAATCCATCCAATGATCATTTGAAATAAAAGTTGTTTCATTATAAAACAAAATCATTGATGGGTGTTACTCATTGAATGAGTACTTTTATAAACCAAAATCTTGTATCTTGTTGGGCAACAGATTTTGGTATCTCAACCACCGATTCCGTAAACACCAGCACTTTTCTGGAATTTCACCGCCGGGAAGTGCCTGAACCATGTGACCGGGTTTTGCACCCGAGGGAGAGTCTAGCCCTACTTATTATACCCAACACAAGTTTTCTTCCATGCAACCATGCGACTCAAAGGGGATCTTCGATCCACTTTTTCTCGAACCCACATACCAACCACCAAACAAGGTATTTGATCAACCATGCATCTCCCACACCCACACTCATGACGTATGCCCATGAATGTGATGCCTCTATGCACAACGATACAATGTTCAATATGCTACGAATGACATATGGACAATCTCAATACATTTCACATATCCCATGGCAGAATTATATCATAAGTATATAATTCCATAATTCTCCATAATGTCAATATAACACAAGCATATATATATATATTGACAATTTTCATAAAATAATTCCAAGCATGTTATCACAATTTTTATGTCAATAACACACTTAATCACAAAGGCACAATTTAACATATAACTGCCCATGTATTAGCCCACATAACAACCCACTTAACGGCCAAAAATAATCCACAAAACAGCCCCTAATCGAAGCACAAAACAGCCCCTAGTCGGAGCACAAAACAGCCCCTACATAGGCCTCAAAACAGTCCCTAAACAGGCCATAAAAACAGTTCATAACAGGCCATAAAACAGTCCGTAAAATGGCCCTAGAAACAGTCCATGAATGGCCTAAAAATAGTCCATAAAATGGCCCTAAAAATAGTCCATGAAATGGCCTACAATCAGTCCATGAATTGGCCTAAAATCAGTCCATGAAATGGCCTAAACACAGTCCATGAATTGGCCCTACATGCAGCCCCATTTCAGCCACCTAAACAGTCCAAAAACTGTCCATTTGGACAGCCTATATGCAGTCCCATTTCAGCCATTAAAAGGCCCACTTAAGGTAAAAATAAAACCAAGGTAGGAAGAACCCTACCTCTTGTAGCGTAGATTGAAGTGTAGAGACGTCAAGAACCCCAAAAATAGCCCAAGAACTTGATTTCTCCAAAATCTTTTCTTTGGACCTTCGGTGAAATCCACTTTTTTTGGTACGTAGACGTAGCCCTCGTCGCGGTGATCAACTTTAACTCTTGGTCCGAGTTAATCCGAGCGACGGAACTTCGAAGATCGGTGGAAAAAAGCTTGATTTCCCACTTTTCTCTTCTCTTACACGTTGGAACCAGCATATTTGAGGAAGGAAATATTTGATTTTTCAGATATTTAGCCCATATTTATAATTTTTAAAACTTGGCTCACATCGAGCCACACAGCCCCCACTTGTTCGAGTCCATTTTCGCCCCGAAACGATTAATTTCGTCCCAGTTTAAGTTCAAATTAATTTTATTTGAAATTTCATCAAATTCTAAGGAAATTTTATAATTTTAATAAAAAATTCGTTTTTGGGGGTCACTGGACACCAGTCACCTCGAAAAACGTGAAAAACTCAATTATCTCGGAATTCGGCGAAATTTGACAGGATGACTCGGTTTCACGAGACGAATCCAACGGCGAACTCCGTTTCTTCATCCAAGCTCTAGAACATGAATATTTTAAATACGCATTAGGGTGACAAATTATTATTTTGCCCTTTTTAAGAAAAAGTTCAAATTTGCCCGGATTTTACAATTTCACATAACTCATTTGAATTTGAAGCTAGTTTTATGGCTTCATTTGTTGGAGGATAAAAACTATTGATATTTTTACCATCCAATGTTTCCCATTTATGCTGAAAATTTTCAATTACATTTAATTGATCCAAGGTAGGTGGAGCATAATAGGTAAAAAACCATTTAACAAAAGGAATTACCATTTTTTCCCTTTCTATATAAATATAAAACATTTCTTTATATCTTTTAAGATCTTCTTGGTTCATAGTCTTAAAATACCAAGTTCTAAATTCTTCATATTTAGAAAGATAAAATTCTTCATTAATTTGTTTTTAATTTATTATAAATTTTTTTGGGTTTGAATCCATAAAATTTATAATTGAAATCCGATTTCGGATAGGGTTGGATCTCGATCTTCCTCTAAGGAAGATTCATTATCTTGCCTATAAATTCCATGAGGAATTTGATTACGTGAGGTTCTAATTCCATCAATTATATGTTCTTTTCCCCTTCTTCTATCTGATATAGAAGAAGTGGATCTCCTATTGGGAGTATTATATACTCATGAAGTGCTTGATAGGTCAAAGATTTTTAATCCTGAAATATTATTTCTAGCAAATCTTATCATTACATTACCCTGAGGAATTGAGAGATTTGAGTTATTTCTTAATTTACCTCTGGTTTTTTAGGCATCACTGATTCCAATTGCCATGTTTCTAGAGAGTGGATGTCTGACCATTTAATGGTTTTAGGAATTTCAATTTTATTTTAAATCATGTTTGTTTCAATTAAAGTTGTTTGACCTTTAAGGTTATGAAGCAAATCTTCTGGAGATAAAATATTCATTACTTTATAATATACCCAATAGGTAAAAATCATTATGTTTGTTCCTTCCTTAAAATTGTAACCATAAGTTTGAATATTACAAGTTAAAACATCTAATATATTTCTATCCATTAAAGATAATGACAAATTTGGAAAACAGTTAAAATAGACTGGACCAGTTCTTAAGCTGGATTGCATAACTCCCATCAAAGATTGATCAAAATCTAAACATCTAGCATCTTTTAAGGCTAGCATAAAAGAGGCATTTAATCCTTGAAGGATTAATGGTTTCAAAGCCACTTGGACTAACCCAATATGTAAAAATTTATAATTTTCTTAAGTCTTTAAGACTTCTTTCTCTGTTAAGATTGTAAAGTATCCCCATATTGATCAAAGGGAATTGTTCGTTCTAACGTTTTAATTGTTAGGCTTGATTTAAAATCAAAAGTTCCAATATTATATATTTTCTTATTTGGGTACTAGGGTATATCCCAGTTCTGTAATTTATTTTCAATATCTGAGAATTCAATTTTTTTCCATATTTTTAACATAATCTTCTTTATGTTTATTACTTAATTTAAATAGGTTTAATGCCATGTTTGTTTTTCAAAAGGTTTCTGTTGACCTATATGCTTTTCTATTACCTTCATGTTGCTACAGTAATTAGTCTTTTATTTCTACTACAGTAATGCTATAGTGATTGTTTCTATAATAATGCTGCTATAGTGATCTTCTTCCTCTTTCCTACTCTTGCTGTCAACGATTTACGGGGAACACAAACGGCCTCTGTGAGATCCCGTGTTTCATATAAATATAAATTATATTAACTTGCTAGTATTTTCAAAATGATTAAAATAATGAGAGCAACTTTGAATCATTGTTAAATGTATAGTCGCGTAAGTTTGAGTTATAGGCGTATTGACTTTCGGGTCAAATTTAATTTTTGAGGCGTTTAAGGTTGATGAGGGTAACTAAGTAAAATTATTAATTTTTTTAAGTCAAAATAACATTACCATTGAATCTTGGAGGTCAAGAAACATTGGGATAGATGTTTACCTCATATAGGGATTCAGAGGAGTAAAATAGTAATTTTGGTGTTTCGGGTGTAAATTGACTTTGATTTTGAGATAAATCATAAAAATAAATATTTTTAGATTAAAATAACATTAAAAATGAATCCAGAATGTCGAAAAACCTTAAGGTAGTCATAGGGATTAAATTGGAGATATTTAGGGGTAAAATTATAATTTTGGACAAAATGCATTTTTTGGCATGAACATTATTTTTTGACGGGAATTGTTGGGTTTAAACCCCCAAGTTCAGCCTATTTCTCTCATTTTTCTCACATCTCTCACCCAAAACTCCTCCACCCACCTTAGAACTAGAAAGAGAAAAAGAGAAGAAGATAGAAGAAGAGCTCTAGGGCTTGAGCTTGGCTTGAGAATCTTGGAGATTAAGCTTTGAATTGTTGATTCTTAGGTGGGGTTTTCCTCTCTCTTGCATTTACATTGTGCATCTCATGTATTTTCTTTAGCTAAAGCTTATTATAACTTTGATGGCAAAATACTTGTTATAAACCCTGATTTAGTGTTGCGTATGTCATGGATTGTGGACCTACATGCATAAAAATAATTTTAGTGTTATGGGTTTGAAACCCTAATTTGATTTTAGTTGTGGGTATTTGATTAAACTTATGATTTAGGGGTTTTGAAGTATGCTATGATTTTGTACATAATATATATGACTTATTCTCTTGGAAATGGTTATGTTGCTTTGAAAATGCAAAATTTGAGATTTGAGTCTAATACATGTTTGATAAAATGTCAAGGTTATGACATGTGTTTCAAAAGGATTTATGGATATAGAAATTAATGATTTTTGGAAAATGTATGCTCGATACTGACAAGCAGAGGGTTAGTAGACAGTTGGGGCCTATGGAGTGGGTTGCCAAGGCAGCTATTAATCCTAAGGGGGATTGGTTATGGTAATGATTTTCGATGATGGCCTATGTGGCGTCACAAGTTGTGCCCTACATGTTCCCCTTAAAAAGCAATAAAGGCGATGAGACCCTAGGGTACAAAACCCAAAAGGTTCCCCAGGGATGGTTCATACGTTAACCAGTGTGATTGATTATATTGTCCGTATGCGAGGCATGCAAGGTATTTGCTATGATGATTTGGCTTTAAATATATAAACTTTTAATTTATACATTGTATATTTCTAATGTTGAGGTGTTGGGAGATTTTTATAAATACTTTACTTATTATCTTGTACCTATACTTAATTATAGAAAACTTTCATTATTTATTCGTATGGCTTGTGGAATGTTGGTATTTAAAACTTTGTAAATGCTTGGAAAAAGGATTATCCTACTGAGCTGTGGTTGCTCATCCCTTACTAATATTTTCAGAGACTAGCATGCATCCTGGGGTATAGGTGATGGAATGCTTGTGGGAGCTTGGACTAGAAAGAATCTCTTTTGGAGCCTTTTTTGTATTTACCTTTAGAACTTATGTAGAAATGTTTGCACTCAAACAATGGGTTTGAAAAGGTTGTCTTGAGGCATTTGTGGTGTGCACTAGATCATCCCATAGAGGGATTATTATTTTGCGTATTGTAATGTAAAGTTATGACTTTGTGTACTAAGTTGTGGTATATATTGGTATTGGATGTATCCGGGTTTGGGAGGAATTCGTGGGCCTCTAATTGTCACCCCAGATTTAGTTGGATTATATTTTTTATGGAGGCATGTTGTGGATGTTTAGTTAGTTTAAATTATGTTATTCTCTCACAGGGATGCTCTTACTAGCTGATTGGAAGCCCAATTTTCAAAGGAAACTCTGCCGAAATTTCAAAAAAAAAATGATTTATTTAAACTAAAGAGATACTTTCCTAGATTTTTTACAACATACCGGCATGTGTTTTTTAAATAAATAAAATATTTATTTTAATCAGACTTTTGTGAAATTTGGGGCGTGACAAGTTGGTATCAGAGCTTAAGTATTAGGTCTTATATGGGAGCTGTAGATAGTTGGATTATCCAAATATGGTTCTAGCACATAAAGTTTTAGAAATTCATTAGGCTTTTGACGTTATGTAGGAGCCAAAGCATCTCATATACTTGACTACTTCTCTAGAATGTATATGTTTGAAACGGTGATTTAAAACTTAGTTGTATGTGTAGGATGAAAGCAAGAAGACGTGGGAGACCTGTAAGACCCCGTACTAAAAATTAAATAAGGATACTAAAACCTTAAGAGTTCTTCCAATATGAATAAAATGATGGTAGAAACCTAGAATCATTGTTGAAAGCTTGATCATGAAGTTTGAGTTTCAAACGAATTGACATTCGGGTCAAACTTAGTTTCGAAGGTATGTAAGCTTAAGAAGGGTGATTGGGTAAGTTTCTAATTTATTTTTTTTAGGTCAAAATAATATGATCATTGAACATGGGAGATCCGAAAAACTTGGAATAGCCGTTTAGCACATATAGCGGTTCGGAGAAATAAAATAGTAATTTTATTATTTCGAGTGTAAATTTACTTTAATTTTGAAATAAATCATAAAACTAAATGTTTTTAGGTTAAAATAACATTAAAAATGAATCTAGAACGTCGAAAAACCTTAGGATAGTCATATAGATCAAATTGGAGATTCTTAGTGGCAAAACCGTAATTTTGGAGAAAAACTCAAATTGCAGCCCAGTGAACAGTAAAAATCGGGGCTGCTATGTTTAAAACACCATTTTTCATTCCATTTGCTCCCATTCTTTCACTCCAGTCTCACCTCCAACTTTTTAGAACCCTAGGGGAAGATAAAAGGAAGAAGAAAAGGGGCAAAGAGAGTCTCTAAAGCTTGGGCTTTTGTTTGGACATTCTTGATTACAAGGTAGGGGTTTCCTTCCATTCACATACATTGAGGCTAGGGTTATTATATATGTATGATTTGGACTTCTTATCATATCTATTTGTTATGGGTTCCTTGTCTCTTGGTATTATTGCAAACTTGATTATGTTTTGAGAAAAGTTATGGGTGGAAATGCATAAAAACCTTAGTTTGTGAGAAACATGGATTGTAACGCCCCAAATACCACCCTGGACGGCATTACATTCTAAAACCATTTATACCATGAGAGCAAGTAATAAAAATCCATAAATAATCGGGGGTCCTTAATTTAACAAAATATGGGCAGAGTCTCCTTTGTTCGGGGAGCTCTACCCCAAAACACAACCTGTGCAATTATACTACATTGACCACACCGGATCCATTTACACCTCACAAAATAAAATTTCATTCACCATAAGTAATATCCACAATATCATCCCAAAAGAATAGGCCAAGCTATGGCAATTACATTCCAAAAGAATTACACTCAAACTTAGCAGCGGAATAAACAAAATACTAGACTATACATGATCTCAAAATAAATTCTCTAGTCTAGTGCAAAAGAAGCTATATCTCTATATGTCCACCTCGGGATCTAGATTTCCCTCGGATGGGGCCTCCCAATACCTCTGCTCGTCAACTCCGAGGTTCTCTTCTAGCACCGTATCTGAAAAATATTATTTGTAGGGGATGAGCACTAAGCTCTGTAGCAACATTTCTCCCAATCTCGAACAAGGTTTATAAAAGCATATAAAATGGTCGGTCTCATTTCGCAAATATCATATATCAATTTTGAAAGAAAGCAAGGACATTTCAATAGATCTCAAGTTTAGGTAATAACAGTAATTTAATGAATAAATGGAACCAATTACATAATTAATAATACATTCCACCATAAACCGTTTCTCACAAGTTCTTGCGGAATCCCATACTTCCCAAAACTCTTGTAGAAACCGTATCTAGTAAAATGAACAAATACTAACCATTGCATTCGTATCAACATTATAAACATGTATCTCCACCATGATGTAAGGCAAACCCCATGAATCGACACATTGAGTAATATCTAGCCCACACACACGCACACAAATCTTCTCAAAGATATCCATCCTTTAGGAAGGGCGTATGTCTTACGAATGGCAGTGACGTATCCAACCCAGGTATTAGTATACTAACCCTCTGACACGGCACCCGTGAGCCATAGCGGTTTAGTCTTACCAAAGCACTAACCCCACTACGAGTGATAGGAAAAATGACAACCCACACGGAGCAAGCAACACGTCTACCCACTCTACGATATCTCGTCAAAGGTCACCCATGGTCATCCCACACTCATAAGAGATACAAATATCAAACCCAATTTCACAATTTACAAGTATATCTTAAAAACCCCCAAATTAAGCATGTAACATTTTCAATAACCAACTAAGAAAATGCAAGAGATCACAACAATATCATTTTATTACTCAACACAAAACACTATGGTTTCAAAATCAAGAATAAAGGAAAAGTTCAAGGGGAAAACCCATCACTCTTGAAAACTAGAGTTTTCAAACAAAAAGAGGGATTTCATGGGTATACAACCCTAACTTTGTGTAAAACATGTTAACAATTGCAAGAGAACCAAGAAACAATGAACCCATAGCAAATACATATGATTAGGAGTCAAAACATATATATATAGTAATCCTAACATCAATGAACAAGAATGGAAGAAAACCCCTACCTTGAAATCAAGAATTTCAAACCAAAGCCCAAGCTTTAGAGACTCTCTTTCTCCATTTTCTTCTTCCATTTATCTTCTCCTAGGGCTCTAAGAGGTTTGTGGTGAGAGTGGAATGAAAGAATGGGACAAATGGGGCTTAAAATGGTGTTTTAAAACACAAAAATCCTGATTTTTTTACTGTTTCGGCAAACACCAGACCAGTCTTCGTAGAATGGGCATAACTCTCTCATCTGAGCTCCGATTGAGATGATTCAAGATGATATGGAATTCTAAGAAAGAGCTCTACAACTTTCATGTTTTGAGTTTTGAGAGATATTGACTGCATCAAGGTCGAAATCACGCTTGAAGTTGCAGCCAGTGCACTGTTCACATGCACTGTTCACAGCCTGTTTCATCCCCCTTTTTTTTTTTTTTTTTCATTTCCAATCCATTCCTAAGCCAACCAAATCAATCACAAATCTCTCCAACACATATTTCTACACATATCCACATTTTTACAACAAATATTTACTATATATCTATATACATATATAAAATAAAATGAAGGGTGTTACATGGATTGCTCTCTCTATCTTCACTCCAATTTGGCTTTGAAAACTATACTGCTTTGTGTTGAGTATTGAAATGCTATTGTGCATGATCTCTTGTATTTTTTTTCATTGTTTATTTGAAATTGTCTCATGATGGATTTGTAGATTTTATGGAATTTGCTTGAAAAATTGGAGGTTTATGGTATTGTTGGTTATGTGAGATACTTGTTGGTATTTTATCTCTTGCGTGGTTGTACGATACGAACATGGATTACTATTGACCGGGTATCATGTAGTGGGTAGACGTCTTTATATGCCACGCGGGTATGAACTTTTCCTACCACATGGAGTGGGTAGACGCCTTTGTACGCCGTGTGGGTATGAACTTTTCCTATCACTAATGATCACGGATTAGTAATGTGGGTTGTGTCGGACATACAGTGTGGGTTATCGTGCATTGTACCAGAAATGGTTTCGACAAGAGTTTCGGGAAGTATAGGATTCCGCGAGAACTTGTTGGAAACGGTTTATGGTAGAATGGATTACCAATGGTATATTGTGTTTATTTATCTATTTCAATTACTGTTGCTATCTAAACTTGAGATCTGTTTAAATTTCCTCGTTTTACTTCAAATATTATATAGGTTATTTTTGAAATGAGACCGACCGTTTTAAATGCTTTTCTAAACCTTGTTTGGGTTTGGGAGGATTTTTCTACAGAGTTTCGTGCTCACCCCCTACAGTTGAACATTTTTCAGAGTTTGTGCCAGGGGATAAGCTAGGTGCCAACAAGCCGGGCCATGGAGAGGCTTCACTAGAGGGATACTTGGATCCCGAGTGGGACATCTAGAGATGTCGTTGACTTTTTTTCTAGACTAGGATATTCTTTTGAAACACTGTGTAGTCTAGATTTCTTTTGTAATTTCCGCTGCGCTATAATAGTTAATGTTTTCTTTGGGAAATGTAAATGTCATTGTTGGGCTTATTCTGTTGATATTGTGGTCATGACTTGGCTTATTCTTTTGAAATGTTATTGTGGGTATTACATACGATGAATGGAAATCTTTTGGGATAATGTTGTAAATAGTTTATGGATAAATGGACCCGGTGTGGTCGATGTAGTATAATTGCACAGGTTGTGTTTTGGGTAGAGCTCCCCGAATAAAGGAGACTCTGCCCGAATTTTGTTAAATTAAGGAATGATTGATATGAAGTCTTATTTATGGATGATTTATCTTAGTGCTCTCATGATGTAAATGGTTTTAGTATGTAATGCCGTCCAGGGTGGTTTTGGGGGCGTTACAAGACCACCCCGACGAGGGGGAAATCAAGTACCGCCACATCAAGACACTATGAATGGTATCTACCAATTTTTGAGAGAGCTCACTACATTGGTACAACAACAAGCCGGGAACAACAACAACCATACTACCGCCACCCAAGCTCAAGCTGAAGCTCAAGTGCAACAAGTTGGAGGTGAGGGTAGAAGGATGATGGTTCTTAAAGAATTTCTACGACAACATCGTCCTACCTTCCAAGGAGGCCTGGACCCACTCGAGGCAGAGAAGTGGCTTCGACAAGTGAAGAAAGTGATGGATGGCATGGATATTGCCAATGACTTGAGAGTTGGTCTAGCTGCATATCTTATGGAATGGGAAGCTGACCATTGGTGGGAGTCGGTAAAAAGGAGAAACGTGGAACAAATGACTTGAGAAAATTTTGAAGAGGTTTTCAATTGGAAGTACTTTCCCGAATCAGTGAGGTATAAGATGACATCCGACTTCATGGCACTTCAACAACGTAACATGACTGTCACTCAATATGAGTCCAAGTTCGTAGAGCTCTCCCGTTTTGCTATAGAGTATGTGTAACGCCCCAAAATCCACCCTGGAAGGCATTACTATCCATAACCATTCATATCATGAGAGCACTAACAAAAGACATAAATAAACGAATTTTCATCCATCATCCATAATAATTAAAACATCATTCACAATAAATATGTCAAACTATGGCAATTACAATCCAAAATCAACTATTATCTTGCAACGGAATAAGTAAAATATTAGCCTTAACATTATCTCAAAATTTTTCTCCCAATCTAGAACATAAAGGAAATAGCTCTAGACGTCCACATCGGGATCCATGTTCCCATCGATCTGAGCTTCCCAATTCACCTGCCCATCTATTCCAAGTTCTTCCTCTAGACTGAAATCTGAAAAGGATGTTGTTTGTAGGAGGTGAGCACTAAACTCTGTAGGAAAATCCTCCCAAATCCCAACAAGGTTTTAAAACAAATAAAATGTGGCAAGTCTCTTTTGGAAAATAGCATATATAGATTTTGAGAATAAAACCATGATAATTGCAATGATCTCGAGTGTACGGAGTACAGTAAATCAATGACAGGAATAACTTACAAGAAATTAAAACAGTCAATAAATAATTCAGTAACATTATTCCATATTCTCATGTATGTTGGTTGCTTCTCAGGAATCTACACTACGATTCTACCTCGTTCACCCACCACAAACTATTTTAGGAAGGGCGTATACAGTCTCCCACGGCATTGACGAATTCTTTCTAGGAAAGATATACCATCTCTCAGCCTCGAACTTACGTGAACAATAGTAGTTGCTCTCATAAACAACAATCCACTACAAGTGTTAAGAAACCATCTCACCCCCACTGGGATAGACTAACCTCTAACACTCTATGGCAGCTCTCGAAGGCAATTCAAGTCCATCACAACAAACCATACAAGGGATGAAACAACAACTTTCTCAACAACCACAATCTTAACCAATCACAATTTTCATTAACAATTCAAGTATAATTATTTCAAAATTATCCATATACCACAGTAATAAGAAATTAAAATATGCGAGAGATCATCTCAAGAATATATTCACAATTTCGATATCAAAATTCTAGAGTTTTGCCAAAAATCATAATTTCTTGGAACAAGAATAAGTAATTGATTGAAAACATGATTTAATCAACAATAGGAATTTAGAAATTAAGAATCCATGTATTTTTCATAACCAAACATTTATTTAACAAAACTAAGATTTTGGAAATTCAAGAACAATGATTCTTGAACTCAAACATGTATTTTGTTCAAAACTATGTTTCAATAACAAAGAAACCAAGAACTCATAAATATTTATCATATAACTATCAAGAATATTGAAAACATACATATGTAATACCCTAAGCCTCAATGAAAGGACTTGAGAAGAATCCCCTACCTTGATTCTTGAGATCTTGATCGTAACGTGTTTCGTTGCGATTACCCGGTGTTAATCCTTCAAGATTTAGCCCGTTCTTCCTATGTTTATTCTCCTCAACTTTCCTAGGGTTCTTGAGGTTGAAAATATAGCTAAATACACTCTAGATCACGGGCCTAGGGTATTTATAGGCTAAAAAAAATAAAGAATTCCCATGTGGGCGCTGGTAGCAGTCTGCTTCTGACTTCCAACTCGATTTTGACCTAGTTAGAGGTCGATTCACTAAATATTTGTGAATACACTTTTGTAGCCTTTAAATATATTTTCTACTGTAAAAATTTCAAGTCCATCGGACATTAAGGTAAAACGTTATAGCTAAAATACTAAGGTTATGTTAAATTCATTTCTACCCAAATTCTATCCAAAATATGTTTTAACTCTAGAATACTTATGAACTTCTAATACAACTCATATAACATCTTCCAATGTTTTTCAACCTTCCGAATTCAATAGAAACCTTATTTTGACCTAAAAATATTTATAAAATTACTTTGTCACCCTTCTCAAATTTAAACATCTCTAAAACTCAATTTACACTGAAAGTCAAATACGCTTGAAACTTAAACTTCATAATCAATATTTTAACAGTTATTCTAAGTTGCTACCCTCATTTTATTATTCTTAGGAGAAATCTTAAGATCATATTCTACGTATTTAATTTTAATACGGGGTCTTACAATCCACCCCCCTAAAAGAAAGTTTCGTCCTCGAAACTTAATCGTCGAGTTGGTCTATCTAATTCTAATTTGCCACAAATTTTCAACGTATATTAGTCCCTTAAGCATCAAATCCATGATCAAAATAGAATATCATATTCCAAATTTTGTATCCATCCTTTCCGCTTATAACATCTTTGCAGTTACTTAAAGTCCTCAAGATTACATTCTTTCATTAGAAATTCATTTATCACCTCTATTCTCAATAATTGTAAACGATTGTTCCAACTAATTTATTATCATGCATAACTACTAGATCATAATACTTAATTGTCTACTCATCAAATATCACTTCTCTTTTGAATTTCATCAATCATTTCAATAAACCTCATATTGGCTTCTTACATGTAGCTTATCTATAAGCATATCAAAACAACTCAAATGCTATTCCGCTATTAGGATTACTTAACTTTCATATACTAACATCATGGTATAACACAAAATTTAGTAATAACATTACGGTAAGATTTATCTCAATTCTTGAAATAGATACAACATTCTTAATGGCTTTGTCTCTCACTAACCAAGAGGAATTCACAATCTTTGAAATCTACAATAATTTCAATTCACAACTACACACTCCCACATAAGTCAATATTATAGGATCAACTCTTAGGTTACACATCAGTTTGTAATTTCTCATGATACTCTTTACCTTCACCATTGTAGTCTTTAATCAAATAGCTCGCTGCGCACTCTGATATAAATTATAATCCACCAATTCACTAATCAAAACTAATCACAAGATAAGAATTCTCATAGGTTTGAAAGTTCTAATAAGATATGTCAGATTCCACCAAAGTGTACAATTGAAACCTAACCAGAATTGTCCTCCAATTATAGCTTCTAAAATGTGTACACTAACGATCTATTTTATCCATTCATAGAAAATTGTAGTAATTAACCAACTATACTACTTAGGCTAAGGGTCAAGTTATAGCTCTAAAATATTTATTTTCAGCCCTCAATCTTGCGCTTAACTCCATAAGCCTTAAAATCTCATTCGTAACTCACACGCATTCAAATTCTTATTATTAGATCAATCTTAATATTTCCACATTATTCACCAACTCGATTAATACTAATTATTTTCTCTATGTCCCAACTATTCCTTCTCAATCTCTGACTTTGAGATAGAATTAATAACCATGTAATCAATTCTTAGTGGTTTTCAATAACATCATAACTCTTTTCACAATACATATACTTTCGAATCCCTATAGTAAAATTCAATAAAATATATTTGTTGTAACATACCAAAAAGTAAAGATAGACCATCAAGGATTCCAAAATATCTCTGAATTAACTACTACCAAATTTTTTGTGATATAATCAAAATCAAAACTAGACTCCCAATAATTCAATTAATGTTCTTCAATTTAACCACATAGTTATCAGGGTCTTAACAATTATTCATAATCCCCGAGATAATAACTATCTACTAATTAGTAGGATAACCTTAGTCATTTACCTAAAAAAATTGCATAAAGTTTCTCAATTCATGTCAATGTCAATCTGCATAAGTATCATCATTGATTCCTCAAATTACATTCTTCCAATTATCACCATTAACTGTAAAGTTTGAATCTTCAATACTCATACCAACAATCCTTAAGTATAAATAATCAATGTATTAAGAGAGACAGGAAAAAGTACTCTATATTCCCCCAACACTACTCCAATAACATTAAAAGATCTCACAGAACAACAGAGATTCATAACAAACTTTAGATATCATATTTATTTCAATAATTACTTGCTATATCTAACCTCGCGCTTTTAAACCTCTATAATCTTTAATCCTACAATATGTTGAGTCAAAGGTAACTACAACAACTTAGTAAGGCTTCCTATATTTCCTTTTTGCATATCTATAAGTTTGTTTCCATGACTCGACCTCAAATTTTCAGTCAAAATTTGTAAATACAAGTCAATTATTAACTCCACACTCAACCAAGAGATTCTTGATTGTTAATACTTTAAAGATTCTAAGTGTAGTGAAAAAATTCCACAACGAAATACAATTGCCTAAATATAACGTCCGATTTGGGCCCACTGGCC
Source organism: Ilex aquifolium (assembly GCA_951799425.1). NCBI lineage: Eukaryota > Viridiplantae > Streptophyta > Magnoliopsida > Aquifoliales > Aquifoliaceae > Ilex > Ilex aquifolium. The sequence goes on from OX637406.1 coordinate 13,963,034, forward strand.
CTCACGGTTTTGTTCCTCCTAGTACCCCTGGAAAAAGGCCTTATGCCATGTAAGGCGAGGGGCTTACTTATAAACCCAGCAACTTTCCTCTCCCTAACCGATGTGGGATTCCAGGATCTCACAATTACATATATAAGAATTGACAAACAATTACATTACTATATTAATATAAACATGTGGGGGTTTACAAGGGCAGTGACTCCTGAGGTGACCTGTGCCACCACACCCATAACACCGCTTCATGTGTGTCGGCACTCTTTCAACGTGGCCTCTTGGTCTCGAACTTTGTGTATATCTTGACTCACTACCTTGACCCATACTGCGTTCTGAATGCTGGTATGGAGTATCCCTGTGACGTCCACCACTGTCAGTCTTGGATTGACTATTCCTATGTTGGCGGCGTTCTCGAATGACTTGAGTTTTCTCCCAATCTCTCTCCACTAGGGTAGCCCGCTCAACTAATTCTCCAAAGTCACGAATACGAAGAACTACCAATTTCTCTCAAATAGATGGTTTCAAAGCTTTCTTAAACAATTTAGCCTTCTTGGCCTCAGTCGATACATACTGCGAGATCCTGGAATCCCACATCGGTTAGGGAGAGGAAAGTTGTTAGGTTTATAAGTAAGCCCCTCGCCTTACATGGCATAAGGTATTTTTCCCAGGGGTACTGGAAGGAACAAAACTGTGAGGGCCAGTGGGCCCAAAGCGGATAATATTATGCCATGTGGAGGGTGGGGTGTTACAGTAATGACCTAAGAATGAACCATATAGATTGTAACAGTAGGAATAAATACTAGTGAGTCAAATTGATTGGGAAGTTTAAGTTTCGAAGGTGTTTAAACTTGGGAAAGGTTGTTAGGTAAGTTTCTAAATATTTTTAGGTCAAAATAAGATTTACATTGAATCCGGAAGATTTAGAAACCTTGGAAGAGGTAATATGGGGTGTATTAGAAGTTAGGAAGTATACCGGAGTTAAAACACATTTTAAAAAGAATTCGGATAGGAAGAAATGTGACACTACCTTAGTATTTTAGCTATAACTCTTTACTTCTAACTCTGATTGATCTGATTTTTGGACAAGAGAGACTAGACTTCAAGAGTTACAAAAGTGTATTTCATGAACATTTTCTGAATCAGTTTCTAAATAGGTCAAAATTGATTTATAAGTTGAGGGTATACTGTCACCCGCGTCCGGACCGGAATAGACACGCGTCCGGACCCAAGGAAACACGCGTCCGGACGTACCAAGCCAGGGGCTTCACATCCCAGACCTCTTGTGGGTGTTTTCTCCACTTTTCATCTCATTTCATCAAATCTAACTCTTGATAGGCTTAGAGAGGAAGAAAGAAGGGAAAAACAAGAGATTAAGGTGTTGATTCAAGTTGGAAAAGATCAAATCTTCTAGTTCTCAACATAAAAACTAAGGAGCAAGGTAGGGGTTTCTTCCTATTCTTGTACATTGAGGTTAGGGTTATATATATGTATGTTTTGACTCTCAATTATATATATGATATGAAATCATTATTTCTTGATACTCTTGCAAATATTACCATGTTTTGAAGGAAGTTATGGTGGAATAGTCATGAAATCTCTTTCTCTTCTCTTGAAAACCCTAGTTTTCAAGAAAAATGGGTTTTCTCTCAATTTTCATTTGATCTTGATTTCTAAAGTCTCATTCTTGATTAAATCATGTTTTCATCTAATACTTGTTCTTGTTTCAAGAAATTATGGTTTTTGGCAAAACCCTAGAATTTTGATATCAAGATTGTGAAGATTTTATTGATATGATCTCTTGCATATTTTAATTCCTTTATTATTGTAGTATATTGAGAATGATACAATTGTGATACTTGAATTATTAAGGGAAATGGTGATTGATTAAGATTGTGTTTGTTGAGAAAATGTTGGTTTTATCTCTTGTATGGTTTGTTGTGACGGACTTGAATTGCCTTCGAGAGCTACCGTAGAGTGTTAGAGGTTAGTCTATCCTAGTGGGAGTGAGATGGTTTCCTAACACTTGTAGTGGATTGTTGTTTGTGAGAGCAACCACTATTGTTCACGTAGGTTCGAGACTGAGGGATGGTATACCTTTCCTATGAAGGATTCGTCAATGTCGTGGGAGACGGTATACGCCCTTCCTAAAGTGTATGTGATGTGCCCTGCGGGGAATGATTGAGATTGTGTGATTATGATGGGTGAACGAGGTAGAATCGTTGTGTAGATTCCTGAGAAGCAACCAACATACATGAGAATATGGAATGATGTTACTGAATTATTTATTGATTGCTTTAATTTCTTGTAAGTTTATTCCTGTCATTGATTTACTGTATTCCGTACACTCGAGATCATTGCAATTATCATGGTTTTATTCTCAAAATCTATATATGCTACTTTCCAAAAGAGACTTACCATCTTTTATTTGTTTTAAAAACCTTGTTCGAGTTTGAGAGAATTTTCCTACAGAGCTTAGTGTTCATCCCCTATAAATAATATTTATTTTCAGATTTCGGTTTAGAGGAAGAGCTCGGAGGTGATGAGCAGGTAGCTTGGAAAATTTAATTGGATGGAAACGTGGATCCCGAGGGGGATGTCTAGAATTGTTCTTTTTATGTTCTAGTATAAGAGATTCATTTTTGAGATAATTTTCATGTTAAGATTTTCCTTATTCCTCTGCGAAATACTAGTTTGGCATATTCTTTTGGGTGTAATTGTCATAGTTTGACATAATCTTTTGGATGTAATTGTCATGGTTTGGCATATTATTTTGGATGATGTTGTAGATATTATGTATGATGAATGAAATTTTTTTCATTTATGGATTTTATTAGTTGCTCTCATGATGTGAATGGTTTTAGATAGTAATGTCGTCCAAGGTGGATTTTGGGGCGTTACAAGTTTGGTATCAAAGCCTAGGAATTAGAACTTACATGGGAGCTGTAGGTTATGGATTTCCACTAGAGAAGTAGGACTAGGTTGAATGAATTGTTGATTTAAATTTTAGACAAGTCTTATGCTTTAGATTAAAGTGATAGTTAGGGTGTCTTGTAAATCATGGAAACTAAATTATGAATTGATGTGCAGGATGGACGGCAAAACGATTCGAACAGGGCTTGAGGCCTTCCATCAGGGAGAAGCTTGTGGCTCACAAGATCCGAGACTATGGGGATCTAGTTGACAGAGCCGCGTCGGTAGAGAAAGACACCGTAGGCAACCAGCGACGACAGAACTTCGCAAGGGGAGGTCCGATTAGGACTGGTGCTAGCAGCAGCGGAGTCACACAGAGGGCAGCTCCTTACCGCTGACCTGACCAAGCTTCGAGGCAAAGGAATCAAGTCGTTCAAGGAGTTGGGGTTACTCAGAATAGAACAGGCACTGACCCGCATCAATGCTTCGCATGTGGAAGGCTTGGGCACTTCAGAAATAACTGCCCATCGTTTCCACCAAAGACCAATCAAGCAGCAGAACAGGTAAATACAAATAGGCCACCACTATAGAAGCCACTACAGCCGAAACCGTTAGGAGCTATAGCCCCAGGCGGTATCAATGAAGAAAGAATTTTTGCTTTGACCCAACTGAAGGAAGACGTTTCCAATGCAGTTGTGGAAGGTATCGTTCTTCTTTATAATTCTTGGGCCCGAATTTTATTTGATCCCGGTGCGACTCATTCATTCATACGCACTATATATGCTCTTAATTTGGGATTGGAATTTGAGAAGTTAGAACATGTCTTGAGTATTGACATGCCTACGGGAGAACGGTTGGATACTAGAAGGGTGTGTAGAGGTTGTGTGCTTCGAAGTAGGGAGCAAGAATTGATTGTAGATTTGGTTGCATTAGACATGAATGAGTATGACATAATATTTGGGATGAATTTGTTGTCCACTTTCCGTGCGGTAATGGATTGTTTTCGAAAGCGGATTTCATTTCAATTACCTGGAGGGGTAGTTTTCAGCTTCATTAATGATCAAAATTATTTCCATCCATTTCCCATTACGGGAAATAGATTCTTGAAAGCTAAGGCGGGGAGCAATTTTAGTTTCTTGGCCAGCTTAATGGGAGATGATCGGGATAAATTCCATGCGGACATGGTGTTGATAGTATCGGATTTTCCGGATGTCTTCCCAGATGAACTACCCAGGTTACCCCCACAGAGAGAGATTGAGTTTAAGATTGATCTTTATCCGGGAACTAAACCCATATCCATTGCTCCCTATCGGATGGCACATTTGGAATTGAAGGAGCTAAGGAAGCAGTTGGACCATCTCTTGACTATTGGGTTTATCCGTTTAAGCACTTTACCTTGGGGAGCCTCGGTCCTCTTTATGAAGAAGCATGATGAAACACTTCGGTTATTTACAGACTACCGAAGGTTGAATCGAGTGACAGTGAAGAATAAATACTCATTGCCACGAATTGATGATTTATTCGATCAGCTGAGGTCCAAGATTGATCTTCGCATAGGGTACCATCAACTGCGGATCAAGGAGGAGAATATTCCTAAGACAGCTTTTCGTACCCGGTATGGTCATTTCGAATATACAGTAATGCCATTCAGACTGACTAATGCTCCTGCAACCTTCATGAATTTGATGCACAGGGTATTCTGGCCGTATCTAGATCAGTTTGTCATTGTGTTTATTGATGACATATTAATCTATTCACGGACATAAGGGGAACATGAACACCATCTTTCGGTAGTGCTTCAGACCTTGAGAGAGCATAAGTTATATGCTAAGATGAGTAAATGCGAGTTCTAGATGAAGGAAGTGAAATTCCTTGGCCATGTTGTGTCAGAATAGGGTGTAGTTGTTGACCCCGCAAAGATTGAAGCAGTGATGAAGTGGGAACCACCGAAGAATGTGACTGAGGTACGTAGTTTTCTGGGCTTAGCAGGCTACTACTGGAGGTTTGTGGAAGGGTTCTCAAAACTAGCAATGCCAATGACTCGCCTTACGAGAAAGGGGAAAGATTCTTGTGGACTCAAGAGTGTGAGCTAGCCTTTCACACCTTGAAGGAAAGGTTGACAACAACTCCTGTCCTCATTATTCCGAGCAATGGGGAAGGATACGATGTTTACACAGATGCTTCGTTATGAGGCTTGGGATGTATGCTAATGCAGGGAGGTAAGATAGTTGTTTATGGCTCAAGACAACTAAAGATTCATGATCAGAACTATCCCACTCATGACTTGGAGCTTGCCGTTATGGTTTTTGCTCTTAAGTTATGAAGGTGTTACCTTTATGGGGAAAAATTTCAAGTGTTTTCAGATCATAAGAGCCTCAAGTATATCTTCACACAGAAAGACTTGAATCTTCGGCAAAGAAGGTGGATTAAATATCTAGAAGACTACAATTTCACACTCAACTACCATCCGGGAAAGCTAATGTAGTAGCAGATGCACTTAGTAGAAAGTATCGGGGTGAAATCAATGTTCTTGCGGTTAATAGGTGGAAGATGATTGATGCTTTGAAGGAATTTGATTTATTGGTGGATAGACAGGAGGATCGACCATGTTTATTTAATCTTGTAGCCCAACCAATTTTCTGACAAAGGATTGTGGAGTTGCAATGATTAGATACAGAGTTGAGAACTATCCGGGGTAGATTGGAGAGGAATGAGATTGTTGAGCACTGGTCTATATATAATGATGAGTTACAGATTCGTGGAAGATTATGTGTACCAAACAATGACCAAGTAAGGGAAGAAGTGTTGGGTGAGTGCCATCGTTAAAAAAATTTTATACTTCCGGGTAGTACCAAGATGTATAGAGACATGAAGCGTCAATATTGGTGGAAATGGATGAAACAAGATGTGGCCAAGTACGTTGCAAAGTGCGCGGTGTGTCAGCAGGTGAAGGTGGAGCATCAAAAACCCGGAGGATTACTACAATCCTTGCCTATTCCAGAGTGGAAATGGGATCACATCACCATGGATTTCGTGTCTGGTTTATCATGGAAGTCACAAGGGCATAATGTCATATGGGTCATTGTAGATAGACTCACAAAGTCAGCTTATTTCTTGAGTATGAAGGCCACTGACACTTTAGAGACATTGAGCAAGCTTTATAACCGTGAGATTGTTATATTACATGGAGTTCCACTCTCTATTGTGTCGGATCGTGATTCTTGTTTTGTGGCGCAATTTTGACAAAGTCTACAACGAGCTATGGGGACAGAGTTGTACTTTAGCACCACCTTTCATCCTCAAACGGATGGCCAATCCAAGAGGGTGATACAGATTTTGGAGGACATGTTACGTGCTTGTGTGTTGGACTTCAAGGGAAGTTGGAGTGATCATTTTCCATTGGTGGAATCTGCATATAACAATAGTTTTCAATCTAGCATTGGCATGACACCTTATGAGGCATTGTATGGAAGACCCTGTAGATCCCCGACTTGTTGGTTAGAAGCTGGAGAGAGTAGCTTGTTTGGGCCAGAAATTGTTCGGGAGACTACGGAGGAAATTTAACTCATACGGGAGAGACTACGCACGGCACAAAGTAGACAGAAAAGCTATGCGGATAGAAGACGAAGACCCTTGGAATTCCAAGAGGGGGACTATGTGTTCCTTAAGGTGTCACCCAAAAAGGGAGTACTTAGATTTAGCAAGAAGGGAAAATTAGCTCCAAGGTACATCAGACCATTTGAAGTGATCAAAGCGGTGGGCAAAGTGGCGTATCAACTTCAGTTACCAGCTCAGTTGTCAGGGGTACATGACATGTTCCATGTTTCAATGTTAAGGAAGTGTCAATCGGATACAACGCATGTCGTGGATTTGGAGGGAGTTGAAATTCAAGATGGAGCAACATATGAAGAACAACCGGTGGAGATTCTCGATACCAAGGAGAAGGTGCTTCGCAATAAAGTAATCCAATTGGTGAAAGTCTTGTGGCAACATGGGGTGGAGGAAGCTACCTTGGAACCAGAGCTGGAGATGCGAGAGAAGTACCCTCATTTGTTCTCTACTTAAGGTAAGTTTCGAGGACCAAACTTTCTTTAAGGGGGGTGGATTGTAAACCCCCACATGTTTATATTAATATAGTAATGTAATGGTTTGGTAATTCTTATTTATGTAATGACCTAAGAATGAATCGTATAGATTGTAACAGTAGGAATAAATGCTAGTGAGACAAATTGATTGGGAAGTTTAAGTTTCGAAGGTGTTTAAACTTGGGAAAGGTTGTTAGGTAAGTTTCTAAATATTTTTAGGTCAAAATAAGATTTCCATTGAATCCATAAGATCGAGAAACCTTGGGAGAGGTAATATGGGGTGTATTAGAAGTTAGGAAGTATACCAGAGTTAAAACACATTTTAGAAAGAATTCGGACAGGAAGAAATGTGACACTACCTTAGTATTTTAGCTATAACTCTTTACTCCTACCTCCGATTGATCTTATTTTTGGACAAGAGAGACTAGACTTCAAGAGTTACAAAAGTGTATTTCATGAACATTTTCTGAATCGGTTTCTAAATAGGTCAAAATTGATCTGTAAGTTGAGGTTATACTGTCACCCGCGTCTGGACGGGAATAGACACGCGTCCGGACCCAAGGAAACAAGCGTCTGATTAGCACTCAAAAGTAGCATATTGTTACGCTCTCTTTGGACTAATTATACTTTGATGGAGTTTAAATGATGATATTTTAGGTTCTAAAGTGAAGGAAAGTCCAAAGGCATCCAAGAAGTACATCTGAGGGACAAATGCCGAATTAACGCAAGACCAAGGGAGCAATGTCAGGAGAATGCAAAGAATGAAGGACAAAGTGTAATAAAAGCAGGACAAAGTGTAATAAAAGCAGGACAAAGTGTAATAAAAGCATTTGAAAAAATCAGCATGTATGCAACCACCGTTCAATTGCCCACTTGACCAGCCTTCCTATGCCTATAAATAGGCTGCTCTTTCTGCATTTCAGGGGGCCTGGAACGGAGAGAAAAACCAAGAGAGTTATTGTAAGGGGAGAGATTTTAGAGGAGAGTTTTTAGAGAGCAAAATTTCTTTCATCTTTTGTAGCTTCCATTTCAATTCATGTATTGAAGATTTTATGCTTATGTTCTTATGGTAAGAGTTCTTTTTTATAATTGTCATTTCTTTATAGCTTTTATATTTACTTGCTTATATAAATATAATGGAAGGCTGAGCCTCCTCTACTAAGTGTTTTCTTTTATGTTTTAGATCTTGGTTGTGGATTAAACACCAAGAAGTTATTGTTTTCTTTTATGTTTTTATTATATCTTGGTTGTGGATTAAACACCAAGAAGTTGTTGTTTTTCTTTTATGTATTTTTATCTCTTGGTTGTGAATTAAACACCAAGTAATTATTGCTTTCTTTTAATTTAAGTATTGTTTTCTTTTACTTCCATTGCTTGAGCATCCTTCTTCTTAGAGGAGTGAAACTCTTCCACCTTTTTAGTGCTTTACCAAAGCCGTGAAGGGTGGAACGTGATTCACTCATTCTTTGTCGAAGATCGGCTCCTTGTTTAGCTATTTTATTTTAAAGCATTTCACTTCTAGTGCTTGAGCATTTTACTTTGTAACACCTTTTGGGGATGAGTACCATTCATCATTCTAGCTTTACCATAGCTATGAAGGGTGAGTAGTCCTCATTCACTCTTTGGGAAGGGATGATAGATATGTAAAAGATTAATCCGGACATTATGTTTGTGTATCACCTTTATGCTTAAATGTTCTATACTCCACTTGATTTTTGGGTAATTGAATGCACCTAGCAAAGTAAAGGTACTTTGTATAATCAACGGATCTTTCTATGATAAATGGATGACTCCTACATGGAAAGATCCATTGATTCAAGGCAAGTACCCTGACTAACTCTTCATGACAAACTTTCAATGTCCACCATTATTGCACTTCATTCCTATCTTCCGATTAATTTGCCGTTGACACGGGAGTTAATTGAGTTATAAAGCATAAACATAATGCACCAGATAATCAACTACATATTCTGATTCCCGAACCAAAGAGTGTTTGTTACATTTAATCATCTTATATTTTGTCTAGCAAAATACCCATTGGAAAGAATCTTACATTCTATCCAAAACTTCCCACAACTTCAAAATCATAATATTTCCAATTACAAGTCTTTCTCACTATTTACTTCAAAGAACACCAACCATAGTTCCCTGAGGATTCGACTCTGGACTCAAACCAGATTATTACTACAACTTGACCGCCTGCACTTGGGTGTACACATTTCGGATCAAGTCAAGTTTTTGGCGCCGTTGCCGGGGAATCATAAAAGGTGTTTTTTTTTTTAGAAAAAAGTGAAAAAAAAAAAAAAAACCTTTCTTTTAGTATATATTTTTGCCTTATTGTGAATAATTTTGTTTTTTTTATGACTGACACCAAACGTCTCTTTCAAAATTTGCTTGTTGAATCTTCTGGGTCTGGGTCTGTAAATCAACTTGAACCACCTTCACCCAAATCAGAAGCCGATTCTTGTAACTTCAATATGGCAAATATTGATAGGCAAGGTGAAGATCATGTGAGAGAGGGGGAAGTGCCCAACATTCGAACATTGCGGAATTACTTACATCCCACAAGGAATAGTGTCCCCTCTTGTTTTATTTTTCCTGAAAATGCTCCCCTCTTTACTATAAAGCCGGGGACAGTGCAGTTATTGCCCGTGTTTCATGGATCGGATGCAGAAAATCCGTATCTGCATATCAAAGACTTCGAAGAAGTGTGTGGAACATTTCAAGACAATTCTGAATTGACCAAAATGAGACTATTTTCTTTCTCTTTGAGGGATAGAGCCAAACAATGGCTACATTCTTTAAAAGCTCTTTCAGTACCCAATTGGCAAACATTGCAAAATGAATTTTTTAGAAAGTTTTTTCCTTTGCACCGCACAAATGCATTAAAAAGGCAAATCATGAATTTTGAAGTCAAAGAAGGAGAAACTTTTTATCAAAGCTGGGAGAGATTCAAAGATCTACTCCAATCTTGCCCACATCATGCTTTTGAAAATTGGACATTGGTAGGATTTTTCTATGACTCCTTACCCTCTAGATTACGACAGTTTGTCGAAATGATGGCTCAAGGAGAGTTCATGGGAAAAAGTCCGGAGGAGGCATTCAATTTTTTTGATACCATATCTGACAGTTCTCAAATGTGGGACTCAGCCTCTCCTACCACTGTAGAAGCCAAACCACCTACTTTCCAAGGGGGTAAGTATGTCTTGAGAGAAGATGATGATCTTAGAGCAAAAATGTCCACTTTGTCTCGAAAGCTTGAAGCTTTAGAGATGAAAAAGGTCCATCAAATTGATGTTGTCCCTCCCACAGAACAAGTGTGTGGGATTTGTGCGCTAACAGGGCATCCTACTGGGGAATGCCCGACCAATCCGGCATTCAAAGAAGTTTTGTTGGAACAAACAAATGCCATTTCCAATTTCAACAAGCCTTACTCCAACCCAGACTCTGAAACATACAATCCAGGGTGGCGGAACCACCCAAATTTCAGTTGGAGAAACACACAACCAACCCCCATGAATCAACAACAAGGGCCACAACAACCACCTCAAGGACCTCCACAATATCCTCATCAACAAGGGCCACCACAACCACCTCAAGGACCTCCACAATATCCTCCATATCAACCACCACACAAAAGGAACCTTGAAGATACATTGAATCAATTCATGCAAACCCAAATGAGCTATAACAATAGTTCTACTCAGGCTTTTATTGATTTCAAGGCCCAGACCACACAATCTTTTGAGGATCTCAAAGGCCACATTCAAAAGCTGACCCAGTCCATGAGCACACATGAGAAGGGAAAATTTCCTGCCCAACCAAAGCCTCCACAAGGCCAATTTCAGGTGGGAAATCCATCAACTATGGAAACTCCACAAGACCAAGCCAAAACTGTCACCACATTGAGAAGTGGCAAAAAGATTGACAAGTCCATCAGAAACATGCTGATTCCAGACCCAAAACCAGACTCAATTCCAGCCAACCCATTAAGTGAGCCAAAACTTGCAACAAAAAATGACTGTGATCCCATGATTGAACAAGAACCAGAGCCATCAAGGGAAGAAGAACCCTCGTGTTCTATTCCTGCTCCTTTCCCTCATAGACTCAAGAGCATACAGAAAGCAAACAATCAGTCTGAAATTTACGAGCTTTTCAAGCAAGTAAAAATCAACATCCCACTTCTGGATGCAATCCAACAGGTTCCAGCATATGCCAAGTTTCTAAAAGACTTGTGCACAGTCAAAAGAAGTCAAAATGTTCAAAAAAGAGCTTTCCTCACAGAGCAAGCCAGTGCCCTACTTCAACACAAAATCCCTCTAAAGTGCGAAGATCCAGGGTGCCCCACTGTGTCATGTGTCATTGGAAATTTCAAAATTGAGCAAGCATTGTTAGACCTTGGAGCTAGTGTCAACTTGCTTCCTTTCTCTGTCTACCAGCAGTTGGGTTTAGGTGAACTGAAACCCACTTGCACCACACTCCAATTGGCAGATAGATCTGTAAAAATTCCTAGGGGTATTGTTGAAGATGTACTTGTCCAAGTGGATAATTTTGTCTTCCCTGTAGACTTCATTGTTCTAGATACTCATCCAGAAGTTCATTCAGAAACTCCAATTCCTGTCATTCTTGGTCGACCTTTTCTAGCAACCTCCAATGCACTAATCAATTGCAGAAATGGTATTATGAAATTGACTTTTGGGAATATGACTCTTGAAATGAATGTCTTTGACATTGCAAAACACCCAAGAGAGTACGAGGAGGTAGAAGAAATAAATTCCATTGAGTCATTGATACAAGCACATCTGAATGACTCATTCTGTGAGGATCTTAGTGAATCAACTTTGTCAAAATCTGACTCATCTGACTCATCTGACTCTCTGAAACAAAACTCCATTGAGTGTCCTACCTTCAATGTGGGGACATGGGCTCCTAAATTTGAAGAAATTTCATCAAGTGGTACAAAACCACTATCTTCAAGTGACAGGCCACCAAAGCCTGAACTGAAACCGCTCCCATCTGATCTCAAGTATGCATTTTTAGGTGAGGATAAATCTTACCCAGTGGTAATTTCTTCAAAAATCACAGACTTGCAAGAAGCTCAATTAATTGAAGTTCTTAAAAGTCATAAAAGCACCATTGGGTGGACCATCGCTGATTTGAAAGGTATAAGCCCGTTAATTTGTAATCATGTTATATACCTTGAAGAGGACTCAAAACCCTCTCGTCAAATGCAGCGACGATTGAATCCTCACATGAAAGAGGTTGTGAGACTGGAAGTGCTCAAACTCCTGGATGCAGGGATAATTTTTCCTATCTCCGATAGCAAATGGGTTAGTCCAACCCAAGTTGTACCAAAGAAATCTAGAGTCACAGTAGTCAAAAATGATGCAAATGAACTCGTGCCAACACGAGTCGTCACAGGATGGCGAATGTGCATTGACTATCGAAAACTCAATCTGGTGACTAGAAAAGACCATTTTCCTCTTCCCTTCCTTGACCAAGTCCTCGAGAGAATAGCAGGCCATGAATTTTACTGTTTCCTGGATGGGTATTCCGGATACAATCAAATTGAGATAGCTCTGAATGACCAAGAAAAGACCACATTCACATGTCCATTTGGCACCTTTGCATTCAAAAGGATGCCATTCGGACTTTGTAACGCTCCTGCAACATTTCAAAGATGTATGCTGAGCTTGTTCAGTGACATGGTCGAAAATTTTTTGGAAATCTTCATGGATGATTTCTCGGTATATGGTGACTCATTTGATTTGTGTCTAGCTAACCTAGAAAAAGTTTTGATGAGATGCAAAGAGGCAAATCTGGTGCTTAACTGGGAGAAATGTCATTTCATGGTGAATCAAGGCATTGTCTTGGGTCACATTGTGTCGTCTGAAGGCATGAAAGTTGATAAAGCAAAAATTGATTTGATAAGGAATCTTCCTGCTCCTAGGGTTGTGAAGGATGTTCGATCATTCTTAGGTCATGCAGGATTCTACAGAAGGTTCATAAAAGACTTCAGCACCATAGCAAAACCTATGTGTCATCTTTTGAGTCAGGACGTCATTTTCGACTGGAATGAAGCGTGCCAAAAATCCTTTGACAAACTCAAAGGCATGTTAATTTCTGCCCCAATAATGCAACCTCCTGACTGGACTCTACCCTTTGAATTGATGTGTGATGCTAGTGACTATGCTGTAGGTGCTGTTTTGGGACAAAGAAAAGATAAGAAGCCACATGTGATTTACTATGCAAGTAAAACTTTAAATGATGCCCAGATGAATTACTCAACAACTGAAAAGGAATTACTTGCTGTGGTATTTGCATTGGAAAAATTTCGATCTTATCTTGTTGGTTCTTCTGTTACTGTATTTACTGACCATGCAGCACTGAAATTTTTGCTTACAAAAAAAGATGCCAAACCAAGGCTCTTGAGATGGATCCTCTTGCTCCAAGAATTTGATTTAGTCATTAAGGACAAAAAGGGTGTGGAAAATGTGGTGGCAGATCATCTGTCGAGATTAACTTATGAATTTCATGAGGATGGACTGCCAATCAATGAAAAATTCCCCGATGAACAACTATTCAGGATTGATGAGACCCCATGGTACGCTGATATTGCTAATTTCCTTGCTACCGGAACACTTCCTCCATTTTTCACTCCCATGGACAAAAAAAAGTTTCTGAGGGAGGTCCGCAATTTCTTTTGGGAAGATCCCTACGTATTCAAGTACTGTAAGGATCAGATCATAAGACGTTGCATCCCCGCTCAGGAAAGTAGACAGGTAATAACATTTTGTCATTCAGAAGCATGCGGTGGGCATTTTTCATCTCGAAAAACCGCTGCAAAAATCTTGCAGTGTGGATTTTACTGGCCCACACTTTTCCAAGATGTCCATGCTTTTTGCGTAACTTGCGATAGATGTCAAAGGTTGGGAAACATTTCAAAAAGAAACATGATGCCCTTAAACCCAATTTTGGTGATCGAAATTTTTGACTGTTGGGGTATCGATTTTATGGGACCATTTCCCCCCTCCTTTGGCTATCTATACATTTTAGTAGCCGTAGACTATGTATCCAAATGGGTTGAAGCAATTCCATGCCGAAATAATGATCATCAAACGGTGATCAAGTTTTTAAAAGAAAATATTTTATCTCGGTTTGGAATTCCAAAATCCATTATAAGTGATGGGGGTTCTCATTTTTGCAATCGTCCCTTCTGGAATTTAATGAAAAAATACTTGATTTTTCACAAAATTGCAACCCCTTATCATCCACAGACCAGTGGACAAGCTGAGTTAGCTAATCGGGAGATCAAATTAATTTTGGAAAAAACGGTGAACCCAGATCGCAAAGATTGGTCATTAAGACTAACTGATGCGCTCTGGGCATACCGAACTGCTTTTAAAACAATTTTGGGCATGTCTCCCTATCGATTAGTCTATGGAAAGCCATGTCACTTGCCTGTGGAATTGGAACATAGGGCATACTGGGCTATTAAAGCAATGAATTTTGACTTAGACAAGGCTGGACTGTCACGGAAGCTTCAGATTAATGAATTGGAGGAATTGAGAAATGAAGCATATGAAAATGCTAAGATTGCAAAAACCAGGATGAAAATTTTTCATGACAAGAACATAGTGCGAAAATCTTTTGAACCTGATCAAAAGGTTCTACTTTTCAATTCGAGACTTCGCCTATTTCCTGGTAAGTTGAAATCAAGATGGACTGGACCATACATTGTTAAAAAGGTATTTGAACATGGGGCAGTGGAAGTGGAGAACCCATCAAACGGTAACATTTTTACCGTCAATGGTCAGCGATTAAAACCCTTTGTGGAGAATTTTGTCCAAAATGTGGAGACCATTTTTTTTATGGATCCAGAAAGTATCTCCGGAAATCACTCCGGAGATTACGCTTGCCGACACAAAAAAGGGTCGGGTCAATCAGACACCCGACACGATGGACTGCCTTTATAAGGCCCCCATCGTTTTTTTTTTTCTTTTTTCTTTTCCCCATCGCCTTTACTCTTTTCTTTTCTTTTTCTTCTTCTGCTTCTTCTCTTTTCTTCTTCTTCTCCACTGCATCCTGTCTTCTGTACCACGATCCAACCCATAACAGTACCATGTCTGCATTTTTCGATGACCCTATCCTCCTTCTCATGATCTACATTTGTTTGTATTATTTACTTATGGCTGTTCTTCTTCGGGCCGCACTGATGATCAAGGGTTTTTGTCCCAATGAAAACCCAGACCACCCCAAAGATGCTTAATCTCTGTTTTTTTTTTGGTATAGGTCATCGGCGATTGAACAGATCTCCACAGTTAACTGCGTATTCAAGCTCTACAAACTGAAAAACTCGAAACATTGGGGACAATGTTCAGTCTAGGTAGGGGGTGAGATTTACAGTTTACAGTAGTTGATCTATAGTTTACAGTTGTTGATCTGCAGTTTACAGTAGTTGATCTGCGCAGGTTGAACCCGTAAAATTTTCTGTAAATTTTTTTTGTTTTTATTGTTGTATCTGTTCAGATTATGTACCTTGTATTAATGATAATATCTGTGGGTCAGTTTTGATCGTCTTTGTGACTGGAAGACGTAAAAGAACCAGATAATGGGTCATAGAGTAGCAATCATGGATGTAAATCTTTTTTGGTTTAGTCTAGGAGTCCTACATACTTTTCCATCTGATGTACATACCATGATCATGAGAAAAGCAAGATTAGTAAGGAAGGCTGAAATCAAAGAAAAACAAGCGAAACCCCTTTGTGGCCGAATCAGTTATTCTAAACGTCGTCGTGCTACACGACTTGGTGCCTGTAAACAGTGTGGCAGATACTTTCATGAGAAAAGATACAACAAATGTTCTGAACCAATTTCCGGTCGCGCAACCGATCGATTAAACTGGATAAAACATGGGCTGAGTAAGGATTACCCTGATACGCCATGTTATTCCGGTACTGTGCTTAACCGATTTGTGAGAGAGGAAGTTGGGAGAGTTACTGGTTGTCCATTTTACACAGATACGGAGGGGGAATCGGATTGACCTCTGTGGAAAAGTGTACTGAGGTTGCGAATGAAAGCTGAAGGTCCGAGTCTGTAAATTTTATTTTATTTTATTTTATTTTATTTTTTTTATGTTCTGTACAAACTCTTTTGGCTTAAGAATGTTTATTTTGATTCCTTTTAGTATGCATAATGTAGTGTAGAAAAAAAAAAAAAAAAAAGGGGGTTGGAATATATAATAAGTAAAATAGAGAGGTTGAAATATATAATAAGTAAAATAAAGGGGTTAGTAGTGTAAAATCTGAAATTTTATATTCATTCGGTTTTGTGAATTGAGAATAATTACAACTTTATTGAAAAAAATTCAATAACACCCCTTTCTTTTGAATAATAAACACTTTATATTTTTTTTCTTTCTAGTGTTACACTTTGTACCCCTACAAATTTTGGGATTTTTGGTGAATTAAGGAATTTCGGAGACGAAATTCTTTTGAGGAGGGTAGATTGTGAGATCCCAAATTTTTGAAATTTTTGACAATAGTTTAAGTATATATATTATGAGTTTTGATGGGAAAGTATAAGGAATAGTTAAGTTTTGTGGTTAATATATATAATAAGTGGAATATAGGGGAGCAAAGTATAACTATTTTAACTTTTATGATAATTGAGTCTTCAGCCACGTGAAGACCGGCAGAAAAAAAAAAAAAAAAAAAACAAAAGTCAAAAGTAGGCAGCCGTCAATTCATTACATTTTAGAAAATGTGGGTGTGTGCAATTAATGGTATAAAATTTAGTGTTTGTCTGGTTCTTTGTTGGAACCGTGAGTGAAGTACAGTTGCTTTTATTTATTAATGTTATTTTTAATGCATGTCACTTTCTTTTGTTGTATAATTTTGTTGTTCCTAGTTTCAGATATCGGTGCATGGGTCAAAGCTCAAGTGCGAGGTGTTCTCTTACCCTACTCATTTTTATTACTATGCACCATTATTGCGCCTGCTGCCATGATTTGCGCTTGCCGACACTGCCGAAAGTAAAGTTAAAAAAAAAAAAAAAAAAAGGGGGCCTCCTATTTTTTTTTTTTTCTTTTTTCTTTTCTTCTGCCTGCCAGCTCTTGCCGACATTTGTTAAAAAAAAAAAAAAAAAAATCTGAGGAATGCCTTTATTAGGCCTTCCACCTTTTTCTTTTTCTTCCACCATCACCGGTGTTGGTTCCCCCTTTTCTCTTTCCCTTCTCTTCTTCTCTTTCTTTTTCTTCTCTTCTTCTTCGTCGTCGTTCTTTCTGTTCTCTGTAAATCCATGACCATATACGCCGACGATCCAGTCTTTTGTTTAATAATTTGCCTTATATGTTTGTATTTGTACCTGGGTGCTCTTTTTGTTCTCACACTTAAGATGAGGGGTTTCCAGAGAAATCCAGATATTCCTTGAGTTGAGTAATTGTTGTATTTTGTTTGTAGGTTTCGGCAGATGAACAGATCTGTACCTTACAACCTCATTTCCAAGCGTCATACACTTTCACTACTGCAACCTTATCTCCACTGGCCCACTAGTGCTAGTGTTGTAAGTATTGCTTGTTTGTAATTTCATTTATATATATATTTGAAATTTGATATCTACAGCTTGTGATTCTAATGGCCATTTGTCTTTATAAAATTCTTTGTGAATTTGCTATGCCCTCCAATGACTATGCTGTAATTGCTGTTAGAGTAAGATCTGATAATTTGCCAAAAAATCCTCCTCAAGCCTATGTATTCTGGGTTTATTCCTTCTTCGTTAATTTGTTTGTTTCATCCTAAATCTTCTTCCTTCCGCTTGTATTTTGGTATATTTTCTCTAGTTTCGTATTTGTAATTTTAGTTTTAGATCTGAAAAAAAAAAAAAAAATTTGTTTATTTTTATTCTGGATCGTGTTTTTTTTGTTTTTTTTAGTATTTGTGCCTGAATTTCATGATCACATCGGATGCAGCTTCAACTGTCTTTGTGACTGGCAGACGTTAAAGAATCAGATAGAATGTCTTTAGTCTTAGCAAGCATGGATCCTAAACTTTTTTGGTTTAGTCTAGGAGTTTTACGCATTTTCCCATCTGATGTGCATGCTGTGATAATGAGAAAAGTAAGGGATGTGAGAAAAATTGAGATCCGAGAGAAACAACAACAACCATTGTGTGGCAGAAGTAATTATGCTAAACGTCGTCGTTCCAAACGACTGGGTGCTTGTTACCATTGTGGCAGGATATTTCATATGAAAGAACATAATCAGTGTTCTGAACCAATTTCGAGTTGTGCAATTGATCGATTAAACTGGATAGTGTATGGGCAGAGTAAGGATTATCCTGACACGCCATCTTATGCCAGTCCGGGACTTACAAGTTATGTGCGACAAGAAGTTGGAAGGATCACTGACAATGACATAGATCCAAGCGATGACTCGGATTAGATTTTGACTATTAAAGACAAAGCTGTGGAAAAATGTTTTTTGGGATGAAGGTTAAGGGTTCAAACTCTTTTGTAAAATATTTTTGTACAAAGTCTGGTTGTTGAAATAAAAATATGGGCCGAGTAAGGAACGTCCCGAACTACCAACTAACAGTGTAGGTAGGGATTTGATCCTGAGACGCCATAAATTTCCAAGTTCAATTTGTGCATTTTATCTTCTTTCAATTTTCATAACTAAATGAGTATGTGGGCTGAGTAAGGAATGTCCTAAAATGCCAACCTGTAGTGTGGGTAAGGACTTATCCTGAGACGTCATAGTTTTTCAAGTTTAATTGGTGCATCTAGTCTTCGTTCAATTTTCATAGATAAATGAGTATGTTTATAATTTTGAATTTTATTTTTTCTTCTTGTTTTCTAAAAAAAAAAAAAAAAACTCACTTCCTTGAACAATGGTATTTTCTCTATTCTTAAATGTCAAATGTATATTGCTATTTGTTATTCTTAAGGTACAGAATGACCAGACTCGAAAATAGAATTAGTATATAACCGACATTCCATGAAAAACCTGACATTACCAGTGGAGATGATAAAGAATATCATGGTAAGTTTTGAGCCTTATCATACTTTTGAGAGATAATTAACATTTATTCAAGTAAGGTCTTTCACTCTCTATTTTTGAATAATCTCATTAAATTTGCTTTGATTGATGCAATTAAGGTAATCTGTTGACATATCCCCAAGAAATCTGTTCATACGACACATACATGTTCACATACTTGAGAAAGGATTTTAGGCCATCTTTGATTTGATATTGAGCCTTAGCCATTTTTTCTGCAAAATTATTTCCCTAGTCAGCCATGTTTGAGCCCTCAATGTATGATTTCTTCTTTGATAAACCCAAATATTTACCAAGCCACAAGAAAACATACTGGACACACCTTTGCTATCTAATTTTCTTGCATCCTCTTATAAATCAATATGATACAGAAATGCAAGAAAGTTATAGAGGCTTCTTTTCAATGACAAGAAAAAGCAATGGGAACAATTGAAACAAAAAGGCAGGAAATTGCTAAAAAAAAAAAAAAAAAAAAAAAACCATTTCTGGGCAAAATGTCGAAAAGCTAGAAAGAAGTGTGCTACATTACAGAATGAAAGGATAGCTTTTGAAAATCATTGACGTCATTTCGTTAGCCACTGACCTCTGGCCACGCTACAACCT
Source organism: Ilex aquifolium (assembly GCA_951799425.1). Taxonomy (NCBI): domain Eukaryota; kingdom Viridiplantae; phylum Streptophyta; class Magnoliopsida; order Aquifoliales; family Aquifoliaceae; genus Ilex; species Ilex aquifolium. Next base: position 13,982,681 of record OX637406.1, read on the forward strand.
ATGAAAAGCCCTAATTGATCTCAAGTCTGTTACATGTGTGTGTTGTTAATCAAAATTGGGGTATGGTAAATAGTATTTCTTTAAATTGCATCAATATTCTTTCATGAGATTATGCCAAACATGATTAGTTTGTTTCCTTAAACTTCACTCCTTCCTAATTGTGCATGTGATTTTTCGATTGGCCACCTTCTGATCACATGCCCCGTGAGAGACAAGTCACTATAATCGGAGTGAATTTTTGCTGAGAGCATTCTACGAGAGGTTTGTGAAATCGAAGCTATCCATGGAAGGTAGTAAAATGGAGTGTTTGTTATATAACAATTCTTGTTGCTAGAATGATCATTCTAACTACATAGGAAATTTCAAATACCAATATAACAAGTGTTTATTTTTGCATATATTACGTACCAATGATAGAGAAGTGTTCTAAAAAAAAAAAAAAAAAATTTTGGCGTCTCAACTATCATGGTGCTAATGCATATACACATTTTTTTCACCTGGAGTTTGTAGGTAGCTTCACTGAAAACCTTCACGAGACAAAACTCGTCCACTAGGAATCACCTAGGGGTTTAACGGCTTATTGCATATGCTAAATGCAATCGTGTTATCTACGAAAGTGATTTTGTTATGTTGTTATTTATTACTAGGAACTAGTAATGTTTAGGTTGGGGAGTGTGATTAGCACTCAAAAGTAGCATATTGTTACGCTCTCTTTGGACTAATTATACTTTGATGGAGTTTAAATGATGATATTTTAGGTTCTAAAGTGAAGGAAAGTCCAAAGGCATCCAAGAAGTACATCTGAGGGACAAATGCCGAATTAACGCAAGACCAAGGGAGCAATGTCAGGAGAATGCAAAGAATGAAGGACAAAGTGTAATAAAAGCAGGACAAAGTGTAATAAAAGCAGGACAAAGTGTAATAAAAGCATTTGAAAAAATCAGCATGTATGCAACCACCGTTCAATTGCCCACTTGCCCAGCCTTCCTATGCCTATAAATAGGCTGCTCTTTCTGCATTTCAGGGGGCCTGGAACGGAGAGAAAAACCAAGAGAGTTATTGTAAGGGGAGAGATTTTAGAGGAGAGTTTTTAGAGAGCAAAATTTCTTTCATCTTTTGTAGCTTTCATTTCAATTCATGTATTGAAGATTTTATGCTTATGTTCTTATGGTAAGAGTTCTTTTTTATAATTGTCATTTCTTTATAGCTTTTATATTTACTTGCTTATATAAATATAATGGAAGGCTGAGCCTCCTCTACTAAGTGTTTTCTTTTATGTTTTAGATCTTGGTTGTGGATTAAACACCAAGAAGTTATTGTTTTCTTTTATGTTTTTATTATATCTTGGTTGTGGATTAAACACCAAGAAGTTGTTGTTTTTCTTTTATGTATTTTTATCTCTTGGTTGTGAATTAAACACCAAGTAATTATTGCTTTCTTTTAATTTAAGTATTGTTTTCTTTTACTTCCATTGCTTGAGCATCCTTCTTCTTAGAGGAGTGAAACTCTTCCACCTTTTTAGTGCTTTACCAAAGCCGTGAAGGGTGGAACGTGATTCACTCATTCTTTGTCGAAGATCGGCTCCTTGTTTAGCTATTTTATTTTAAAGCATTTCACTTCTAGTGCTTGAGCATTTTACTTTGTAACACCTTTTGGGGATGAGTACCATTCATCATTCTAGCTTTACCATAGCTATGAAGGGTGAGTAGTCCTCATTCACTCTTTGGGAAGGGATGATAGATATGTAAAAGATTAATCCGGACATTATGTTTGTGTATCACCTTTATGCTTAAATGTTCTATACTCCACTTGATTTTTGGGTAATTGAATGCACCTAGCAAAGTAAAGGTACTTTGTATAATCAACGGATCTTTCTATGATAAATGGATGACTCCTACATGGAAAGATCCATTGATTCAAGGCAAGTACCCTGACTAACTCTTCATGACAAACTTTCAATGTCCACCATTATTGCACTTCATTCCTATCTTCCGATTAATTTGCCGTTGACACGGGAGTTAATTGAGTTATAAAGCATAAACATAATGCACCAGATAATCAACTACATATTCTGATTCCCGAACCAAAGAGTGTTTGTTACATTTAATCATCTTATATTTTGTCTAGCAAAATACCCATTGGAAAGAATCTTACATTCTATCCAAAACTTCCCACAACTTCAAAATCATAATATTTCCAATTACAAGTCTTTCTCACTATTTACTTCAAAGAACACCAACCATAGTTCCCTGAGGATTCGACTCTGGACTCAAACCAGATTATTACTACAACTTGACCGCCTGCACTTGGGTGTACACATTTCGGATCAAGTCAGCGTCCGGACGCACCAAGCCAGGGGCTTCACATCCCAAACCTCTTGTGGGTGTTTTCTCCACTTTTCATCTCATTTCATCAAATCTAACTCTTGAGAGGCTTAGAGAGGAAGAAGGAAGGGAAAAACAAGAGATTCAAGTGTTGATTCAAGTTGGAAAATATCAAATCTTCTAGTTCTCAACACAAAAACTAAGGAGCAAGGTAGGAGTTTCTTCCTATTCTTGTACATTGAGGTTAGGGTTATATATATGTATGTTTTGACTCTCAATTCTATATATATGATATGAAATCATTATTTTTTGATACTCTTGCAAATATTACCATGTTTTGAAGGAAGCTATGGTGGAATAGTCATGAAATCTCTTTCTCTTCTCTTGAAAACCCTAGTTTTCAAGAAAAATGGGTTTTCTCTCAATTTTCATTTGATCTTGATTTCTAAAGTCTCATTCTTGATTAAATCATGTTTCCATCTAATACTTGTTTTTGTTTCAAGAAATTATGGTTTTTGGCAAAACCCTAGAATTTTGATATCAAGATTGTAAAGATTTTATTGATATGATCTCTTACATATTTTAATTTCTTTATTATTGTAGTATATTGAGAATGGTACAATTGTGATACTTGAATTATTAAGGGAAATGGTGATTGATTAAGATTGTGTTTGTTGAGAAAATGTTGGTTTTATCTCCTTGTATGGTTTGTTGTGGCAGACTTGAATTGCCTTCGAGAGCTGTCGTAGAGTGTTAGAGGTTAGTCTATCCTAGTGGATGTGAGATGGTTTCCTAACACTTGTAGTGGATTGTTGTTTGTGAGAGCAACCACTATTGTTCACGTAGGTTCGAAACTGGGGGATGGTATACCTTTCCTAGGAAGGATTCGTTAATGCTGTGGGAGACGGTATACACCCTTCCTAAAGTGTAAGTGATGTGCCCTGCGGGGAATGATTGAGATTGTGTGATTGTGATGGGTGAACGAGATAGAATCGTTGTGTAGATTCCTGAGAAGCAACCAACATACATGAGAATATGGAATGATGTTACTGAATTATTTATTGATTGCTTTAATTTTTTGTAAGTTTATTCCTGTCATTGATTTACTGTATTCCGTACACTCGAGATCATTGCAATTATCATGGTTTTATTCTCAAAATCTATATATGCTATTTTCCCAAAGAGACTTACCATCTTTTATTTGTTTTAAAAATCTTGTTCGAGTTTGAGAGGATTTTCCTACAGAGCTTAGTGCTCATCTCCTATAAACAATATTTATTTTCAGATTTCGGTTTAGAGGAAGAGCTCGGAGGTGATGATCAGGTAGCTTGGGAAATTCAATTGGATGGAAGTGTGGATCCCGAGGGGGATGTCTAGAATTGTTCTTTTTATGTTCTAGTCTAGGAGATTCATTTTTGAGATAATGTTCATGTTAAGATTTTCCTTATTCCGCTGCGAAATACTAGTTTGGCATATTCTTTTGGGTGTAATTCTCATAGTTTGACATAATCTTTTGGATGTAATTGCCATGGTTTGGCATTTTATTTTGGATGATGTTGTAGATATTATGTATGATGAATGAAATTTTTTTCATTTATGGATTTTATTAGTTGCTCTCATGATGTGAATGGTTTTAGATAGTAATGCCGTCCAAGGTGGATTTTGGGGCGTTACAGCCCTTCAGTAGCTTCTTCACCACAGGGACATAGCAAGAGTGGATTTTATCAACAGTCCACAAAGCTACCATATCAGCATACTTCTTATGTTCATGTACAAATAGTACCACAGCAGCCCCAGATCATTCAGTTCAAATCTCAGCCACAATAGCAAACTCAATAGAAGAAACAGGGGACCAAGACTCAGGGCACTGATGCCTCAGCTCGCATTTATGGTTTAGTTCAGCCGGATGGGAGTGCTAATGCAGTAGTAGAGGGTATGATTCTTCTCTATAATTCATGGGCTCGTATCATGTTTGATCCCGAGGCAACCCATTCTTTTATTTGTACATCATATGCCATTGCATTGGGGTTGGAGTTTGAGCCTTTGAGTTATATGCTATATGTAGATCTACCAATCGGGGATTGTTTGGAGACAACTACAGTGTGTAAAAATTGTGTACTTCACTTTGGAGAGAAAGAGTTTAGGGTAGATTTAATTGCTTTGGAGATGATGGGATATGATTTTATTTTTGGAATGGATTTACTCTTTTCCTACCATGCTACTATGGATTACTACCGGAAGAAAGTGGTATTTCGTGCACCAGGGGATATACTTTTCTATTTCATGGGTGAAAATAGTATCCCTCGACATCTCCATACGATGGGGAAACACGTTCTGAAGGTTGATATTAAGAGTAGCCTAAGTTTCTTAACCCACATTTCTGGAGAGGAACGGGATGATGTGGAGTCAACTTTTATTCTTGTAGTATCCGACTTTCTTGATGTTTTTCCTGACAAGTTGCCTGGATTACCTCCATTGAGGGAAGTGGAGTTTTCTATTGAGCTTTACCCTAGCACGGAACTGATATCTATTGCTCCTTATCGCATGGCGCCGTTGGAGTTGAAGGAGTTAAGGAAACAACTAGATGGGCTTCTTATTATTGGGTTTATACGGTTGAGTACTTCACCTTTGGGTGCTCCCATCCTTTTTGTGAAGAAAAAATATGAAACCCTTAGATTGTGTGTGGACTATGGAAGTTGAACCGGGTGACTATAAAGAACAAGTATCCTATACCCAGCATTGACGACCTCTTTGATCAATTGAATGGTTCTCGCTACTATACAAAGATTGATCTCCGCACGGGGTACCATCAGTTGAGGATTAGAGGGGAAGATATTTCTAAGACCTCTTTCCGAACAAGGTATGGGCACTTTGAGTTTGTGGTGATGTCGTTTGGACTCAGGAATGCACTTGCGGCTTTTATGGACTTGATGCATCATGTGTTTTGGCCCTACCTTGACCAATTCATCATTGTCTTCATTGACAACATCCTCATCTATTCTAAGACACATGAGGAGCACGGACTATTTTTCAAACATTGAGGGAACACAACCTATATGCTAAGAATAGCATATGTGAGTTTTGGATGAGAGAAGTCAAGTTTTTGGGACATGTAGTATCCGAGGAAGGAGTGTCAATGGATCCGTCCAAGATTGAAGCGATTTTGAAATGGGATAGACCCAAGAATGTGACCGAGGTCCGAAGCTTATTGGGACTAGCCGATTATTATTGGAGGTTTGTAGAGGGATTCTCTCGTATATCTATGTCGTTGACGCGACTGACTCGAAAGGGGGAAAAGTTTTAGTGGAATGAAGATTGTGAGCAATCTTTTGAGATTTTAAAAAGAAAGTTAACCACGACACCTGTTCTCATTATACCTGTTAGTGGTGAGGGCTATGACGTTTATACGGATGCTTCATTATGGGGACTTGGGTGTGTGTTGATGCAACATGGGAATGTCATCGCTTATGGTTTAAGGCAATTGAAGACTCATGAGCAAAATTATCCCACTCATGATTTGGAACTTGCCGTTGTTGTATTTGCCCTGAAATTATGGCATTGTTACTTGTATGGAGAACAGTTTCAAGTATACTCCGACCACAAGAGTTTGAAGTACATCTTCACATAAAAGGATTTGAATGTTTGCCAATGACCTTGGATGGAGTATCTAAAAGATTATGACTTTACCCTTAGCTAGGCTAATGTGGTTGCAAATGTTTTGAGTAAAAAGTCGCGTGGTGAAGTTAGTGATATGTTGGCAAGTAAATGGAAGATGATGGATGCACTTGGAAACTATTATCTATGGGTTGGAGGAGATGGATCCCGGCCATGCCTATTTAATCTTGTGGCTCAACCTACCCTCCAATGTAGGGTTATTGAGTTATAATGCTTGGATCCTTACTTAGAGTTGATTCGAGCTCAATTGGAAAATGGGGAAGTAGTTGAAGGTTGGTCTTTTAGGAATTGAGAATTGAGATATGAGGAAAAGCTATGTGTACCAGATGATTCGTCCCTAAAGGAGGAGATACTTGGAGAGTGTCATCGCTCTAAGTTTGCTATCCACCCCGGTGGCACAAAAATGTATAGAGATATGAAACGTCAATATTGGTGGAAAGGAATGAAGAAGGATGTGATAAGGTTCATAGCACGATGTGCAGTGTGTCAGCAGGTGAAGGTGGAACATCAAAAATCCGGAGGATTACTATCGTCCTTACCTATCCCAGAGTGGAAGTGAGATCACATCCCCATGGATTTCGTGTCCAATTTTTTGCGGACTTCACAAGGGCATAATGTCATATGGGTCATTGTAGATAGACTCACCAAGTCCGCTCATTTCTTGAGTATGAAGACCACTGACACTTTAGAGACCTTGAGCAAGTTTTATATTCGTTAGATTATTAGACTACATGGAGTTCCACTCTCTATTGTGTCGGATCGTGATTCTCGTTTTGTGATGTAATTTTGGCAAAGTTTACAACTAGCTATGGGGATAGAGTTACACTTTAGCACTGCCTTTCATCCTCAAACGGATGGCCAATCCGAGAGGGTGATACAAATTTTGGAGAACATGTTACGAGCTTGTGTATTGGACTTCAAGGGAAGTTGGAGTGATCATCCGTCATTGGTGAAATTTGCATATAACAATAGTTTTCAATCTAGCATTGGCATGGCACCTTATAAAGCATTATATAGGAGACCTTGTAGATCACCCTTGTGTTGGGCGGAAGTAGGGGAGAGTAGTTTATTTGGCCCGGAGATAGTGAGGGAGACTACTGAAAAGGTACAATTAATTCAGGAACGACTACGCACAGCTCAAAGCTGACAGAAGAGTTATGCGGATAGGAGGAGGAGGCCATTGGAGTTTAAAAAAGGTGACTATGTGTTCTTGAATGTGTCACCTCGAAAAGGAGTATTTCGTTTTGGAAAAAAAGGGAAGTTGGCTCCAAGGTACATTTGGCCTTTTAAGATAGTGAAACGAGTAGGGATGGTGGCATACAAGCTTGATTTACCACCCCAGCTTTCGGGAGTTCATGACGTGTTCCATGTTTCCATGCTACGGAAATGTAAGCCCAACACATCACATATTCTTGGTTGGCAAGACATCCAAATACAAGAGGACATGAGCTAAATTAAGCGCCAATGCAAATTCTTGATAGGAGGGAACAAGTTCTACGCAACAAAGTTATACCTCTTGTGAAGGTGTTATGTAAACACCATGGCATCGAAGAAGCTACTTGGGAATTGGAGACCGATATGAAAGCATGATATCCACATCTTTTCGACCTTGGAGGTTAGTAACAAGTTTCGGGGACGAAACTTATTTTAACGGGGGTGGATTGTGAGATCCCGTGTTTCATATAAATATAAATTATATTAACTTGTTAGTATTTTCAAAATGATTAAAATGATGAGAGCAACTTTGAATCATTGTTAAAGGTATAGTTGCGTAAGTTTGAGTTACGGGCGTATTGACTTTCGAGTCAAATTTAATTTTTTAGGCGTTTAAGGTTGATAAGGGTAACTAAGTAAAATTATTAATTTTTTTTAGGTCAAAATAATATTACCATTGAATCTTGGAGGTCAAGAAACATTAAGATAGACGTTTACCTCATATAGGGATTCGGAGGGGTAAAATAGTAATTTCGGTATTTCGAGTGTAAATTGACTTTGATTTTGAGATAAATCATAAAACTAAATGTTTTTAGATTAAAATAACATTAAAAATGAATCCAGAATGTCGAAAAACTTTAAGGTAGTCATAAGGATCAAATTGGAGATATTTAGGGGCAAAATTGTAATTTTGGACAAAATACATTTTTTGGCATGAACATTCTTTTCTGATGGGAATTGTTGGGTTTAAAACCCCAAATTCAGCCTATTTCTCTCATTTTTATGACATCTCTCACCCAAAAATCCTCCACCCACCTTAGAACTAGAAAAAGAAAGAGAGAAAAAGATAGAAGAAGATCTCTAGTGCTTGGGCTTGGCTTGAGAATCTTGGAGATTAAGCTTGGAATTGTTGATTCTTAGGTGGGGTTTTCCTCTCTCTTGCATTTACATTGTGCATCTCATGTATTTTCTTTAGCTAAAGCTTATTATATCTTTGATGGCAAAATACTTGTTATAAACTTTGATTTAGTGTTGAGTATGTCATGGATTGTGAACCTAAATGCATAAAAATAATTTTAGTGTTATGGGTTTGAAACCCTAGTTTGATTTTAGTTGTGGGTATTTGATTGAACTTATGATTTGGGGGTTTTGAAGTATCCTATGATTTTTTACATAATATATATGACTTATTCTCTTGGAAATGGTTATGTTGCTTTGAAAATGCAAAATTTGAGATTTGAGTCTACTACATGTTTGATAAAATGTCAAGGTTATGACATATGTTTCAAAAGGATTTATGGATATAGAAATTAATGATTTTTGGAAAATGTATGCTCGATACTGACAGACAGAAAGTTAGTAGACGGTTGGGGGCTATGGAGTGGGTTGTCAAGGGGGCTACTAATCCTAAGGATGATTGGTTATGGTAGTGGTTTTCGATGATGACCTATGTCGCGTCACAAGTTGTGCCCTACACGTTCCCCTTAAAAAGAAAGAAGGGCGATGAGACCCTAGGGTGCAAGACCCAAAAGGTTCTCTGGGGATGGTTCATGCGTGAACCAGTGTGATTGATTATATTGTCCGTATGCGAGGCATACATGGTATTTGCTATGATGGTTTGACTTTAAATATATAAACTTTTAATTTATACATTGTATATTTCTAATGTTGAGGTGTTGGGAGATTTTTATAAATGCTTTATTTATTATCTTGTACCTATACTTAATTATAGAAAACTTTCATTACTTATTCGTATGGCTTGTGGAATGTTGGTATTTAAAACTTTGTAAATGCTTGGGAAAAGGATTATCCTACTGAGCTGTGGTTGCTCATCCTTTACTAATATTTTCAGAGACTATCATGCATCCTAGGGTATAGGTGATGAAATGCTTGTGGGAGCTTGGACTAGAAAGAATATCTTTTGGAGCCTTTTTGTATTTACCTTTAAAACTTATGTAGAAATGTTAGCACTCAAACATTGGGTTTGAAAATGATGTCTTGAGTCATTTGTGGTGTACACTAGATCATCCCATAGAGGGATTATTATTTTGGGTATTTTAATGTAAAGTTATGACTTTGTGTATTAAGTTGTGGTATATATTAGTATTGGATGTATCCGGGTTTGGGAGGACTTCGTGGGCCTCTAATTGCCACTCCGGATTTAGTTGGATTATATTTTTTATGGAGGCATGTTGTGGATATTTAGTGAGTTTAAATTATGTTATGCTCTCACAAGGATGCTCTTACTAGCTGGTTGGAAGCTCAATTTTTAAAGGAAATTCTGTCAAAATTTTTTTTAAAAAAAAATGATTTATTTAAACTAAAGAGATACTTTCCTAGATGTTTTTACAACATACCGACATTTGTTTTTTAAATAAACAAAGTATTTGTTTTAATCACGCTTTTATGAAATTTGGGGCGTGACATCCTCACTCTTATCTCTCGGACATGGCCTAACATTTCACATGCGACTTGAATGCAGAACCATAGGAACAAAAGAAAACAATTATAACTGAATTAATATAACAAATTCAAAATAACATTAGTCTAACATCAATAAATTACAATTACATAAGCAACAAGAATTAATAACATATATGCATATAAATCAACATAATAAATTTAAGTTGTCATTACTTGGCTCTAATACCAATAGGGGCAATGATCGATGTAATAAGTAATACATATATATAGTAGTATTAAAAATAAAAATAGTAACATTCAAATACAAAAAAAAAAGTATCATTTAAACCCAAAAAATAATACCATTTAAATATAAAAAAATAGTAATATTTAAACATAAAAAATAGTAACATTTAATATTAATATTTTAAAAAAATAACAATAGTAACATGTTCAACAAAAATAGTTGTAACGCCCCAAAAACCGGGGGTCATTATTTTAACAAAATTCGGGCAGAGTTTCCTTTGTACGGTGAGCTCTACCCAAAACACAACCTGTGCAATTATACTACATTGACCACACCGGGTCCATTTATAAGTAAACATTGACCACACCGGGTCCATTTATCCATACTCATATAACCACATGCAATTCTTCTTTTACATTAAAACAGTCAATATCCACTTTGGACGACATTACTATCTAAAACCATTCACGATCATGAGAGCGACTAAATAACTTCGTAATCAAAAGAATTTAATACACAATTTACCATAAATACAATGTCATCCAAAAGAATGTGCTCAACTACGACACTTCCATCCCCAAAAGAATCAGACTAATTCTGTGCAGCGGAATAACAAAAATATTGGGTTTTACAAAGTCTCAATCTAGAACAAAATAAGGTAATGCTCTAAGCATCCATCTCGCGATCCGCACTCCCATCGATCGGAGTCTCCCAATGTACTGGCTCCTCGACTCCCAGCTCCTCCTCAAGTGTATAATCTGAAATGTGGGTAGGTAGGGGGTGAGCACGAAACTCTGTAGGAAAATCCTTCCAAACCCGAATAAGGTTTATAAAAGCATATGAAATGGTCGGTCTCATTTTACAATTAACCTATCTAATTTTTGAAGTAAAACAAGGACATTTTAAAACAGATCTCAAGTTTAAGTATCAACATTAAATTAAATGAGCAGTAACAAAAAAACTCAGCTACAATAAATAACCATTTCCAAAATATAAACCATTTTCCCACAAGACCTTGTAGAATCTCATACTTCCACAAGTCCTTGTAGGAAACAATTTCCAAAACAATAATAGTAATCCATAACTCAAATATTCCACAACAATATGTATATGTATCTCAAATATGATGCGAGGCAAACCCCATGAATCAACACATTGAGTAATATTTAGCCCACACACACACACACAAATCTTCTCAAAGATATCCATCATTTAGGAAGGACGTATGCCATACCAATGACAGTGACGTATCCAACCCAGGTATTAGTATACTAACCCTTTTTCATGGTACCCCGTGAGCGATAGTGGTTTAGTCTTACCAAAGCACTAACCCCACTACGAGTGGTAGGAAAAATGCAAACCCACACGGAGCAAGCAACACGTCTACCCACCCATGGTCATCCCACACTCATAAGAGATACAATACCAAACTCAATTGCTCAATTTACAAGTATATCTCAAAAATCCCCAAATTTATCATGTGACAATTCCAATAACCAATTAAGAAAAAATACAAGAGATCACAACAACATCATTTTATTACTCAACACAAAGCAGTGTAGTTTCGAAATCAATAATAAAAGAAGAATTTAAGAAGAAAATCCATCACTCTCCAAAAACTAGGGTTTTAAAGCAAGAAAAGAGATTTCATGGGTATTCAACCCTAACTTTGTTCAAAACATGTAATCTTTGCAAAAAGACTAAAAGATGATGAGTTCATATCATAAATATAACATTTAGAGGCAAAACATATATATATATATATATATATATATATATATATATATATAGCAATACCTTAACATCAATGAACAAGAATGGAAGAAAACCCCTACCTAGAAATCAAAATTCCAAGCTTGATCTCCAAGTTTCTCAAGTCAAGCCCAAGCCTTAGAACTCTTCTTCCCTCTTTTTCTTTCTTTCTCTCCCTAGTTCTAAAATGGGTGAAGGAGTTTTGAGTGAGAGATGTGAGAAAAATGGAAGAAAAAGGGGCTGAAATCTGGGTTTAAACCCAGCAGTCCCCTTTTTTTACTGTTCATGGGCTGATTTGGGTTTTCTCCAAAATTACGGTTTTACCACTACACATTCCAAATTTGATCCATATGACTATCCTAAGGTTTTTTGACGTTTCGGATTCATTTTTAACGTTATTTTAACCTAAAAACATTTAATTTTTTGATTTATCTCAAAACTAAAGTAAATTTACACTCGAAACACTAAAATTACTATTTTATTCCTCCGAACCGCTATATGTGCTAAACGGCTATTCCAAATTTTTTTTTTCGGATCTCCCATGTTCAATGATAATGTTATTTTGACCTAAAAATTAATATTTTTGCTTAGTTACCCTTATCAACCTTAAACACCTCCAAAATTTAAATTTCACAATCAATTTGTCTCCCTAGTATTTATTCCTACTATTACAATTTATAGGGTTCATGCATACCTCATCACCTATGTTAGCATTTCAAAAATAATTACTTGCTATATAAGGATAAGAGTGTGGGGGTTTACAATAGTAACATGCTCAACAAAAATAGTAACATGCTTAACAAAAACAATAACATGCTAAACAAAAAAAAACAGCAATATGGAACATTGAAAAAAATTGAAAATAAAAATTGTAGCATTCAAACTCATAACTAGAGGAAGAAACCTTGAATTCTTTAACATCCAAAAAAATAACACTGAAAAAAGTAATAACATACTGAATAAAAAATAGTAACATGAAAAAAAAAATAGTGATGTGTTAGTAAATTACATTTTGAAATTGATGTTACTGAATTGAAGTTACTTTTTCAAAATCTCGAGCTCGTACTCCAGCTTCAACGTTCATCCCTTTCAAATTAGCCTCAAATCTCGAAAGCCGATTATTTAAATGTATAACAGACAAAATAATAATTAAGAATTTGAATTTTAAGTATTATGGAAAACTTGTAATCGACAATTACCATCGTAAATCAAGCATTCTTATATTCAATCATTGACCTCCATATATAGCTCCTTATAGATAATGTCTTCAACTTTCCATAATTGATCAAACTAACACTGTTAAGAGTATTTTTTATATTAAAAAAAATGAACTTAAATTCTTACTAATAAGATTAAAAATAAACTTACCCCCAAATAAGTTTTCTTGACGGACTCAAGTCATTATAAGTCCATATAGGAGGATTTAATCTCAATTTTCACTTAAATAAAAACATATAATATAAATTTTTTATGAGTACACACAAATGATACAAGTAAATTTTGAACAATTTTTTTTTAACATCGTAAATTTTGAACATATTTTGCTTGGCTGAGTATTTGCCTAATTTATTGAACAGTACGGATATTTATATTCACCTGGTCTGTTCGATTGTGTGAGCATTTTTTTTTTCTTTCAATAAATTAGGTGGTGTCATTGAGTGGTCTCCTTATGATTCGTTTTGTGGACCTTTCGAATTGTGTGTTTTGAGCATCATTGTATTATCTTTGTTTTTTCAGAAAAAAAAACTTGTTCCCTACCGAAAAAAGATTATGTTGGATTTTTTTTTTTTAAAAAAAAACCTTTCAATGTAAAAGAATGTGTTTTTTAATGAACAATCATTTGAATTTCTTGTGGTTTGAAAATGTGATCACATTACAAATCTCATATACACCCAATGATTCCAAAAAATCACAAAACTAGTTAAACTATAATTTTATAAAAGCAGAAAGACTCGACCTTAGAATATGCCGGAATCTTTTATTGTTTAATCACCATACTAATCCCGTACAGCTAAGAATATGTTCTACGGCAATGGAGGAAGAAAGGGATAAATTTTGGGTTAATTACAAAATATTTCCTTGAAGTTTGGGTCATGTTACAATCAACTCCCTCAGATTTTAATTTTAATAACTTGCCCCTTAAAGTTTTTTGGACTTAAATTAACTAAGAGAGTGAATGGAAAACATAAAAGACATAAAATAGAATTAGATGTTGGGGTATTTTAGGAATTTTGTGTTTTTCATCCACTCTCTCAATTAATTTAAGTCCAAAAAAATTTAAGGGAGCAAATTGTTGAAATTGAAACCCGAGGGAGTTGATTGTAACATGACCTAAACTTGGGGGACATTTTATAATTAACCTATAAATTTTTAAAGGCAATTAGTACTTTATCCTATTCCGAGGAAAAGTCTTTCCACTTGTGATTAGAGGTGTTAAAATACGACACGACTCGTTAATACAAAACAAATGATTAGAGGGTTTGAGTCTTTCTTAAATTATTCATTTTTATAAACGGATGAACTCGACACGACTAATAAATAAAATCGGGTATGAATGAAGTTAATAAAAAAAAATATATCACACTATTCGTTTATATATTAGTTATAAACGATTTATACACGATATAAACTCAATATAATACGATTCATTAAATATAAATTAATTTTAATACAAACCCGTTAAGACTCAACACAAATTTACCTCACTTCATACGATTGACGGTCACAAATCGGATTGACGGTTCGGGTCTCCTTCCCATATTCTCCCTCCTCGACCTGATGTTTGGCATCAAAGCTGACATTAACCCAGGTAACCTTATCCGGGTTAAAACTTCAAATTATCACTCCTCCGACTCGCACCAAAAGATGGATTGGCGGTTAAAAAGCTCAGACCTTTCAGCGTCCCGCGCATCTCAATTCTCAACAGAAGAAAAAAAAACCCAGATTTTTTAAAAATAAAAAATTCAGTTCCGACTCAATCAATCTACCCAATTCTTGACTTCAATCTAGGGTTTACTTTCTCTTTCTAAAATCTTGAAACCCTAGATACTTCAACTTTTTGATTCGATGGATGAAAGAGGAAGCGCAGACGGTGGCGGTACGGGTGAAGCAGCTATGGTTACGCCGTCGTTTGAAGCGGCGGGTGTGCGGCAGAGATTCACGGTGGAGCTGAGACCAGAGGAGACCACGATTGTGTCGTGGAAGAAGCTTCTTCTGAAGGACGAGAGTAAGGTAAATGGGCCCACCTCCGCCCCTGAGGTTCCCTCCAATGCGCACCCTAACCTCGAGTCTCGTATCGCTCCGGTGAGATTTCAATTCAGTCCAGCTAATGAAGTTTTTTTGGTGATTTTGTTTGTGGAATTGGGGAAATAATCGCACTTTGGGTTGTGCTCATTGCCTGATTTGTATTTTTTTTTTTTGTATGTGTTTGATAGAAATAAATTACAATTTATATAAATATGTAGTAATTCATGTTGGTTGTGTTGCTGTTAAGGTTAATTGTTGTTATGCTGAATTGGAAGGGAATTGGTGTTAGCTTTTTTCTGGTTGAGGAAGTTGTATTTTAAGTATGTATTGGTGAAAATTAAAGCTAAATGTCAACTAAAATTAACATGTATCCCTTTTTTTTTTGAAATAATTTAAAACTTCAATCCACCAGTACTAAAAAAACATAGTTGTGTAGAATTTTTCAGATAAGTTGTTTGTGGTTGACGCTAGGCTGGTTGATTGCCTGCATGAAGAAATTATGATCAAAATATCTTGAAACCAAGATGTTTAAGCTATTAGCTATGTGGACATTGTCATGCATTGGGAGCATATTGAAATCTAGGAAATCTCACATCTAGTTTGTATTGGTGTTTTGCTTCCCCCTCGGGGAACCAACAAAAGAGAAACTCTTCTTTTTTGTTCGTAATATTTGCATAAGTGTGTGCAAAGGTCAATGAATTGACAGGATCTTACTTGCCTATGCTATTCTTAGTTGCTTTTTCACCTTCGTAGGGACAACTTGCTGAAAATGAAGAGAAGGATGCACCTACGGCAGGTCGTTTTAGTGCTGTAATTGAGAAGATCGAACGCCTATACATGGTAGGCAATATGTCTTCTAAATGTTTCACGTCTAATTGTCTAATATGTCATACATGATATGACAACATATGAAATCGAATGCTATTGATTTGCCTAAGTGACTACTTGCATTTTTCAGGGTAAGCATAGTAGTGATGAGGAAGATCTTAATGATGTTCCCGATGATGATGAGTATGACACAGAAGACTCTTTCATAGATGATGCTGAGCTGGTTGGTATTGTTATCTAGCATTTGTATTCTTATTTTCTTTTTGCATGGCTAGTTTTTTTGAGGGCGGTATCCTATTACTAGGTTTTGTTGTTTGTGTGTTGCATGTATTGGTGATGTCAATCATATCATTCCTTATGCTCTTGTTTTGCAGGATGAATATTTTCAGGTCGATAACTCAGCTGTAAAACATGATGGCTTCTTTGTTAATCGGGGGAAGTTGGAACGCATGTGAGTTTCTGTTAGCACTTTGCCCGACGTTATTTGGTTGCGATAAATTGCATTGGCGTTTCTACGTCTCTACTCCCCCTGTTTTTCTGTTCTCTGCTTTTCTTGAGGATGGATACGACATTTAAGATATTCATTTGGAGTTTACTTCTAATTTATCTTGAGAAAAAGCTTGTTCCTCTCCAAGTTAAGCCTCCGACAACGATAAGATTTCCTTGGGTAACTGAGACCCATGTTGAAATTCATAGTTCTTAGCAAGCTCTAATCATGTCAGGAGATGTCTAATCCTCTGGATGAACTGAACTTGGAGTTTTCCTTTTTACAATAGATGTCTCTATTCCCTATGCAAGCTTCTTATGCTTCTTGTTGAGAAAGACTGGAAAAGTTTAGATGGATTTCTTGTGGAGAACATGGGGATGAGCATAAGTGGACTGGAAGAAGGTTAAGGTGCTTCAACCAAATTCCTTGGGAAAGTTGTTGTGGAGGTTTATGTGGGGTGTAAAGGAGGAGGTTGTGGAGATATCATCAACGTCAACCATAGGCATTCATTGGGGGTGGGCTTTTTTTAATTGGGGGGTGGGCGTGGGGGGGGGGGGGGGGGGGGGGGGAGTGGTTATTTAATGAGGTTTGGGAACCTTATGGTGTTGGACAAGTATTAATATTTCATTTTGGTGTATGGTTTCGATCAGCTCGGAAACGTAGTCTAAAATGTATTGGAAAAAGATAAAAAAATTGAAAACTTCTTTCCGAAATATATCGAAGCACCTTGAAATAGTGAAATTTCAATATGTTCAATCTTTATCATGGAAATAGAAACATTTCGGTAGAAAATAAATGAAATTTTGTTCCATGATGTCGGAATGTGGTAAAAAATTGGAAAAGGTTTTGAGGAGTTTGTAAATTGTTCCCTTTGTAGTTGTAAACTGTAGGAATTGGAGACAGGAGGGGGAGGGGGTCCGAAGGAGGAAAGGCTCACAGATATACAAGGTTATACAAGCTGGTATAGGTATATATTGTAATGGCCTTGTTGCCCCTTATTAATAAGACTCACTAACACTCCCCCTTCAAGGTGGGGAGGTAGAATCCATTGTCATTGTTTCTTGTATGAATAATACATTGCTGGTTACCTCTATTGTTTCTATGTCATACATTAGTTTTTGGTTTTGTTATTAAATTTGTACAGTTAGTTTGTCTCACTGACTATACTTGGGCTTCTAGAAGGAATAATTATTTGACTATCTTGAGATATAGGTTTAAGTAGCGCAGTCCTTGCTGATGCCTTGTCATTTGAATCTGTGACAGAGGATAAGAATGTAATTGTTTTGATAAACTGAGTTGGGGATTTATTCTTCATTCATTTTCTTTCTCTTTTTGTTGGGTGAGTGTGGGGTGTGTGTGTGTATTTTCCTGATTCCCATTTGTTCCATTTTGCTACCAGAGAATCTACTTTATTGCCGAACCAGCAACCTAAAAAAAGGAGAAGGAAAGATTTGTCAAAAGATCATTGTGGGAGTGGTGGAGGACTTGTTTTAACTAAACATGTAAAAGTAGGAAAGAAGGCTGCTGGAAAGTCAGAACTGTCAGTTGGGAAGAATTCAACTAGCCTGTCTCATAGTATGTCTGTACCAAATGTACATTGTGAAGATACAAAGTTCCAGAATCAAATAAATGCTTCTGAAATTTTTTCTAAAAAGAAATCTGCAGATGGTAAAGCTATATTGCCTCTGTCTCATTCGATAGTATCAAATGGCTATGCCATAGTGGAGGAAAAGGACATTGACAAGCTGAAGACCGTAGTTCTCCCGTCTAAGATCCCAGATGACAAATTGAAGGAAGGAAGTGAATTATTTGATACTTCAAATCACATGTCACTTGAGAAAAGTTCTGATGTGCAATACAAATCTCAGCCTGGGAAGTCATTGAACAACATTGATGACTTAAATCAATCATATCAGTTGAAAGAGAAAAATGGCATTTGTGAGCGGAATGATGTCGGTGTACCTGGAGATAAACACTCCATGCAAACTGTGGTGAGTAGTTTTCTGTGATTTCTCTTTTCCCTTATTTGTCTTCAGCACTGGATTGATTTGGGGAGTTCAAGGTTCCACAATTATGATGCTAACTTGATATTTTTGGCGATTTACTTGGTATTTTATGCAATCCAATGTGACCCTCTTGGTCTGTAAAATGTGATTGGTTTTACTGAGTCTATTAAACTCTTAACTCTGCCTATTTATATTTCCATTTCAGCTACTCTAAGTTTAGACCGTTGCACGACTGTGATTAAAGCTTGCTTTAAATTCTGCTGGTCAATGTCATCACTTGTAAACATCTAAAATTTCTTTTGGCCTTTGTCTGCATTGTTGTTGTTATTGCTGCAAATGTTAAACCTGTATAAAGGTCTGTTCCTTCTTAACAAAGGTGGAGAATGGAAAAAATTATGTAAATGAAGGTGATAAGACCCTTGCAGAGTTCCCTAACAGCATAGAGATTAGGAAGCTCGGGCACGGTGAAGATCCGAACAACAAGGAGCATTCCACTTACTAGTCTAGTCTAGTAGTAGTTTTTTTCTATTAGTTGCAGTGCGGATAGGCCTTTACTTTTGACATTTATTGAGTAGGCTTGCATTAGTAGTCTGCTATAATGGCTAGGAAAAGATTGTTCAAAGGTCTTACTACAATAAAGAAGCAGGTGATTTTACTGAAGTAGAGTAAGGAGTTCCAAATGTCCTCGTGGATAAACTATAAAGCAATTCCCTTACTGAGTGTTTTCGGCCATTTGTTAGGCAATTCGGCTTGTGGCACCCCCCAATTATGACTATGTATGGATTTTGTACAAAGTTGAAGGTTGTGCTGGAAATTGTTTTGTTATGTGCTGGTGCATGAAAAGTTCTACATTCAATTGTTTAGCTTTTATTTTTTTTTTCTTTTTCCCTGTTTCTCTCTTTTTCTAGTGGCTTCTCTAATTCGTTGGGGATATGGATGAACACTATCTCAACAGTGTGAGTGTTAGATGCACTGGCATTTCTGGTAGGCTCTGCATTCTGTACTTATCAGTCTGGTTTTATTTTGGTAATCAAAATCTAACAGGGCAAAGCTTTTTTTTTTTTTTTTGCATTTTAAGTAGTTATACTGTGCTGTATATTTTGCTTGTGATTATCATGGCACCGATGACTCTTTGATTTTGATGTTGTATCTTAAACTATGCAGAAGGCGCCACTCATGCAAAGGAAAGAAGGTTCTAGTGTTAGACCGAAAAGTACAATGCTTGAAAAAGCCATTAGGGACTTAGAGAAGATGGTTACAGAATGTATGTTAGATTATCATCCTGGCATATATAATTTCCATTGGTGGTAATTTCAAGAAGTTCATCCTATGTTTATTACCTTTACATTTTTATGAAAACATAACAGCAAGACCGCCAACTATGGAGGTTCCAGATACTGATATTTCATCTCAGGCCATCAAAAGGAGATTGTCACCTGAAATAAAGCAGAAGCTGGCCAAAGTTGCTAGACTAGCGGTACAGAGGATGACATTACTATAATCATTTTTTTTCTTTGAGGTGTCTTGAGTTATCAGTACTTTTTTCTTTGGGTGGTTGCAGCAGGCAAGCCAGGGAAAAATATCACAGGAGTTGATTAGTCGTCTGATGAGTATTGTTGGCCACCTGGTACACATTAGAACTTTAAAGGTACATCTTCATTCGATGACTGATTGACATGTGATTCATCAAATCCTTTTGCTCAGTTTTCAGTTGATGTTTATTATCTCGCTAATTATCCCTCCCTAAACAAAATACGTAACAGAGAAACCAAAATTATGATGCAAATTTGAGAACCATACTAGAAAATCAGTAAAACACTGAAAAATTCAATTGTACAAGCCCCAAATTTTTTGGGAAATTTTTTTCAGTAAACTGCAGAACCCAGTTTTATTGAGGTCAAGTAGCAAGATCTGTTTCCTTTTCGTTCAAACCAGACAAGCTGCCTTTCCATGTCTAGTGCCTCTAGTTTTGTTGAACCATTTAGATCTTTGTCCTCATAATGATTATTAAAGGTTCTGTCTTAACAATGGTTGGCAACTTTTAGCTGGGGCAAAGCTTCGGCTACAATTGTGATTGACTTCATAGATAGTGAAGCTGATGAGAATAGAAATCGAATGCAATAAGTTCTGACAATGTTCGGTGCTAGTAAAGATTGTTGACTACTTGTTGGGGTTTTCCTGGAAAATTGTGTAGATTAGTACAAGTGGCTGACTGTCACTAATAGTATGAGGAACATGTTGAAAATGCTTTAGGATTTTGTCGTTTGGATGAGCAACAGTAGTTATATTAAGAAAAACGTAATTTCAAATGTCCAAGCAGACACGAGGTAAAGAAAAGAAAGGAAGAAAACATAACAAAATAGCACTCAAGGAATTTGAAGCTTGAAGGAGTTGATAAATCAGATGCTTTTCTTGACTGGGGTAAGAAAAGTAAGAGCTCCTTTTTTTTAAGGATACTACTCTCCTCAATGTCCATTAAAGAATAGCGTGGGACGCCCCACTTCTAATTCTTTTCTCTATCCTCACCTCTAATTCCTCCGCGTATAATCCAATTGAATGTTAATTTACAGACAGCTTAAGCTAGAGAGAAGAAAAAGACCACACCACCTTGTGTTGCAAATCAGCCCATTTTACCTAATCACGCAGAAAATACAGCTATTTGGGATAACAAACATTTACTTCCCCATGAAGCTGTTAATCTTCAACATTATCCAGCAAGGATAGGCTATTTTTTGGGGAACAAATGCACCCCAGAAATGCTGGAGTGAGAAAATATGGAGACCAAATTTGTGGCTCAACTGATGTGGCATATCAAGGCAACCAATGAGGTATTCCTGGGCCCCTTATATGTTGGGGGAGAAAGGCTGCGACATCATTTGGGCCACTAATTTTGGTCCCAAATTTCGGTTAGAGTAGCATTGGTTAATGCACCCATACCCTTTCATGTGGAGAGCTGACATCCAGTGGTTAACAAACGCATCTTGATAGGATTTCTGGAATGATTTTGGAATTACTAGATCATATTCGTACATCCAACTAAACTTTTTCAGGTTGTGTATACAACAAAAGAATTAGGAAGCCAGGAATTGTAATGCATAGGATTTGAACTCAGGGTATCTTGAATCCCATGATGAGTAATTAGAGAGCGAAGTCTGGAACGCTTGATGGAGTCTGATGATTAATTTTTTTTTTTTTTTTTTTGGGGGGGGGGGGGGGGGGTTTGCTACCAGGATTTTGAGGTTTTTGGGATCTGAAAAGGTCTTCTATTTTTCTTCCCCTTCCTCCTGTTCGCAGTTGATCTGCTGGTCTAGTTTAAGAGTTCCATTGCGGTGAGTATAGGATTCAGGCTCAACACATGCAAAGAATAGAAGACAAGTATAAGAGCGATGAAGAAACAACAATGTGCAGGACTTACCGATATGCGAGTGCCTTTTTAGAACTTGAATGCAAGTCACTGGGCATCATTTCATTGGGCTTGGGATTTGTTTGTTCCTGCCATTGTTGGAAAAAAATAAACAAGACAAAAATCATAGTTTGATAGAATATCAAGTGGTGGCTCTCTGATTAGGTGACATTTTCATAGACCATTTGAGAAAGTTGCAATGATTTGTAACAAAGTTTGACATGTAATCCTGAAAAATGTTAAAAGAGTTTCTACTGCATCAAATGTGATGAAGTGTGTTTTTTTTCCCTTGCTAAAGCCGTATGGCTGTGCCATAATCAAATTCAGATTCACCTTGGAAAATTTATTGAGCATTGCTTTAGGCTTTATTATTTATTATCATCCCATTGATAATTGATCAAGACGGCATGATTTTTGCAACAGAGAAACTTGAAAAACATGGTTGAGATTGGATTGTCGGCAAAGCAAGAGAAAGATGATAGGTTTCAGCAGATAAAAAAGGATGTTGTGGAGATGATTAAATTGCAGGTTCCGCTAATGAAGTCCAAGGTACTCTTTGAAAGAATCTCTTTACCAGCCCATCCCAGTTTTTTTCCCACCTGGCGTCCTGTGTTTTCAATTTCCTATTATTTAAACTTTGTTCTATTTGATTTAGAAAGAAATTTGTTTTATTTGTCGGTTCAATTGGTAACAGTCTACTTGAGAATGTTTGCTGTTTCCTGGTGATGCTTGTGCACCATACTGATGACAAATATTGGTTTAATCTATTCGATATGTCTAATTTGACACCAAGTGTGTTATGTGTTTTTTCAGATACTAGAGGAACAATCTGGAGCGTCTGACAGTTTTCAAGAAATTGATACCAAAGAGAAAGAAATCCTTAAAAGAAAATGCAGCATGGATGATGCTTTGGAGGACAAGATATGCGACCTTTATGACCTTTATGTTGATGTAATTATTATTATGAATTATTTAAGGATTCACTTTATGAGAGCTGTTTTCATAGCAGATCTTACTTGATATTTGTTGTCTGGTTCTCAGGGGCTGGACGAAGATGCTGGTCGACAGGCCAGAAAGTTGTATGCAGAGGTAGTTGGCTTGTGCTTGCTTTTCTATACTTTGAGGGAAGGAAGCTATTCACAAATGATTTGCCTATTTTCATGTGAAAACTTCCAGCAACTTGCTGTTCTTTTTCTCTTTCTTGGTTCCCCCCACCCCAACCAAGTAGATCAGTTATTAATTATTCCCTGTTGTGGCTGCTTAAATGCTATTCAATTCTTCCCAGAAAACTTCCTTCACTACTTTTTTTTTTTGCAGCTTGCAAAATTGTGGCCAAGTGGATTCATGGACAATCATGGGATTAAACGAGCTATCTGTAGGGCAAAAGATAGGAGGAGGGCATTTTACAACCGTCATAAGGTATGTATGTTTTCAATCTTGACAGATCTTCCATTGTCATTTCCTAGTATTGTTAGCTGGCTGTATTTGTGGTCAATTCAATTCTTATTGCTTCATAATTATAACTGCACACATATGTACACCACCCAGTATAGTCCCCATTGGTGTGGTTCTGGGAGAGGTAAATGGGTGTAGACTTAGCCTTTGACATTATTTGCAAGAAGTTTCTGCTCTCAAATTTGAATCCAAAACCTTAAGAGTTATTGGGTTGAATTTTAAACACTGAGGTCGTGGATTCGAACATGAGGGTAGCCTTCTTTGCAAATAATGTGAAATGTTAGGTTTGTATTCAATCTACCTTTCCCAGGCCCCCATTAATAGAGATTAAATTGAGTGTTACTTTATTATTTATATGGAAGAAAAAAAATCCATCTACCGTGGGCTCGTTATACATATTGTTAACAGAAGTTATTAAGTTTCTGATTTACTTGCCACACCTTTATGTAGCAATCATTACCTTGTGTATGATGGTTTTGATTGCACTTTGGTTCAAGTAACCATTGTTATTAAAACCGGACCGGATTGGCGGGTCAACCCGGTGAATCGGTAACCAAGCCGGTCCGATCTTTTAATCAGACCGCTTATGTAATTCACCCAGTAAAAGCCGGACTAAACTGGACGATTTCAATTGAACCATTATAACCGGTTTAGACGGGTCAACTTCCTTTTAATAAAAAACTATTAAACTTGGTAGCGTTCTATTAAAAAATGCGCCTACATGTGACCGAAGGGGCTGAAGAATCTTGTATAGGCACATACTGCCTTCAATCTGTTATGACTTGCCGATGTGGGATGTGCTCTTTCCGATGGAAAGTGGTCTCAACTTGCCTTACAATATTATTTGTGATTGTTTTGTCAACTTTTTAAATTATTTCCCAGCTGCCTTCAATTTTTTCTAAGCATATTCATTATTAATAATTATTTTTTAATTTTAAATTTATATAACTGGTTTGACCAATGGACCCATTAACCCGATTCCTCTGCCGGTTCTCCGGTCCGATTCTGATAACATTGGTTTTAACTATGTATGTTTGTGTGCATCCCCCCGCCGGGGGGGGGGAGGTTCCTTATAAGCATGGAAGTTATCTCTGGCTCTATGGACATCCTTTCCCAACATGTAGAGACACAGGGATGTGGCCATTTGTATTCGTGTGCTATTGGAAGAATCAAGGGACCATTTGAGTATGTGCACTTATAGTGCGATCCTGAGAAAAGTTATTTGACATGTCCTAATTCACTTAAAAATTAGGGAGAATTACACCCACACCACCTGAGGTTTATCACTTAATCACTCAGACCCCCTGACATTTGAAATATTACACACAGGCCCCCTGAAGTTTGTATGCGCGTAGCACTTAGACTCCCTGTTGTAAATATATTAGTTAATAAATTACATCCAGACCCCCTAAAATTTGTAAATATATATTACTTAGACCCTTTAAGTTTAAAATGTTATACTTAGACCAAAAATATTTCAATCAAAGGTAAAATATCAAATATTTTAAAGTTTACAATTAAAATTCATGTTCTATTGAATTTTTTATTGAAATAAAATCAAAAATAAAAATTCAATTTTTTCTTAAAATCGTGATTAGTATACAATTATATTGTCTATTAAAATTTAAAATACCAAATTACCTCAATTAAAGCTAAAAGATATTATGTCCATTACAGTTTGACCGTTTGTTTAATTTTTTAGTTTTATTCTAATAGATAGTATTATTATATACTAACTATGATTTTTTTTTTTTAAATAGATTTTTATTTTTGATTTTATTTCAATAAATGACATAATAGAACATGAATTTTGGATGTAAAATTTATGTTATATTATGAATGACTTAGACCCCTTGTTTGATTTTTTAGGTTTATTCCAATAGATAGTATAATTGTATATTAATTACGATTTTTTAAGAAAAAAAAAAATTTATTTTTAATTTTATTTCAATAAATGATACAATATAACATGAATTTTGGTTGTAAAATTTAAAATATTTTATATTTTATCTTTGATTAGAGTATTTTTTGTCTAAGTATAATATTTTAAACTTAAGGGGTCTAAGTATTATATACCTACAAATTTCAAGGGAGTCTAAGTGTAATTTATTAACAGATATATTTATAGTAGGGGTCTAAGTGTTACGCGCGCACAAACCTCAGGGGTCCTTTATGTAATATTTTAAATGTCCGGGGATCTAAGTGATTAAGTGACAAACCTCAAGGGGTCTGGGTGTAATTCTCCCTAAAAATTATGAGTTGAAAAAGAAAAGAAAAAGAACAACATTGTGAAAGTCTAGAATATGTTCTTTTTGTTTTTGCTAGTTAAAAATGAAGATACAGGGTTAACAAGAAATAATAGAGAAACTAAATTGACATAACTTCCCAGTTGAGCGGACAGGCAGAGTGTCCTTCGCAACACAGTCTCGAGCTTGGGAGTTCTTCAGATAATTGTCTTCCTGAGTAGAGCATGGCCAGATCCATTCGGCTAGCTCGTGAGCTGCTGTATTTGAGTTCCTTCTGATCCATACCATGGTCCATTCAGAGTGAATTTTTAGTAGACATTTCAGGTCTGAGATAATTGCATAGATTGACCAGTAAGCTTTGAGGTGATTGAGCAATGTATTGTGCACAACTGTTTGTGATTACTTTGTGAATGTTCAACAAGTGTTTGCGTAGTAGTCTTGATTGGGAACAGTTCAGTATGTCATAGAAATGTCGTTCGTTTGCTTCTGGTGTACAGAAAGTCTGAGGAGTTGTGGGAGGTAATTGAGTCAATATTGAGCAGATCTCGGTCATTCAGATTTGTCATGCCATGCATAGTTTGGAGTCTTTTACTTCTGTTCCAGGACAAATAATGTATATTTGATGGCTGAAAAGAAATATTTAAAGAAAAAAGCGTTTGCCGCTAAAAACCTTCATTCTACATTAGCTGTGATCATAGTTGCTAGTATAATACGATGTGCAATGTCTTGTATGGCCTTTCTGATCTTATTTTTTCCCATTGTATTGTACAATACGTAATACGTATCTTATGGTACTTTCTGATAATAAAACAACGATACACGCAGGACCACTTTTTTGTTTCTACTCTAAGCAGAAAAACGGCATCGTATCGCAAGATTTTTTTAGACATTTTGGTTTGATCTCAAATAGGTGAAGCCCACAATTATCTTCTTCTCCTATGATCCTCTTGCTTCTTCATCTCCATCTTCAAATAGATGTGACCCTAGTTATATTTTGATCTTTGTCACAAAGACAAACAGTTGTGTCCCTTTTGATATCCGTTGTAAACACGCGTCGTACGAAATGAAAAGTTAGTTGAAATGGTATTTATATTATTTTGGACACTATAAATCTATATATATATATATATTTAAACTTGAGCAAGTTTTACAATACATGATACACCACGATACACGATACATTACGTTGGAAAATGGTACGCTTTGAGATACACGATTGACAACTTTGGCTGGGATATCTTGCTGTATTTGCACTTGGTTTGTTCAGTTGGAATGGAATGAGTGATCATTTTTTCAAGGCTACACAGAACAATGAGAGTGTTGGGGAGGGTAGCATTGGATAGCATAGTGGTGGGCCATCCATTGTGAACATGGTTTTAAACTGGGATAATGGTTGACGTGGTGGGTGTAAAGTTAGCTTGAGCATCGGTTACTTTGCAATGGCAATCGGTTCTTTTGATGTAGGTTTCTCTTTTTGCTGAAAACCCCTAAAAGCACGTTTAACTCCTAGTTGTTTTATACATTGTACGAATTTTGGGAAAATTAATTGAAGAGCTTATCAAAGTTTACTCCAGTAAATATTACTTTCTATTATTGGCCTCTGTATAGGAAAACACCCATTGATGATGTAGTTGCATATGTAATTCAGGAAAGCATTGAGAACCTTGGAATTTGCTGGTTATGGTTAAGTGGATTAAGTTGTGTGAGGATATAGTCATTGCGGTTGAAGTCTCTGAAAGATTTTCGCACAGTGCATCTTAGGCTTCGCCCCTCAAGGATAGTATCTATTGTCTTCAGCTCTATTAAGATGAAAAGATTATGTATAGAGGCAATTTGGCTTGCCATTTACCTGACTTTAGTTAGAAAAATTGCAAGACCACGTACAAAAACCCCATATCATGAGTATAGTCAGATTAGGTGACCCTGTTCCATCACTATAGTTTCTGTTTAGGACATAGAGAAGTTGCCGCAAAGCCATTGACTCATAGCACATATGAAGTACTTTCCAATTTGTTCATTTCTGTCAGCATAGCCACAGCATATTATGGAATCTAATTTTTGACAATGGTAATGGGAAAGAAAGTCAGAGTTGATTATGTTAGGTTAGAAGAAAAAGGTCAGACAGCCAGCGCAATCAAAGCAAAAAAGGAAGACAAGTATATAACCTCATGGGAATAGACTCCCTCCCAACCCAGCGTCAAGTGATGTAGAAGTGGCCTCTAATTGGTTATGTGAGCTTGACAATTTAGATGAAGTATCAGCTCGATCATTTGCAGATCTTGCGGTCCATCTAACCTTTGTTAGAAAATTATGAACAGAAAATGGTTTCTGTTGTCATATGGCTCTATGCAAGTTTATTGAATGCTGTCTTCACATCTAGTGTTAGCTTCTGAATTTCCTATTATGGAGTAAGTACTGGATTGTAAAAACTCTTCAATATAAAGTCTTGTACTTTTATCTTGGTATATTCATTTTTGATATGGAAGATTAGTTTAGATGCAGACTTTCCTAGTAACTAAATAGTAGAATTGGTGAAAAATGGAAATATTTATTGGCTTTGAATGCAATTGAATGCATGTGTTGCAAGGGAGAAATAGATGTAAAGATAAAGAAAAAAATATAGTACCCCTTGCATTTGATATTGATAGTCTTTTGTTAGCAAGTCAGTTTCCTTATGTGACAAATTTTAATCAAAAATTTTCAAGGAATATAATTTCTAACATAAAAAAAAGACTTGCCATTCTCTATGTAAACAAACTGGTTCGTGGTGTTATATTGGTATGCCAGGTTGCTAAACCGTGTTTTGTGTATCATCTTCGAAAAATAACGTATCGTTAATTGTAACGTATTACATACCGTAAGATGCATTCAATTTTAAAAAATATATATATTAAAAACATATATCAATACATATATAAATACTAGTGAGGAGTCCGTGTGCAAGGCTCGCTAATTAGAGCCCATTTTTTGTGAGATAGTTGGTGCACACAGACATTGCACGTGGACTTTTTTGAGTCTGAAATTTTGCATACCAAACTCGAATCTCACACATGTCGCCTCTTTTGAGAACTCTAATCTCAAACCTCTAGAAGATGGTTGAAGAAGAAATTAAAACAAGTGAACATGCCCCAAAAGAGTGAAAGAATGAGCTAAGAAAAGGAGTGGATAATATTTACCCAAAAAAGGGTGGATAAAGTGATTTACAATAGCCCTTCATACACTCTAATGCAATAATTGTTGGGCAACAATTCAACAGATTGAAAGGTAATTTCTACCCAATTAGGCATCAAGTGTAAATAAGTAATACACTGAACTACCACCAGCACCAAACAACAATATTGCATTACTATTAATTATCAAGAAGTCTCAACATGTGCACTTACGCACGAACCACATGGGCATTTAAGCTCACACCTAGTGGTGCATTTTTGCCACCACCTCCCTATATAATTCATCCACCTACATAATCATATATATATTCAATGAATTTATAAAAGACTGAATATTGTTTTATCTTAATAAATAAATAAACAATAACCAAGGGAGGAGAATTCATGGACAATGAATGATTTTCTATACAAAACCAATGCATAATAATAAACCAATAGAGTGAGCCTCTTGTTGAACTTCAAGGGTAGCTGTTGCAATTGAGATAATACACATACAATATTTCATCAATGTTTCAGTTCTAGCAACAACAATTAGCTTTTAAGAGAGGCCTTCGCATTTGTAACAAACAACATGAAAGAAGAAGTACACAGTCGCAACTGAAGATAGACGTTGAGGCCCCTTTGGTTATTGTGGATATTTTTGGTAATCAAAAGTTTTTCAAGTTGTAGACTTTTCATAGTAAAGATATTGATAATGAAACTTTCTAGACCAACATAAATGCATTTGGAGATAAATTTGTACATTGTCTAAATGTAGTAAGCTACATAATATTACAAAGACGACCATTAAGTGTGTGGTGATTTTACTATTTTTTTATTATATCACGCAATTATGGTTATGTAATTTTCCAATATTAGTTTTTTGTCAGCATGTGAGTTTTGTCGAAAACTTTAAATCATCCATTCTCATCGTAAAAACTACAATGTAGCGAAATAGTTTCGTTCACTTCTAACATTAATTCAACATTAAATGCAAAAATAACTCAAAATTGAGAAAGTAAATGTCTGGCGGTAAGGAAGAATTCAAGGATTGCTCGTCGCTCTCAATAATCACCATGGAATATATTTCTAGATTAAAACACCCATTAAAACAAGTATTGTTTGAAAACCTTCTTATTATCTAAAGCCAAAGCATTTATACTAATTCCTCGCTTACGGCGACTTAAATTGAGTTGTCAACCAGATGCACTCCTTTATACATCTACAACTGCAAAATACCAAAAAACCAAAAACAATTACCTAATTACATCACCACAATTGCAATCAAATAGGGTCTATTCAAAGAAAAAAACAAACCTCAATATAGGGCTTGAAATCATTCAATATAGTTCCAAATGCACATAATACGTGATCAATATTTTGATAACAATCTGTCTGCAGTGAAAAAAAGCAGAATGCATTTCCTGTCAAGGAAAAACAGCATATAGGCCCTTGAAAAACCAGTCATACTATAGCCTTTTTTTAAAATTAAAAAAAAAAGGTGAAGAATAGTCGAGAGCTAACATATCATAACTAATGTACTTCCTATAGCACCATCACAAAACCCAATAGAATTTGCTTAATCCTTTATCAGGTTAACTCAATAAAATTCTAAAAGTTCATAATTAAGAGTTCATTGACAATCAAGTTAGCCTCACTATTTTCTTTTTTCACAAAACCAAATGAGTGTCCAATAATCAAGAGTTCACACCTCATTATTTGGTAACATCTTAGTCATTCTTCAATGTCCCTAAACCAAAACAATAACAAATTAGATTTGATTAAGCTCAA
Organism: Ilex aquifolium; assembly: GCA_951799425.1. Taxonomy (NCBI): domain Eukaryota; kingdom Viridiplantae; phylum Streptophyta; class Magnoliopsida; order Aquifoliales; family Aquifoliaceae; genus Ilex; species Ilex aquifolium. The sequence goes on from OX637406.1 coordinate 14,013,127, forward strand.
AGAATCCCACAATAAGATAAGGTTAAATTAAACAACAAACAACAAATCAGATTAGCAATAAAATCAACAATAATGAAAGCCATTTAACTAAATAAACAAACTCCTTTTTCTTTGGCTTTGCCCAAGAAAATGTTTCAATACAATAAGAGTTTTCAGGCAAGATGTTAATAAAAATTTTCAAAGCTAAACCTATACTATGAGTCTATGCTATAAGGTGTCTAATCGATCACCAATGCATATGTCATACAACATATATGTTGCAGTATCATTCTTTATTCCTTTTTCAAAGAGACTTCTAGTGGCAACTTGTATAAATGTGGTACACATCTTTGTACCTAATCCTTTTCGCTGAAAACTCACATTCTACTGTGCAATATTGTGATTGGTCTTTCCTCGTCTAATTCCATAGAGTCGAATATTCTCACAAAAGGAGTTAAATAAGAAGCTAAACGAGTAAGGTAAGTTCCAATATCACATCAATGTGAAAAAGGCAATAGCATCCCAAATTGTCCCTATATCAATTACTTCAATTCAACGCAGTGTTCCTAAAAGATTTCCCACTTTGGACCCTTCCCATTAACAGCCCAAAAAATTATTCTTGCCAATGAAAAATCCGAAATTGCTTAAGTTTTAATCAACTAACATTTCACGTAGGCACAAACCTTATGAGATTATTCTTGCAAAAGTTAATCAGGAATGAAATAAGTATACCATATCAGTCGAGATAATTATGTCAACACGAATATTTTGGCATCAATCATAAGCATTATTCACAATAATAACAGTAACTTAGAATTAAAATCCAAGAAGGTTCTATCTATCTACATGTTCGAATTATTGACGTTGATGTAATATTTGGCTTTCCACTTAGGCTATCAAAATATTAAAAATATACATTGCCAAAGCAGTTTCCAAAAAACACATATGCTTTTAGGAAAATTGAGAGGAGCTTTGGAATTCACCTAATTGGAGGTTTTATATGGCAAAACCGAAGTGAATCAGCTAGTGAGCCTATCCCAAGATTCCTCCTCACGAAATAACACAATTGTAAACCCTAAAACTAAATAATTGAAGTAGGGAGGTGGGTTAAATTTCAGTGTGTTAAATTACGTATGTTCTATTGCAATTTAACACACCTCCTCAGTTTGTGTGAAATTGGGAGGGTGGGTGTCTTAAATTGCATGTGTGTGTGTGTGTGTGGATGTGTGATTATGGGTGAGGGTGTAAAACTAAGTGGGTAGGTGTGTGAGAAATTTGGGGTGTGTGTGTTGGGTGGGGTTGGGGTTGGGGTTGGGGTGGGCAGTGTTTTGAAAAGCTCGCCTAGGCAAGAAGCGAAGCGAGGTGAGGATCTGTCGCCTTGAGCATCCCAGACGAAGCGAATGTGGCTGAAACGAGGAAAAAACGAGTGCCTTGCGCTTAAGCGAAAGGCGAGAAAAGCGACGCATTTGTAAAGTTGCCTTCTTTTTATTATGGACCGTTGGATTGGGTGTGTGGGTGCCTGCATCGTGCCAAGAGTGTGGGTTTGTGTGTGTCGGTGTGTGCACAGGAAAGAGAGGAGAGGAAGAGTAAGGGTGTGTGTGTCGAAGTGGATGGGTGAAATAAGACTAATCTTATACCAAGTTGTTAGAGTTTGCCGGGGATGGAACTAGGTCGTCGGAGAAGAGAAATGTGTCAGAGATCGGAGAAAAATGGGGGAGAGAGAGAGAGAGAGAGCATGCAAGAGAGATGACAGGAGTGAAAAGATAGGATGTTGGAGTGTTAGTGATAAAAAAGCAAAAGATCTTGTCTATGCAATGTGTTCTTTTTTAGTTGACGAGCGCACAAGATTTCTTTTTCAGTTGCACCTTTATTTTCAGTATATTTTCAGACGAATTTGAGTGTATTGAAAAGAAGTGTGGGTCCCAGGTTTTAAATGTAGTGATAAAATATGACAAAGACTTGACTTTACTCGATATTTTTTCCATAATGTGGGGTCCATGATAAATACATCATTTTCTTGTCTGGCTTTGTTTTGAAAATTCTGATCTCTCTATTGACGAAAAAAAGCATTCGCTCTTTTATAATATAGGCCATAGTGTCCAACATAATATATATACGATTTCATCCCACTCATCATCCCATGTGATGCGTGTTTGCAATAGAGATCGAAAGAGACAACCTTTCATCTTTGCGGAAGAGGTTGAAATACAGCAATGTTTTTGTTTGTTTGAAGAAGGAAAGAAGCAGGAGAAGCAAAATAGGATAGGATCGCAACAGCAGATGGTTGCGGGTTTCATTTGTTTGAGGTCATACCAAAAAAGGAAATTTTTTTACAGGAAACAATGTCACTTCATTGGTTGAGTAAAAAATTGTAAAACATTAAAAAAAAAATGATCTTATCTGTACCGTATCATTTTTACACTAGATTGTAATGTACCATAAGATGCCTATTGCGTATGGTAAGATACTAACAGATATGCTGGTATGTGTAATAATTAACGGTCTATGCTGTTTCATCTCATCAATACCACAAAAACTGTGCAACTACAGACTGAAGAAACTGAAACTTGATTTTATGCTTAAAAACAGGTGCATGCCTATTGCTTAAAAACAAATGCATGCCTAGAAGTCTTTAGTGGATCTTGCATCTGTTTGATATGTGCAAAAAGTAAACCATATTGGTGACATTAGATTTGAAAAATCTTAATCTTAGTGGGTGGATATTACCCACATTGATTAACAAAGAGGTGTGTGTCCAATGGCCATATATAAACTAGATGTAACAGTAATATGCTAAACTTTTCCGTTTGTCAGATGGAAACCAGGAAATTGCCAGAGGGGGTTAGGGTGGTGATTGCTCTAAAACTATTGTTTCATGTGGACTGCTCTAATTGTTTTCCATATGTTTGTGTTCAGGATCATGAGAAAATGAAGAGGAAGAAGATGTTGATGCCAAAGTCTGAGGAGACTGTTCGAGTTGAGGCTAGTTCAACTGCTCAGCCACAACATATGCAAGAGAAGTCGGTTACTGATTCAACTATTCCTGGTCTAACCTCACTCAATAGGCCTGTGTCCAGCACAGCGGCAGCAAATACAGTGATACAAATGCCCAACATTGTTATGAATGCTCCTAGCGTGGACCGGTCCAAGCAAGAGATGGTTAAGGGTAGTTCTGGTAATTCCAACAACACTAGGACAACGGACGCTTTGACAAAAAAGAAGGTAAAGAGGAAGCCAGAATCAACGTTGACTGAAGCTCACTTCCGTCCGGATAAATTGAGTTCCGTACAAGTAGAGTTAAAGCACAAGTCCCACAAACAGGCTGCTGGTCCTCTCCAAAGACCAAACGTTCAGTTGGCTGCTGCTACGAGCTTTGAACAGGACGGCAGACAAGATGTAGCTTAGGAAATTATGGAGGTGTTCTTTTAGCACGCATCGTTTCCATTTTGGCAGCTTTATTCTTTTTTGTGACCAACTAATCGTTTTCGTTTCTTAGGTTATGGAGGTGTTCATTTAACGGGCTATTCAGCTGCTCTTGATAGTTAGGGTTAGGGCAATATGTGGTTTGGAAATCTGACTCGGTGATTTGCTGATGAAATCATGGTGGGTTGAATATTGGGAAAGAGATGAAGGTAAGAAAATGAATCGAAAAAATGAGAATGAAAATAGAATAAGATGCTATGTCATTCTATTGACATAGCGTGGGAATTTGTACTTGTGACTGCAATGTGGATATTGTAAAACCCGAAAAAAAAATTATTAAAATCTTAATTAAAAGAGTAAAATAGTAATTAATTGTTAAAACGTGAATTTTTATATAATTCAGATGACGGAACGGACCTTACCGTTGGATTTATCTTGTGAACTCTAGCTACCCAATAAATTTTTGTAAAATTTTGAGACAGTTGAATTTTTCACGTGTTAAAAAGTAATCGGGTGTCGTGTGATTAAAATAATTATAATCAGATTTTATTTACGAGACCCGAAAAATAATTTAAAGTTAATTTAATAAAAATATATTAAACTTAAAAATATACGAGATTTAATTGATTCAGAATAAAATTTGATCCGTTAAAATTAAACGTGTGGTGTAATGTGGACCAAATATTTAAAACTATATAAAGCGGAAGACAAAAGTGTTGTCTTCCACTTATGCAGCACTCCACCGTTCAGCCAGAGAAAAAAAAAAGATAAGGAAAAGGAAAAAATCAAACTTCTTGATCTTCTTTTTCAGATCTACAAAGATTAAACAATTTAATTGTTTCGGGCCAAGAATTAAAGTTGTTCTACGCAACGAGAGTTACGCAATTACACCAAAGATTGCATTTTTCTCCAAAAATATCAAAGACGATAATCTATGACTAAGGCTTGGGAAGCAAAATTCGGGCTTTCCTTAGAGTTCTATTACGTGGGTTCACGCTACGAGATGTAGAGTTTTCCCTATTTAGATGTAATTTCACCCTAAAATATGACATATGAAATAGGTAGGCTAAGGATGTATATCACATGTTAGTTCTTGATTAGTGTAACTAGTGGGTCAAATATAGGATTTATAATTAACCTTGTAATTAGTAAAATTCTATTATAATTAACTTGGTGTAAGTTAATGTTAGTGGTTTAAAACATGTTAATTGTACATTAGCATGACTTGATGTTTTAATGACATATCAAGTTTAATAAAATAATTAGCTTGTTATGCGATTATGAAATAATATGTATGTTAAATAATTATTTAGCATATGATTAGTGTGGTGGACTTGTGCTTATGTTTATAGAATTAATAAACATGTTGCCATGTTGGAAGTAATAAGCATTCTAGTTGTATAAATTGATGTGCCCTCTAGGTGTTTGTTTAAATGTCTAGGTGAATACAAGTACGTTAGTTGAGTTGATTATCTTACATAACATGCTTGAGATTGTGTTGAAAATGTCAGTATATTGCATTCATTATGTAATGGACATTGTAAATGATACCAAAGACAATTACACATTGTATTGCATTTATGCATGAGTTGCACTACATTCATGGACATTAACATGGGTGACAGTATGTGCATCGTATGAAATCAATCACCACATAAGTGGTTGATCGTGGGCTCGGGAAAGTCGCACTAAAGTTCGGCTGAGCATGCACACACTGGTATGAAATCAATCACCACATAAGTGGTTGATCGTGGGCTCGGGAAAGTCGCACGAAAAATTAAATGGATAAACATGTCGGGATATAGCAAGAAGGGCTAGATTCTCCCTCAGGTACAAGACCCGCTTAATTGGTTTATACACTTTTCGGCGGTGCAATTCTAGAAAAGTGTAACGGTGAAAACGGAGCTGCAGGTGGGATGTTCTGAAAATCCGTTGATGGTGTGGTGTCCTATTGGTGAAATACCATAAATCATTTCTCCACAAAGACACAAGAAAATGAATTAATTAGTCATTGAGTGTACATAACACCAATGACGGGGGCTTGGAATGTCTAGATACATACGCATGACATTGCATGTGTTGTGGGAGCTCAGGATGGGGCTCGGTGTTGGTATTGCGTGTGTGAGTCTCATCTCATGGCATGACATTATTTATGGCATTTGTTCATAATAGATATATTTGAATGAATGCATGAAATGATTGTTGCATGTGACATTTCATATGCATTTGGGTTGAGAGGTATTCTCTATAAGAGTTACCATATTGAGCATTGGCTCACCTTTTATGGGAATAATTTTTAGGCATGTCACGCCCCGAATTTTTTTTCTTTTTCAAAATAAAAAAAAAATACCCGGGCGTGATTAAGGAATAAAGTCACACGTAACTTACAATAACCTTCCTTGTAATATTATATTCAGCGTATGATTACATAATCCTCACTTGATCAGTTAAAATACTCTTGATACAACATAAAGAGAAATAATAATAGCAGTCTCTATCCATCGTCCATTCAACATATCCTCCTGCCCGATTTCATATTTCTAAAAAATGTTAAATAGGGATGAGCTCACCAGTTCAGTAGGATAACGTTTATCAATGACTATCAAGGTTTTAGAACAATGCATAATATAATTAAACAACAGGTAAATGCAGGAATAGAACAAAGTAATGAATCCAATAAATAAATTTCAGCACATATCGATCGTATAAATCCGTCAATTTTCTGGTCTACACATGAATTGCCTCCGGAGAAAAACTTTGGGGTCTCGCACCCTAGGGAACCCAATGCCCTTCTTGCTTTTCTAGGAACACCAATACCGGGAATTATGTGGTGTCACACAGGCTACCACGACAACCGATATTACTAATCAGTAAACCCAAGGACTAGTAAGAATCTTGTGAATTCTCGCAAGAAACACGCATCTACTAACCATTTGCCCTCGATTATGTGCATCCATAGTAATTTCATCAAAATCATAAAATAGAGTCATATCGTGTTCAGACCCAACCACAAGTAGGAAATCAAACACTAAATAAAAAAAACATTTTATATGCAACTTGGTTTCACAAGATAATTAGGGTCTCGATAAAAAAATTATAACATGTGCATGATCACAATTTATTTATAAAACCCAAGTTCGACCCCATGATTAAAGCGATATAATATTACATTATATAATTAAAAATAGATTTGATATGAAGCCCCCCCCCAAACATGCATGAAATGCATCAATGATAGTAAAAGATAAAAGAAACCCTACCTCTGACGTATCTGTAACTCAATACCATGTACTGTGTGAAATAATATTTTAGAATAAAAATAGGTAATAAGGATTTAATGAAACTAAAAAATTTTGGAGTAACTGACGAAAAATAACGATACTTGAATTTGATCCAAAAATATTTAATGATGATCAAATTCAAGTGATCTAAATCTATCAAAATTTTAAAAATCTTACCCAAATCTTTAATCGCAAGATCAAATTCCTAGGTTGACAAAATTTTGACCATTTCCTTCCCTTTTCTCTCTTTATCTTCTTTCCTCACTTTTTTTTTCTTTCTGCCGTGGTGTTCAAAAGATCACAAGCCCAAAGCCTTGGTCTCCCATGTCAGCCATGAGATCTTTCAATGACATCATATGGACAATTGTCCATTTTGTTTGTCTTATGTTCTATTTTTTTTTTCTTTCTTTCTTTCTTGCACGTTTTAAATTCCTGCAACCCATGTTGAAGGACACTTGTCCTCTACACACACACACACACACACACACAGATATATATATATATATATATATATATATATATATATATATATATATATATATATATATATATTTATTTATTTATTTATTTATTTATATTTCTAGATATATTCGTTCATCATATTATTTCGAAATTTGACCTGATTTATAGTCATTTGACTCGTTTTCGCGTGAAGAGTCTATATTTGAGGTCCATTTGTTCATAAAAAAATAAATCTCAATTATATAGAATCATAATTAATGACCTAATTAGCGTGTTAATGATTAATTTATATACGGATCGTCACAATCTACCCCCCTTAAAAAGAATTTCGTCCCCTAAATTCGATACTAACATTGAGAGTTAAAAAAGGTAGGGATATCTTGTACGCATATCTACTTCCAGTTCCCACGTGGCTCCTTCAATACCATGATGTTGCCATAGCACCTTTACGAGTTGTATAACCTTGTTATGTAATATTTGCTCCTTTGTATCGAGAATTTGCACAGGTTGTTCTTCGTACGTTCCATTTTCTTGAATTCGGACATCCTTCCAGTCAATAATATGAGACGCATCTGGCTCACATTTCCTTAACATGGATACATGAAACACATCATGTATTCCTGACAACGGAGCTGGCAAGACAAGCTGATAAGCTACATTTCTAATGCGTTGTACTACCTCGAAGGGTCCCATGTATCTGGGAGGCAACTTACCTTTTTTCCCAAATCTCAATATTCCTTTCATAGGGGATACCTTCAAGAATACATAATCACCCACTTGAAATTCCAAGGGTCTCCTCATTTGATCTGCATAGCTCTTTTGTCGACTTTGAGCTAATCATAGCCGATCCCGAACTACTTGGATCTTCTCAGTGGTTTCTTGGACAATTTCTGGACCAAATAAAATGTTCTTACCAGCTTCGGCCCAACATAGAGGTGATCTACAAGGTCGTCCGTACAGAGCCTCATACGGAGCCATGCCAATACTTTTTTGATAGTTGTTGTTGTAAATAAATTCCACCAATGGAAGATGTTCATTCCAACTGCCCTTGAAATCTAGAGTGCAAGCTCGTAACATATATTCCAATATTTGGATCACCCTTTTAGATTGACCATCTGTTTGAGAATGGTAGGCAGTACTAAAATGCAACTCGGTTCCCATGACTTTTTGTAAACTTTGCCAAAATTGAGCCACAAAGCGAGTATCTCGATCCGACACGATTGATAATGGTACCCCATGTAATTTTACAATCTCCCGTATATAAAATTGACTTAACATAGCTAGAGTGTCAATATTCTTCATGGCTAAGAAATGGGCTGATTTGGTGAGTCGATCCACTATAACTCATACTGCATCGTGTCCTTTTGTAGTTCTAGGCAAACCGATCACAAAATCCATAGTGATATGATCTCATTTCCACTCTGGGATAGGTAAGGATTGTAACAACCCACCAGGTTTCTGATGCTCTATTTTTACTTGTTGTCATATGGCACATCGAGCTATAAATTTAGCCACATCCTTCTTCATTCCTTTCCACCAATATTGGCGCTTCATATCATGATACATTTTTGTGCTGCCGGGATGTATGAAAAACTTAGAGCGATGGCATTCCCTGAGTATCTCTTCTTTTAACTGAGCACTATCGGGTACACACAGCCTTCCTTGATATAGTAATTCTCCCTTTTGTAACCACCAATTCTCAAGAGCGTTCCCATCTTCCAGTTGGGTGCGGATTGATTCTAGGTAGGAATCCGAACGTTGTAATTCAACAACTTTTTTTACGGAGGACAGGTTGAGCAACGAGATTAAACAAACGTGGTTGACCTTCTACTTCACCCATCTAGATGTCATAGTCCTCTAGTGCCTCCCTCAATTGACATTTGTCCTTCATCACATTGGTCACTGCTCTTTGCGATTTTCTGCTCAATGCATCAGCTACCACGTTAGTTTTTCCTTACCTTCCCTCTTAGGATTGATCTCCGTATCACTAGGTAGAGTGCCTTGAGGTCGGTTGTTAATGGCATTAGCAAGCTGACCCATTTTATTTTTCAGGTTTCGGATTAATACTTCCATACTGTTCATCCTTGTCTCATTCTGTGATCTGTACCTGGAAAACAGCTCCTCCAAATTTGACTTCTTTTCTTGTTGTGGTGGAGTTTGATTCTGAAAACCTGGTGGGAATGATTGTCTTGGAGCAGAGGTTTGGGCTTGATTATTATTCCATGAAAAGCCCGGATGATTCCTCCAACCAGGGTTATAATTGTTGGAATTATTGTTATATTGCTGCCTGTTGTGGTTACCAATGTATTATACCGACTCTGGACTAATTGCACATTGATTGCTCGGATGGTTCCCGGCACATAATTCATAAACAACTGCCACACTCTGAATAGGTTGCACTCCTAAAGCATCAATCTTCTTTGTCAACGTAGCAACTTGTGCAGCAATTGCAGTAACTGTATCGACTTTATAAATCTCTGCCACCTTTGGCTGATTGATCCTTGTAGAGGGCCACTGATAATTATTGGCAGCCATCATCTCCAATAACTCATAAGCTTCATCGAAAACTTTTCCCATTAATGCCCCTCCTGCAGCTGCATCGATACTGGTTCGGGTAGCACTAAACAACCCGTTGTAGAACGTTTGAACTTGCAACCACTCAGGAATACCATGGTGAGGGCATTTTCGGAGTAAGTCTTTGAATAGCTCCCACGCTTCATATAGAGTCTCAGAATCATGTTGTGCGAATGATGTGATGTCGTTCCTCATCCTTGCAGTTTTAGCTGGTGGAAAGAATTTAGCTAAGAATTTTTTAGCTAAATCTAACCACGTAGTAATAGAACCCGGCGGCAATGAATGCAACAAACTCTTCGCCTTATCACGAAGTGAGAAAGGAAAAAGTCGGAGTCTAATCGCATCTTCAGAAACCCTATTGTATCTGAATGTGTCGTATATCTCCAGAAAACTCACCAAATGATTGTTTGGGTCATCGTTAGGCAAACCCCCAAACTGCACTGAATTCTGAATCATTTGAATGGTACCCGGCTTGATCTCGAAATTATTTGCTTGAATTGCGGGCCTTTGAATGCTCGATTGTATTTCCGTCACAAGCGGCATAGCATAATCCCTTAACGATTTCTGTTCATCTTCAGTCATAGCTTATTGGTTGTTTACTTCTTGACACTGTTTTTGCAAGTTTCGGAGTCTTCTTTCAATTTCGTCTTCGTACGGTAGTAGTTCCTGACCTGTAAATCGTGTTTGCATATAAAATTCAAGAGTACTTGCGGAAATAATTAAAACAAAAAATAAAATAAGTTTAAACTAAGATCAAATTGATTAAAATTAATATTGAAATAATTACTAGAATAGTTCCCCGGCAACGGCGCCAAAAACTTGTTGTTCAAATTTGGTATTGACAATTTACGTGCAAGTATACACGATCAACAAGTAATAAAGTGATAAGTAGAGTATCGTTCCCAAGGAGAATTATTACTAATAAATTCCAAATACTAACTTTATATCAATTCAATTTTATTTAAACAATTGGAATTAACTATGGAATGACTAAATTAAAACTAAATCTAATCTTAACAATCAATGGTTGAATTTACCGGATAAAAGAAGTTAAGATTACAATTTCCCCTAATGCTTCGTATAAATCTTTCCACTCTCTTTTTAGCTAATTGATCAAAATAAGTTGTTAACTGTGACTTCAAAATTATTTATCAAACCTCTTCCGATAGTAAGATAAACATATCTCTCCCAATTAAATTACTATATTCCTATGTAAAATAAGTTGGAATAGATTCATTAAGTTTGAACTCTCATAAAAGTTACACACGACATATAAGTATATTTATATCCTATATACAAACTCAGCTATTCAATCCTAAGAAGAATTAACCAGACGCATGTCATCATATTCATATCTAAACCTAGAATTCATCTTCCAATTTCATCTAGGTTATAAAATTAATTGTTGGCCACATAATCATATATTAAGCACAATTTATGACAAACAACTCATGTATGATCAACAAGAACTAGAAACGAGAGTAGATCAATTTATCTAAACATTAGGTTCCGTTGCAATCTTAATAAAAAATTTAGTTCATAATATAATTGAAAAACATCATCCTCAAATTAAACAACATCTCAAAAAATCAAGAACTAAAAGTAAGAGAAAATGAATGAAAACTTAGTTGCAATCTTCAATCTCTCTCTAGTCTTCAATCCCGATTTTCTTCGCGTCGCTTCTTTCGATTCTTGCCTTTAATTTTCTATCAATCATTGGTCTTTCTTCTTATGTTAGCAGCCCCCAAAATCAGTCTATTTATATCTCCACTCAAACCCTAGCATATATGTCGCATTAGAGTCCAATTTCGGGTCAAAAACAAGTCAAAATTCACGTCCCGAGCCAACACAAGCGCATCAGCGCTGAAAATCAGCGCAGGGGCGCAGGGGCGCTGGTCCTCTTTCAAGCCTAAAGTTGCCCTTGTTGCTTAGTCTTCAAAAATTCAACACTTAGGCTCCAAATTGACATTGTTTCCTTCCAAATGATCATGTTTCCTTCCAAATGATCATCCCTACAAAATAACATCAAAACACACAAAACAAATAAAAAGTAACATAAAATATTTGAAAACTTGCAATTTCATCAAACCGAAAGTACTCAATTCGTAGGTATAAAACCCACTCATCAAACATCATACCCGATACCACTTTCGGGTATAGTAAGGATAGGTGACGTGGTCAACTTCTCCTTTAAGATATTAAATGCATGTTCACATTCTTTGGTCCACTCAAACTTTTCTCCTTTTCGGGTGAGTTGGGTCATTGGCATAGCTATTCTAGAAAATCCTTCCACAAATCTTCAATAATACTCTGCCAATCCCAGAAAACTTCAAACTTCTGTTACATTGTTAGATCGATCTCAATTCGTTACTGCTTCAACCTTAGCTGGATCTACTGTCATTCCTTCTTCAGATACTACATGCCCAAGAAATTTGATTTCCTTCATCCATAACTCACACTTACTTTTCTTGGCATACAACTTGTGTTCCCTTAGTGTTAATAACACTTGGCGAAGATGTTGTATATGCTCTACCCGGTGCATCATGTCCATGAAAGTTGTAGGTGTATTTGTAAGTCCAAAGGGCATCACCAAGAATTCAAAATGTCCATATTGAGTATGAAAAACTGTTTTGGGGATATCCTCCTCTCTGATTCTCAATTGATGGTACCCAGTTCGAAGATCAATTTTGGAATAGTAACGAGAACCTCTGAGTTGATCAAACATGTCATCAATACGTGGTAGAGGATATTTGTTCTTTATTGTTACCCGATTCAACTTCCGATAGTTAATACAGAGTCTCAGCGTATTATCTTTTTTTTTCACGAAGAGTATAGGAGCACCCCAAGGCGACGTGCTTGGTCGAATGAATCCAACAGAAAGAAGTTCATCCAACTGTTTTCTTAATTCCTTCAACTCTAATGGTGCCATACAGTAAGGGGCAATAGATATTGGCTCTGTACCAGGGTATACCTCAATAGTAAATTATATCTCTCTTTGTGGGGGTAGTCCAGGTAATTCTTCAGGAAATACATTAGGAAAGTCACACATTACCAAGATGACATCAACTGTAATCTTACCTAGTTCTTCCCCAATTAAGTTGGCAAGGAATTCCAAACTACTTTTGTTCCTTGCGGAGAACGGATGCGAATAGTGACATTTGCTTATGAATTCGAACTCTACATCTCCCGGTACAAAATTTGATTTTCTTACTGTAACAATCTATGATGGCATGATAGCAAGATAGTAGGTCCATTCCAAAAATTATGTCGTATCCCATTATTTCTAAGACAACTAGGTCCACAATCAACTCGCTCTCCTCAATTCAGATTATGCAATTTCTGCATACCCTAGCCGTTTCCAAGAAATCTCCTATAGGTAGGTTTATACACAATGAGCGACCCAAATGATCGAATTCTAACCCTAATGCAACAACATATGAAGTGTGATTGAAAGAATAGGTTGCCCCCAGATCAAATAAAATACGTGCCCAATAATTATAAATAAGAACGATACCTTCAATCACTTCGTTAGAGACGTCGTTATCCGGTGTAGTCATTGCAAATTTGGACTCATATTGTGTGACTGTCAGATTACGTTGTTGCAACTCTAGGAAGTCAGAGAATATTTTATCTCTTACGGACTCAGGTAAATATTTATCATTAAACACTTTTTTGAATGTGGTCCACGTTATTTGGTCTACGTCCCTCATTCTTTTTACTGTATCCCACCAGTGATCAGCTTCACCTTCAAAAAGATAAGAGGCCAAGGTAACTCGTAACTTTGGAGAAATATCCATGTCATCCATTACCTTTTTCACATGTCGAAGCCACCTTTCTACATCAAGTGGCTCTGTATTTCCTTGAAAGGCAGGGGGACGTTGTCGTAGAAATTCTTTGAGTATCATCATTCTTCGCGTTTCAGCCATATTTGCTTGTTCCTGAACTGTTTGTTGTATTATCGTAGTATGGTTATTTTTTCCTGCTTGTTGGCGTGCCAAAGTGGTCAGTTCTCTTAGACACTGGTAAATGCCGCTCATGGTGTCCTACGGTGCCGGAGGGGACTGGTTTTTGGTGGACGTCTTCTGTTGGTCATGAGATGTGTTTCTCTCCATCTTATAATACATAGTTCATGATATTATAATTATATTTACAAACTACCACCACATTCAAAAACTAAGAACAATTCTAATTTCAGATAGTTAGCAAAAATCATGCATCTTAGCATCTTAATTGAAAAAAAGGGTTACACTTAGTTTACTATCCCAGATACTACTATTTCATACAGGCAAAAGATCTAGGATAGTCACAGTTAGGTGATTCATTATTATATAAAAATATCACTATTCTAGGGGTTACCATATCTACAAGCAAAAGTTCCTAGATTAGTAAGGTCAAAAGTGAGATCAGAGATTCAAAGCTTCATGCCCCTTCTCTAGGGCGCACATTCACAGAACCGACAGACAATGCATGATTGTTTCCCTCAGGTGGTATAGCATCTGGGGCCACATTGGGTTCACTGGATCTGAGGTTCAACCATCCATTAGTATTAAACGGGTTAGGAGCTTCAGTTGATTGTCCCACATTAGCTACAGATGTGGCCCATTGGAGATCTGGTACTACTAATCCATCTATAATCTCCTGATAAAGGGTGGGGTTGGTCTCCATACTAAGCACTTCACGGATTACCCTCAGTTGTGAGGTTAGCCGGTGGTGCACCAATCTATTTTGCTCAGCAAAAGGTGTAAAAGGCCAAGTATTGGCTACATCCTAGACCTCCCGGACTAGCAGATTGTAAGCTTCTAGACTGACTCTATCACTTCAAACTTCATTAGTTATTGCAGACCCCATGTTAGTTTGTGTCATGTAGATATCGTCTCATGCTGCCATACATATATTCATTACAAGGTTAGCTTTATAGATATAGAGATAAACTGTCCATAACGAAGCATGTTCAGTACTAGTAAATTAATACAAACTATTTATTCTGACTAATCTATTTTCTATAATTCTCATGTAAGACCTAATTCCTAGGCTCTGATACAACTCTGTCACGCCCCGAATTTTTTCCCTTTTCAAAAAAAAAAAAATTACCAGGGCGTGATTAAGGAATAAAACCACACGTAACTTACAATATCCTTCCTTGTATTATTATACTCAGCGTACGATTACATAATCCTCACTTGATCAGTTAAAATATTCTTGATACAAGATAAAGAGAAATAATAATAACAGTCTCTATCCATCGTCTATTTAGCCTATCCTCCTGTCCGACTTCATATTTCTGAAAAATGTTAGATAGGGATGAGCTCACCAGCTCAGTAGGATAACGTTTATCAATGAGTATCAAGGTTTTAGAACAGTGCATAATATAATTAAACAACATGTAAATGCAGAAATAGACAAAAAAAAAAAATAGAACATAAGGCAAACAAAATGGACAACTGTCCATATGATGTCATTGGAAGATCTCATGGCTGACATGGGAGGCCAAGGCTTTGGGCTATAAATAGCCTGCCTTGTGATCTTTTGAACACCACGGTAGAAGAAAAAAAAAGAGTGAGGAAAGAAGAGAAAGGGAGAAAAGGGAAGGAAATGGTCAAAACCTTGATAGTCATTGATAAACGTTATCCTATTGAGCTGGTGAGCTCATCCCTATCTAACATTTTTCAGAAATATAAAGTCGTGCAAGAGGATAGGCTGAACGGACGATGGATAGAGACTGCTATTATTATTTCTTTTTATGTTGTATCAAGAATATTTTAACTGATCAAGTGAGGATTATGTAATCGTACGCTAAATATAATAATACAAGGAAGGTTATTGTAAGTTACGTGTGGTTTTATTCCTTAATCACGCCCGGGTAATTTTTTTTTTTTTTTGAAAAAATAAAAAATTCGAGGCGTGACATAGTGGTATCAGAGCCTAGGAATTAGGTCTTACATGGGAATTATAGAAAATAGATTAGTCAAAATAAATAGTTTGTGTTAATTTACTAGTACTAAACATGCTTCATTATGGACAGTTTATCTCTATATCTATAAAGCTAACATTTTAATGAATATATGTATGGCAGCATGGGACGATATCTACATGACACAATCTAACATGGGGTCTGCAATAGCTAATGAAGTTCGAAGTGATAGAGTCAGTCTAGAAGCTTACAATCTACTAGTCCGGGAGGTCTAGGACGTAGCTAATACTTGGCCTTTTACACCTTTTGCTGAGCAAGAGAGACTAGTGCACCACCGGCTGACCTCACAACTGAGGGTAATCCGTGAAGCACTTAGTATGGAGACCAACCCTACCCTTTATCAGGAGATTATAGATAGACTAGTAGTACCAGATCTCCAATGGGCCCCAGCTGCAGCTAACGTGGGACAACCAGCTGAAGCTCCTAACCCGTTTAATGTTAATGGATGGTTGAACCTCAGACCCAGTGAACCCAATGTGGGCCCAGATGCTATACCACCTGAGGGAAACAATCATGCATTGTCTGTCGGTTCTGTTAACGTGCGCTTTAGAGAAAAGGCATGAAGCTTTGAATATCTTATCTCACTTTTGACCTCACTAATCTAGGAACTTTTGCTTATAGATATGGTAACCCTAGAATAGTGAAAGTTTTATATAACAACACATCACCTGACTGTGACTATCCTAGATCTTTTGCTTGTATGAAATAGTAGTATCTGAGATAGTAAACTAAGTGTAACCCTTTTTGTTAATTAAGATACATGATTTTCGCTAACTATCTGAAATTATAATTGTTCTTAGTTTTTGAATGTGGTGGTAGTTTGTAAATATAATTATAATATCATGAACTATGTATTATAAGATGGAGAGAAACACATATCATGACCAACAGGAGACGTCCACTAATAACCAGTCCCCTCTGGCACCGCAAGACACCATGAGTGGCATTTACCAGTGCCTGAGAGAACTGACCACTTTGGCACGCCAACAGGCAGGAAATAATAACCATACTACGGTAATAAAATCAACAGTTTAAGAACAAGCAAATATGGCTGAAACGCGAAGAATGATGATACTCAAAGAATTTCTACGACAACGTCCCCCTGCTTTTCAGGGAAGTACAAAGCCACTTGATGCAGAAAGGTGGCTTGGACAAGTGAAAAAGGTAATGGATATTGTCCCAGAGTTACGAGTTACATTGGCCTCTTATCTTTTTGAAGGTGAAGCTGATCACTGGTGGGATACAGTCAAAAGAATGAGGGACGTAGACCAAATGACGTGGACCACATTCGAAAGAGTGTTTAATGATAAATATTTTCCCGAGTCTGTAAGGGATAAAATGTTCTCTGACTTCCTGGAGTTGTAACAACGTAATCTGACAGTCATGCAGCATGAGTCCAAATTTGCAATGGCTACACCGGATAACGACGCCTCCAACGAAGTGATTGAAGGTATCGTTCTTATTTATAATTCTTGGGCACGTATTTTGTTTGATACAGGGGCAACCCATTCTTTCAGTCGCACTTCATATGTTGTTGCATTAAGGTTATAATTCGAACATTTGGGTCGCCCATTGTGTATAAACCTACCTACGGGAGATTTCTTAGAAACGGCTAGGGTATGCAGAAATTGCATAATCCGAATTGAGGAGAGCGAGTTCATTGTGGACCTAGTTGCCTTAGAAATAATGGGCTACGACATAATTTTCGGAATGGACCTACTATTTTGCTATCATGCCATCATAGATTGTTACAGTAAGAAAATCAAATTCTGTACCTCGGGAGATGTAGAGTTCGAATTCATAAGCAAACGTCACTATTCGCATCCGTTCTCCTCAAGGAAAAAAAGTAGTTTAGAATTCCTTGCCAACTTAATTGCGGAAGAACTAGGTAAGATTACAGCTGATGTCATCTTGATAGTGTGACTTTTCTGACGTATTTCCTGAAGAATTACCTAAACAACCCCAACAAAGAGAGATAAAATTTACTATTGAGTTATACCTTGGTACGAAGCCAATATCTATTGCTCCTTACCGTATGGCACCATTAGAGTTGAAGGAATTAAGAAAACAGTTGGATGAACTTCTTTCTGTTGGATTCATTCGACCAAGCACGTCGCCTTAGGGTGCTCCTGTACTATTCGTGAAAAAAAAAGATAATACGCTGAGACTCTTTATTGACTATCGGAAGCTGAATCAAGTAACAATAAAGAACAAATATCTTCTACCACGTATTGATGACCTGTTTGATCCAATGTTATCAGAACCGGACCGGTCATCGAACCGGCAAGGGGAGCGGGTCAATGGTTCACTGGTTCAACCGTTGGGTCAACTGGTTGGACTGGTCATATAATAAAAATATATATATAATAATTATAAAACATAATAATTTAGCTAAAAAATATAAAAAATGTCTAAAATATTATATAATTTGCCATAAAATTTATGAAGTTAAGTAAAAGAAATAACTAGTTCTTCGCATGTTCAACTTTAAAGCAATAACTATCAAAATTCGCACCTCCACGCAATAACAAATTAGCAAAATAGAACATCAAACGGAGCAAACAAATAAGCCCTAGAATTCCAGACAATTGACAATGGCAGCTTAGATTCATATCTATGTGCTCTGAACATGCGAAGAACATATAGCAATAAATATATTTCTAACCTTCGTTAGTACAGCGGATCAATCAAGATCTATTCTCTGATCTCTATGTGTAAATTCTTGTATCGGAGACTTGTCATAGGAACTAATTGTTAAGTTGATAGGCGAAATTCTATTTTTTTTTGGGTTAGATCGCGATCGGTCTCTAGGGGAGAGAGAGAGAGAGAGAGAGAGAGAGAGAGAGCACAAAATCTATCTTTATCCACCGCCTACTGGTTCTCCTGTATGTCCTGAGTGGTCGCCTGAGCAGAAATCTGGACTGGAGTAACAAAGGGAGCAGTGAGTGCCGCCTGAGCAGTGAACAGCACTGATCCCTGAGACGAAGGTGAGCAAGCACGAGTCTTCTCGTTCTTTGCCTTCTCCCTTCAATGATTTAGGGCAAAATCCAAATGGGCCAAACCCAAATAAAAAAAACAGATTTTATGACTTCAAACTGGCCGGTTTTAAAAAATTGTCCGGTTCTCGGTTTTCTCCAAAAATCGGCCGATTTTGCGATTTTTATTCGGATCCCTTCCTTATGCGGTTTAATTATCCAACCGGACCGGCTAAGGTCCCGGTTCACGGTTGAAACGGTCCGACCGGCCGGTCCGGTCCAGTTCTGATAACACTGGTTTGATCAACTCAGAAGTTCTCATTACTATTTCAAAATTGATATTCGAACTGAATACCATCAATTGAGAATCAGAGAGGAGGATATCCCCAAAACAGTTTTCCGTACTCGATATGGACATTTTGAATTCTTGGTGACGCCCTTTGGACTTACAAATGCACCTGTAGCTTTCATGGACATGATGCACCGGATATTCAGGCCTTATCTTGATCAGTTTGTAATCGTCTTCATAGACGACATCCTCATTTATTCAAAGTCACATGAGGAGCATATACAACATCTTCGCCAAGTAGAAAATTCTTTTTAAGGGGGGTAGATTGTGACGACTCATATATAAATTAATTATTGACACGCTAATTAGGTCATTACTTATGATTCTATATAATTGATATTTATTTTTTTATGAACAAATGGACCTCAAATATAGACTCTTCACGCGAAAACGAATCAAACGACTATAAATTAGGTCAAATTTCGAAATAATATGCTGAACGAATATATCTAGACATATAAATATATATATGTGTGTAGAGGACAAGTGTCCGTCAACATGGGCTGCAGGAATTTAAAACGTGCAAGAAAGAAAGAAAAAAAAAATAGAACATAAGGCAAACAAAATGGACAACTGTCCATATGATGTCATTGAAAGATCTCATGGCTGATATGGGAGGCCAAGGCTTTGGACTATAAATAGCCTGCCTTGTGATCTTTTGAACACTACGACAGAAGAAAAAAAAAAGTGAGGAAAGAAGAGAAAGGGAGAAAAGGGAAGGAAAGGGTCAAAATTTTGTCAACCTAGGAATTTGATCTTGTGATTAAAGATTTGGGTAAGATTTTTAAAATTTGATAGATTCAGATCACCTGAATTTGATCATCGTTAAATATTTTGGATCAAATTCAAATATCGTTATTTTCCTTCAGTTACTCAAAAAAATTTTAGTTTCATTAAGTCCTTATTACCTATTTTTATTCTAAAATATCATTTCATTTTTGTCACAGTACACGGTATCGAGTTACAGATACGTCAGAGGTAGGGTTTCTTTTATCTTTTACTGTCATTGATGCATTTCATGCATGTTTGGGGGGGCTTCATATCAAATCTATTTTTAATTATATAATGTAATATTATATCGCTTTAATCATGGAGTCGAACTTGAGTTTTATAAATAAATTGTGATCATGCACATGTTATAATTTTTTTATCGAGACCCTAATTATCTTGTGAAACCAAGTTGCATATAAAATATTTTTTTTATTTAGTGTTTGATTTCCTACTTGTGGTTGGGTATAAACATGATATGACTCTATTTTATGATTTTGATGAAATTACTATGGATGCACATAATCGAGGGCAGATGGTTAGTAGATGTGTGGTCCTTACGAGGATTCACAGGATTTCTGATAGTCCTTGGGTTTACTGGTTAGTAATATCGACTGCCGTGGTAGTCTGTGTGGCACCACATAATTTTCGGTATTGTTGTTCCCAGAAAAGAAGAAGGGCATTGGGTTCCCTAGGGTGCGAGACCCAAGTTTTTCTCCGGAGGCGGTTCATGCGTGGACCAGAAAATTGACAGATTTATATGATCGATATGTGCTGAAATTTATTTATTGGATTCATTACTTTGTTTTATTCCTGCATTTACCTGTTGTTTAATTATATTATGCATTGTTCTAAAACCTTGATAGTCATTGATAAACGTTATCCTATTGAGCTGGTGAGCTCATCCCTATCTAACATTTTTTCAAAAATATGAAGTCGGGCAGGACGATAGGCTGAACGGACGATGGATAGAGACTACTATTATTATTTCTCTTTATGTTGTATCAAGAATATTTTAACTGATCAAGTGAGAATTATGTAATCGTACGCTGAATATAATAATACAATGAAGGTTATTGTAAGTTACGTATGGTTTTATTCCTTAATCACGCCCAGGTTTTTTTTTTTTTTTTGAAAAAGCAAAAAATTCGGGGCGTGACAAGGTACACCACAGGCTTTCACCGAAGACCCTCCAAGTGGTCCTCTTTGACGACAGAGCCGGATTGTGGCTATTAGTTTGCCGTTGTAGTCCCTTATATATGTTTACTTTTGGCCTTGTATAATTTTTCGTAACAAAAACTTGCTTATATTTAAAAGGCATGTATATGAGACTATTTTGAGACATTTATTCTTTTATGAATGAATGTACGTAGTGATGATGATTACGGTAGTATCCGATACTATGCAAATTAAGTATGGATGAATGGACCCGGTGTGGTCAATGTTGTATGATTGCATAGGTTGTGTTTTGGGTAGAGCTCCCCGTACAAATGAGACTCTGCCCGAATTTTGTTAAATTATGGATCCCGGTAAATGGGGCATAACGGCGTGGTATCGAGTTACACGGTATCCATGGTTATTTCGCGAGTTGATAGGTGATCAACGGGGTAATTACGGACACCCGGATTTTGGGGCGCCACAGCTTGATATCAAAGCCTAGGTTCTCGATTTACCTAGGGCTTGCGGGGCATGGGTCTATGCCATTGCATCCATTGTGCATTACATGTTATGTGCTTTAAATGCTACATGTTATGTGTTATGTGTTATGTGAACAATATGCATGATTAAATGTATATGGAGAAGAGACATTAGGGTTAGAGAACATAACCTTGGGGGTCGAAAAAAGAATGAACGAGATAGTTCAGGATGTAGATGTCTACTAGTGGGTGACACATGCTCTACTAGTTAGACAATGAGAGAAATCTCAAAGTTTGAACTTGATCCCTATCTTGGGATACTAAGTTAGTGCTCTATTGCTATTTGACCTATATGTAGATGGCAAATAGAGGAAGAGGACGCGGTAGAGGAGGTGGGCGAAACAATAACCAACCACCACCGGTATTTGACCAACAAGCATTTATGAAGGCTATTAGCACGATGGCGGCTACCTTTGCACAGGCTAGCACCAATGTGGGCCAAGGAGGATCAAGAAACCTCCAAAAGTTCAAGGCACACAAGCCATCCAATTTTATGGGAGGGGCGGATCCGATGGTGGCCGACCATTGGTTCTAGCAAGTTGACAAGATCCTAGAGGTTATGGAGATCACCTCCAATGCCACTAAGATAAGGCTAGCTGCATTCCAGCTAGAAGGAGAAGCCCATCTGTGGTGGAATTGGGCAAAGGCCTCAAAGAACTTAGAGGCAATGATATGGGGAGAGTTTCAGGAGCTCTTCATGGGCAAGTACTTCCCATCGGCTGTTCGACAAGCGAAAGCCTGAGAATTCTTGGATTTGAAGCAGGGGACTATGTCAGTGATGGAATACGTGGCTAAGTTCACTAAGTTAGCCTGTTTCGTCGATGATTACGTGGCCACATACATGACCAAAGTAAGGAGGTTTGATGATGGGTTGAAGTTGTCCATCCGGGGGAAGATTGTAGGCCACCGCCTATAAGATTTAGACTCAATGGTCGTGACGGCTATAGCCATTGAGAGAGAGGTCGATGACGCAAGGAGCATCCGGGAGGCGGGTGCTAAGGACAAGAAGAAGGAGGGTCAATCCTTTTCTTCTAGTTCGGGGAAGAAGCAAATGACTTTTGCCCCACAAGGGTTTCAAGGACAAGGTCGCGGCTATCAAGGCTAAGGCCTTGGTCAATCCTCCCAAGGCGGGAGACACTTTAGGGCTCCCTCCCAAGTAGACCAGAAGACTTGTTTCATATGCCACCAGCCGGGTCACATGTAGCGGGATTGTCCTCAGAGGCAGGGATCCCAGAGTTATGGGGCATCTCAGTCCCAGTCATCGGTAGGGTATACATAGACGTATTTCATTCCTCCCTACCCCACCATGGGCCAGGGAAGCCAGTGTCAGTTCCAGGGCGCTACACAGGCCCCTACTATTTCACAGGCGGGGACTCCACAATCAGGCCAGATGGGTCAGGGCATGGGTCGAGGCAGAGGAAAGGGCTCACAGGTCGGGACTTCGAGGACCCAGGGGCGTGTCTACGCCATCACACCTCAGACTGAGCCAGTGGATCAGTCGGTTATTCATGGTACATTTCTACTCTCTCGCTTATGGGCAAGAGTATTATTTAACTCTGGTGCATCACATTCATTTATTTCTGCATCATGTGTGAGGGATTTGAGCTTAGAGATTGAGACATTAGAAGAGCCATTGCATGTGAGTTCTCCCCCATGAGCTAGGGTGAGTATTGATCAGATATGTTGGGGTTGTGAGTTAGAGATCTCGGGGATTCTACTCACCGTGGACCTTAGGATAATGGACATGTCGGAGTTTAATGTCATCATCGGGATGGATTGGTTGACGACACACCGAGTTGTCATTGATTGTGATCGAAAGAAGGTCACTGCCTACACACCGGATGGTGTTTGTTTCAAGTTTCAGGGGGAGAAACATGACGTTTTACCCCAAGTAGTGTATGATTCCCGTTGGCACAGACAGTTGATGGGCTTGCTTACGAGCCTTACGCTGGAGGACGAAGCGAGACAGGAGTTGGATCTACCTCGGATGGTTTATGAGTACGAGGATGTCTTTTCGGACGAACTACTGGGATTACCTCCATATAGGGATGTAGACTTCACCATTGAGTTGCACCCTAGTACATCGCCCATTTCTATGACACCGCACAGAATGACACCTGCAGAGCTGCAGGAACTCAAGGTCCAATTGCAAGAATTGATGGACAATGACTTCATTAGACCGAGTACCTCACCTTGGGGCGCTCCGATATTGTTTTCTAAGAAGAAGGATAAGATCCTTCAGCTATGTATAGATTACTGACAGTTGAATCGGGTTACTATCAAGAATAGATACCATTTCCGAGGATTGATGATTTGTTTGATCAACTAAGAGTGGCGCGGATCTACTCCAAGATAGATCTATGCATGGGTTACCATTAGTTGAGGATTAGGGAGGCAGATATCCCTAAGACGACGTTTAGAACGCGGTATGGGCATTTCAAGTTCACTGTGATGTCTTTTGGATTGACGAATGCCCTTGCGGCATTTATGGATCTCATGCATAAGGTGTTCCAATTCTACCTAGATCAGTTTTTCGTGGTCTTTGTTGACAACATTTTGATATATTCCAAGTCTGAGGAGGAGTATGAGAGTCACTTGAGGGTTGTTCTCCAAACCTTGAGGGACCATCAGTTGTACATCAAGTTCAGCAAATGTGAATTTTGGCTTACAAAAGTGAAATTTTTGGGACACGTGGTGTCGGCTTCGGGTGTGTCAGTTGACCTGGAGAAGGTTGAGGATGTTATGACTTGGGAGAGGTCAAAGTCAGTCTTCAAGATACGCAGTTTCTTGGGATTGGCGGGGTATTACAGGAGGTTCATTAAGGACTTCTCCCAACTAGTTGAACCTATGACGAGATTTACCCGGAAAGAAGTCAAGTTTCAGTGGGATGACTCGTGTGAGAGGGCATTCCAAGAGTTGAAGGGGAGACTTACATTAGCTCCTATTTTGATTGTCCCTGAGAGAGGACAGAGGTAGACAATGTATTATGATGCCTCCATGGACGGACTCGGGTGTGTTTTGATGCAGTCCGGGAGAGTGGTAGCTTATGGTTCTCGGCAGTTAAAGAACCACAAGCAGAACTACTCTACGCACGACATGGAGTTGGCAACCATTGTCTTTGCCTTGAAGGCTTGGCGCCACTGTTTGTATGGTGAGCAATTTGAGGTATTTTTGGACCACAAGAGTCTGAAGTACATTTTTACACAGTGGAACCTCAATATGAGGCAACGCAAGTGGATGGACTACTTACAGGACTACGACTTCACTTTGCATTACCATCCTGATAAGACAAACGTGGTGGCTAATGCACCTAGCTGAAAGTCACAGGGAGTCTTGGCCAGTGTGGCTTCCCGGGAGTGGTAGATGCTCGAGACCATGGGACAATTCGGGCCACACTACAGGAGTCAGGCTCAGGGCACTTTGGGGAGTTTGGTGGCTACGTCTTCCCTACTGAGCAAAGTGATCGAGTCCCAGGGGCAGGACACAGAGATATTATCCATCAGGGACCGGGTACAGGTGACGAGGGCTGAGCCATTCACTCGGATGATAGTCTACGGTTTAGGGAAAGGGTTGTAGTTCCTCGGTCTTTGGATCTGAGAGAGGAGATCCTCAGGGAGTTCCATTACTCCTGTTTTGTTGTGCATCCAGGTGGCACGGAGATGTACCATGATCTTCTTCGGTAGTACTATTGGAGCGGAATGTAGAGGCACGTCGAAGATTTCGTTAGTCGATGTCTCACGTGCAAGTAGGTCAAGGCAGAGCACTTGAGACCAGCGGGGTTGCTCCAACCTTTGGAGGTGGCTGCGTGGAAGTGAGAGCATGTCATGATGGATTTTGTGACCCACTTGTCATGGACATCGCGGGGGCATGACGCGGTGTGGGTGATAGTGGACCGACTTACGAAATCAACACATTTTTTAGTAGTGCGGATGACCTTCACACTGGAGGACTTCTACCGATTGTACATAGGGAGATAGTCCGATTGCATGGGGTGCCCGTATCTATAGTATCGGATCAGAATCTCAGGTTTATGGCCCATTTTTGGGAGAGTTTCCAGCGGGCCATGGCGACACAGTTAATGATAAGCACAATTTTTCATCCCTAGACGGACAGTCAGTCGGAGAAGACCATCCAGAATTTAGAGGACATTCTACGAGCATGCATCCTAGATCTCAAGGGTACTTGGGAAAAACATTTACCCTTAGTGGAGTTCGCCTACAACAATAGTTATCAGACGAGCATACAGATGTCACTCAATGAGACACTTTATGGGAGGTCATGTCGTTCTCCGGTTTGTTGGACGGAGGTTGGAGAGAGACCCTCTATGGGTCTGGACTTGGTTAGAGACACTTCGAAGAAGGTGGACTCGATACGAAAGCATCTTCTCACGGCTCAGAGCCGACAGACGACGGTGACCTCTAGAGTTTGGGGTTGGAGACCACGTCTTCTTGAAGGTGATACTTAAGAGGGGAATGGTCAAGTTCAGGAAGCGGAGAAAGTTGTCGCCGAGGTATAGTGACCATTCTAGGTACTCGAAAGGGTTGATACAGTTGCTTACCGGTTGGTGTTACTGCCAAATTTATCGGGTGTTCACGCGGTATTCCATGTCTCTATGTTCCGGAAGTACACTCCAAATCCGACACATGTGGTGGATTGGGGGTGAGCTGATTGTTGATGCGGATGGGACATTCGAGGAAGGACCGGTGCATATCATGGACAGCCGAGAGCAAGTTTTGCGAGGCAAGACTGTGAAGCTGGTGAAGGTGTTGTGGCAGCACCGAGGTGTTGTGGCATCCGTTCTTGTTTGAGGATGTAGGTACATTCTTATAGTCATTCAGTATTATATGATTGTTGCATATGCATGCAGTTATGTGTGCATGAGTGTGTGAATTTCGGGGACGAAATTCTTTTTAAGGGGGAAAAAATGTAAAATCCAGGTAAATTTGATTTTTTGTGAAAAATGGTAAAACGGTAATTTATCACAACGGTACGGGTTAAAAAATTTGAATTTTTCTAGAACCCGGATGACGAAACGGACCTCACCGTTGGATTCGTCTCGTGAAATATAGTTACCCAGTCAATTTTTGTCGAATTCCGAGACAGTCGAATTTTTCATGTTTTTCGAGGCGATCGAGTGTCGCGTGGCCTAAAAATGAAATGTGGAATAAAATTTCAAAATTTGGAAAATAATTTAAATAAAGTTCATATAAAAATATTTTAAACTTGAACCGAGACGAAATTAAATCGTTTTGAAACGAAATCGAACCCGAGAATGGAGGTTGTGTGGCACAACAAGGGTCAAGCATTCAAGGTGTATAAATAGGAGAGAAAAATCAGATTGCTCTCAATTTATCCATCAGATTTCGTTGGAGAGAGGAAGAGAGGGAAAAAGATAAAAACTTCAACTTCTCTTTACGATCTACAGAGTTCCTTTGGTCGGAATCCTTCGGGCCAAGTATTAAAGTTGATCTACGAGACGAGGGTTACACCTACGTACCAAAAAAGACGGATTTCACCGAAGTTTCCGAGACGAGATTTTGGAAAATCAAAGGGGTTGATCTTGGTTGGTGTTCTTGAAGGTTTTATAATCTTGTTTTACGTTTAAGAGGTAGAGTTTTCTCCCTAACTAGGTTTATTTCCAACCTAGGATTGTGATATGGAATGGGTAAGTTGTTAGAGGTGTATAACACTAGCCTATTGTTGTTAAATTGATGAAATGAGTATTGAAAATGGGTAAAAATCAATTCTAGCTTGAATTGGTGTGTAAAAATTGCTAGCTTGTAATTTCTTGGAAAATGGTGTTATGTGGGCATGCTATGTGTTTATATTGTGCCCTTTTGTGAATTAAGTGTGTTTATACATGCTTGGGATTGATGTTGATATATACATATGATATATTGACATTGTGATTATTGATGGTTATTGAAATGTTCATATTGTGCACATGACATATGAAACATGTTGTTAAAATTACAATTGAGATCTTAGTTGCATAATGATGAGAATTACAAATTGTACATATACATTTGCATAAGCACGGGAAACATCGCATTCGTGGGTATTTGACATGAGTGTGGGTGTGTGTGCATGTTGTTGGATCAAACACCATCCTTGGTGGTTGATAAGTGGGCTCGGTACAATCGGACTAAGGTTCGACAGAGTCGCACGGTTGCATGAAAAACTTGTGTCGGGTATAGCAAAAATGGCTAGATACTCTCTCGGGTGCAAGACCCGGTTACTAGTTTATACACTTCCGTCGGTAAAAGTCCAAAAAAGTGTATCGGTGTGCGGAACCGGCGATGAGACACCAAAATCCCGCTACCCAACAAAGACACATGGTTTATTTTTATACTCATGGCATTGCATGGGTGATGGGAGCTAGTAAAGGCTCGAGTTGAGTTGCATGTGTGAGTCTCATCTCATAACATAGCATGACATAAAAGATCCATCATTAAATTGCATATTCTTGAATGGATAATTGTTGCTTGTTGAATTTGCATGCGAACATTTCATATGCATCTAGATTAAGGAGTAATCTCTTTAGGAGATACCTTATTAACTGTGACTCACCCTTTATGGGGACAACATTTCAGGTGCGGGATATGCGCCGGTGAACGGCTCTCAATCGGGCCCTCATGGTGGAAGAAAAATCGAGTTGTGGCTTTTGAAACATGTGTTGTAAAAACAAAAACTTTTATGTTATTTAGTTTTGGACATTTGATATTGTAAAGGATTGTAAAGTAAACTCATATGAACTGTATTTTGCTTAAAATTGATGTTATATGAGTTTGGTATGAGGTTGTATAAGTTTGGAATGGATTAAAATTGAAAAATGAAGGAATCGTAGGAAAACTGTTAAAACCTACCGGTAGAACGACGAATTCTTCTACCGGTATAACTTTTCCAGTAGGCAAAACCTACCGGTAGAACTTCCAGTTTTGCGTTAGAACTTTTTCAGTGAGTTTTTCTACCGGTAGAATATGGTCATCTTCTTCCGATAGGTTTTCCTAAAAATCTAAATTTTTAAGAATGATTTGCCATATTTTCGGGTTTTGTGTCCCTTTATTCAAATGAAGTAAATGGACAATAATGGAGTATAAATTGTGGTATATTTGGTCTCGGATGGATCATGTGGTTGAATGGTATATAGGTTGTGTGTTTGAGAGTGCCCGGTACAAGAGAGACTCTGCCCAAACTTGAGTTGTTGTGATCTCGATAAATGGGATGTTGTGACGTGGTGTTGAGTTATGCGGCATTCACGAGTATTTTCTGCGGGTTGATGAGTGATCAACGGGTTGACAAATGACCCCTGAATTTAGGGGCGTCATAGATATGCAACACAATTTTCATTTTACGTGCGTTGGACCGATTAGGAATTCGAATTTAGGAATTTGATGTATTAATATTTTAAAGGGGTGAAATTCATCTTATCCACTTGTAGGTTTATAGCATTTTAATGCTAATGACCCCCATATTTTTTGGACTAAAGTACTATTATTGAAAATCCGGCGATGAAAATTATTCTAAATCCACCTAATGTGAGAGTTGACAATGAAAATTTCAATTAAAGTCAAATATATCCTTGTAATTTTGTGGAAAAAAATGCCTTTTTCATATGGTTCCCCAGTTCACTAGCTGATCCACTCACCTCCCACGCAGGCATAATTCCATGCCAACAACCAAAATAAATTAGCAAAAATCAAGTGAAAATCAATTGTCTCTTCACCCGGTATTGGCTTTCCTAGGTTTTTTTTTTTTAATGTTTGTTAACCAGGAACCTTTCTGAGGCATAGACTACTTTGGATTCATTCATGCGAGAGTAAACTCTGGATATCTGTAATCACTCGCAAATCATATGTATTAATTAAGGTCGAAAAACACCAACGAATATTGAGTTCTTGACGTCTGAATTTACGATTTATTCAGGTCCAACTAAAGCAATTGAAAAAGAAGAAGGGTATCACCGTTGGTTGTGCATATTGATCTGGAATATTGGTCTAATATAATTTTTGGAGGTTTTTATCCTTTTTAAATAAATTTTGTCCTAGTTTTCCTTAATAATAGATCAATTATTTTATATTTAAGCGAAACTTCCTGCATAAACTCGATTTCTATTAATTTACAGTAAATAATTTACTATAAAAAGAAATTTAGAGAAAATATATTAGAGATTTGAATCTCACTCACTTTATTAGTATACTCATAGGGGTGTTGACATTGGGTGGGTTTGTATCGGGTTGTGTGTTCTCTACGTATCAGGTTGATCTTTATAGGCAAATTGGTTTATAATTTTCACCTTTTTAAAAAAATTGACCAATTTTTCTATTATATGTTCAATTTGATGGATATTTATGATCCGACCCTAACCCGATCCAAATAATTCCCCTCCCTTCCGGGTTAGTCTTCCCGCTCCCGCTTTTATCTTTCATCTCCAGTTCAACAAAATACCTAGCGTCCCTGCTCCCTCTCTCTCTCTCTCTCTCTGTGCACATGCATTCATATATCAAAGATGATGGAGAAGACGTTCAAGGGAGCGAATGTGTTTATGTCACGGAATTTGGTTCCTCCGGAGCACTTCGACTCGCTTCATGACGCCCTCAAGCACAACGGAGCTACAATCTTTCTCTGCTGCGATTCTTCTAGAAATGGACCCGAAGATTATCACGTCATCTCATCTCGTGATCACGTATGCTTAATGATCTTTAACTTCATTTCACTTTAATGATATATATATATATATATATATATATATATATATATATATATATATATATATATTTTTTTTTTTGCATTTTCTAAAACCTGTTGTTTGATTTTACAGGAAAAGTTCGATCATCTCCAGTCCAAGGGTTGTAAGTTGCTCGGTATGGTTTCAATTTTACTCTTACACCTTTTTTTTTAATTTTTTCTTTGATTTCATGGTGAAATTGATGGATTTTGGTGATAAATTACGTATATTTAACTTTAGTTCAAACTGATGGTTGATAATTTCCATGCTTCGCGAAATGTTACTGCAATCGTTACAGTTCTGCAAGAATGTATTTTTAAGAGTGTTTTTACTTGTTAATTAAGGTTGTTCAGTAGTGCTTTACATGTATACGTATCTTGGGCAGGTCCTCAATGCGTGCTATCTTGCGCAAAAGAACATAGACCGCTGCCTAAACAAGGGTTCACTTGTTGCCTTGCAATGGATGGGGTCAAAGTATTAGTATCTGGTTTTGAGATGAACGAAAAGGTATTGTGCCTCTAGTACTTTCACGTGCAGCACTTCTCGTCTCCATAAATTAAGGGTGCTGGTTTACCCTTTACTTACTTGGCCTTCTTCCCCATTTCACCTTACTTTTATATCACAAGGGAAGGCTTCATTTTAAAAATGATGAAATTGTTTCAATCCTGCTTTTTGTAGTGCCCCAGACTCTTGATATAGGTAATTTATACTCAAGTGTGAATGTGAGGTCAAAAATCTAATTTGTGCATCCTTTTTGCTTTCATAGTTAAAAGATTATGCAAAGTATGAGAATAAGATGCATCTGGGTTTCAGTCCTATATCATTAGTGCCATAGTGAAATGCTTGCAATTCTTGTATGCCTTTTATTAGCTAGTCATATAAATTGTTCACTTGGGATGGAGTGGCTTCATCTGCACTGAAGATGTGCTTCCAACATCATTAAGGCGTATCAACAAACTCACACCTATTTGGATTTCTGTATGATATCGGTTACCTATAAGATTTATTAAGTCTATTGGATTGAATTTGCCCCCAAAAGAGGGTAATATATATATATATATATATATATATATACACTCCAATGTCCTCAAGTTTTTTGTTCTTCAAAACTCACATAATGCTCTTTATTTTTTTGTTGCATATAGTTGAATTATTATATATATATATATATATACACTCCAATGTCCTCAAGTCTTTTGTTCTTCAAAACTCACATAATGCTCTTTATTTTTTTGTTGCATATAGTTGAATTATTTCATAAGTTTATCGACTTGAAAAACTGATTTTATTC
This sequence comes from Ilex aquifolium, assembly GCA_951799425.1. Lineage (NCBI taxonomy): Eukaryota > Viridiplantae > Streptophyta > Magnoliopsida > Aquifoliales > Aquifoliaceae > Ilex > Ilex aquifolium. Next base: position 14,044,625 of record OX637406.1, read on the forward strand.
GAACATCTTGATTGCTGTTTTCGTTTTTGAGTAATTTTTGAATACATGTCTAACTCCTAACTCATAAATTGTTGCATTCCCCTTTGGTTCTCACTACTTTTAGTGGTCAAGTCTTGTAATTTATAATCCATTTGATCTTGCTTTTTTTTTTTTACCTAGGGTGTGGATCTTAGCGAAAAAAGATTTTATGATGCCGGCACTTTTTTTGTCTAACATTTTTGTTCCATCAGAGGACAGTATTTTCTCAATCCATCTTTCATTTTTTGGAACTTCGAAAAGTTTGATTTGAATTATACTCTAAGCTTTTAGAAGTAAGAATCTTCTGTGAGTATGTTCTGATAGGTTCCATCTTTTGTCACAATGGATTATGTAAAAGGAGTTCCTTACCGATTGTTCAATTATTGGAAAGTTACTGATTCACTCTCTCTGCTTGATATTTCTCTCCTTCATTCCTCCCCCCAAACCCATTACGTTCATTGATTCTTCTGTTTATAAATGGATTGTAGGTTGAGATTGGAAAGTTGGTGACAGCTATGGGAGGTGTGCTGCATAGTAAAGCATCATTGGATGTTAACTTTGTTGTTGTGAAGAATGTTTTGGCTTCAAAGTACAAGGTTCTGTATTATTATCCATATTTTTTCCAATTTGCGAGGTTTTTAAAGTTAGTTTTCTCTATGGGTGTGTGGGCATGCTCATTTGCATTTCCGTGGGTATTTAACCTTTGGGTATCATTGAAGGAATTATCTCTGAAGGTTCAAAGTTCTCACTCTAATATCTGTTTTCACTACCTTAGCTTGTCAGGATGAATTGGATTTCAATACTTTGCTGGTTTTCCAGATGAGACATAAAATTTAACTTAATGCTTTATAGTAATTGGCTACCAATGATGTAGTTTATTGTATGCTTGACCATACAACTAGGCTTCCGGACACAGTAGTCATGCATACTATGGTCTTTTGTCCTAGGCTCCTAGCTTCTTTTAACCTTTTTTTTTTGTTTAGTACCTTTGATGGCATTCCCCAATTGATTTCCTCGTTTACTTTTTGTGTTTTTCTTTTGCCACGGGCTACTTATCAATTTCTGTTCCATTTTGCAGTGGGCTGCTAACAGTTTAAAGAAGCCAATTGTAACCATAAACTGGCTGCAACAGTGTTGGAAAGAACACCGTGTTGTTCCTCAGGAGTCATATAGGGTTCTTCCTTTTTCTGGATTGACAATTTGTGTCACCAGAATTCCAGCAGGTTAGTGATTTAAATAATCTGGTTCAACTTTATAAAATGCGTATAGATATCTTTTGGCGGCTTAACGTTAAATTCTTGCCATGTAACATAATGTGCTTTTTTTGTTTCAGATGAGCGGAAGGAGATGGAAAAGCTTGTCAGACAAAATGGTGGCAAATATTCTGCTGAACTGACTAAGAAGTGCACACATTTAATTTGTGATATATCCTTCATGAGCTTTCCTCGAGAGAAAGGATTTTATTTTTTCACGTGTTTCCTTTATCAACCTTACATCATGCAAGCATCCCTTAAATCAATGCAGGCTTGTACTATAAGTTTGGTGTTGGGTACAATGTAGCCTGCAGCTGCTTTGACCTCGTTTTGTTTTTTTGCTGGCATCTCTTCTTTGATTACCTCAGGTCTTGTCCTTTATGCCTTTTTGTCTTCTTATAGCACTTTCAGCCTTAATATACTATGTAATCTTCTTGTAGTGATCATTTGTTTGATCATTCTTTGACAAGTTGTTGCTAACTTTTTTTTTCCTCATGGAGGCATTCATAATTGAACCTCTTTTTGTATATCTCGTGTCAATTTATCCAGCAAGATGCGTATCTTGAAGCACTTATAACGAACTGGGATTTGATGAATCAATCTTTGATATAATTCCGTATGTAGTTAGATTTATTCTTTTGCAAACAAGTGGTATAACATATTTTTAACATCAGGAATTAGGAAGATATAATGCTTCTTAATGCCCTCAAGTTAGTGCTAAGATTGGATACCTCACTTGCATGCATATTAAGTGTGATAAAATCGTTTAGAGATATTTTTTTTGGAGTGAATCATGGAGCTATGCTTGATTGTCATACCTGGGTGGATGATGGTCACAAATTTTACCAGCCTTTAGTTTTTCTTAACAAAATGAGTAATTAACTATGTGTTCATTGCATGATCCTGCTGTAATTGGTTACTGGCAATGACGGTGGTGTGTTTGGTGCTTTAATACAAGTTTATAAAATCCTCAGCATGAAAGTTATTGGAATAGCTGTTGTCTCAATTAAACTGTCTCGATGTAAGATAAGCGGCTACTTATCCTTTATGGATCTAAGTTTGCTTTAGTGTTTCTTTTTCATGTTTTCTTAAGTATTAAAATCCTTCCAAATTTTTTGTAGACGTTTCATGAATTTCTAATGCATTTTTAATCTCATTTCTGCATTGGTGACTTAATGTTTTACCTCTGGCGTACAATTGATTGTTATTAAATTGTTTTGAGTACTCTCATCTCACCGGTTCAAGTTCATTTGTCTCATATAGGTGCTGTTTGTGGTTTGTTGTTTTATGAAGTATATTTTCATTATTTTTTGGACATTTTACAACCAGATTGTTCTGAGTCTTCACATTTCATGATTTGAGGTTTCTGTGCGATTGTTTGACCTAGAATCATTTGCCTCCTTGACTGTTGGTAAGCTCCTGAGGGTGACAAATACAAGGTCGCTAAAAGATGGGGTCACATTCATATTGTTACTCGGAAATGGTTTGATCAATCAATTGCTAGAAGAGGTAATGCATTATGTTGATGACATTCTGTAATGTCAGGTGGCATTTGAACTTTTCCAAAATTATAGTTTTTGTTTCCCTTTTGAGGAATCCTTGACGTGTATCTGACCTTAATTTTATTTTTCTGTGATGTATAGCATGTCTTAATGAGGAGACTTGTCCTGTTCAGGGTGGTTCTGCATCTTCACTTAATTCTTCAAGGACTTGTTTGATGGCACCGCATAGCCAAAGCAAAGGTATGGGAAATTTGCAATGTGCCCCATCTTCTGTGGCCGCAGGTTCACAGCTGAAATCTGTTTTACTTGACCGGATTGTGGATACAGATCCAGAAGTTACTCTCTCGCAGAACATGTCTTGTACATTTTCGGATGATCCTGTCTTTACCAAGGAGGGGGAGAGTGAAGTACCTGCCATGCCGCCCAAAAGTGACATTAATGTTGATGATTGTGTTGCTGATGATTCTCAGACTGAAGATAATGAATTGTACTTGTCAGACTGCAGAATTTTACTTGTTGGTTTTGATGCCTCTGAAATGCGTAAATTAGTCAACATGGTCCGTAGTGGTGGTGGTTCCCGTTATATGTCACTCAATGAAAAGTTGACGCACATAGTTGCTGGAACTCCATCAGAGACGTAAGACGTTCTGAGATTTTGCAAAATCATATTTTAACACATTGTTTGATATTTTATCCTTCATGATTTTTGAAAGGTTTGCTGACATTGACACGTCTTTGTTGAAGTACATGTTTATTAGCTTATGAAGTCAATGTCATGATACTTCTATCATACTGTCTTCCTACTGTCCGTAGGGAACATAACTTTATCTACTTATATTGAAGCTTCATCTATTGACAGAAACCTCTCTAACAATTTAAGCTTTTAGATGAGATGGTGTTTAATATGGTATCAGAGTAGCTAGTCCTATGTTCGAATTTCGCCGCTACTCTAATTATTAAAAATGGTTCTACATGCTAGGCCCACAATCTAGCCCGCGTGTGAGGGGATGTGTTGAAGTATGAATACTTTAGTTACAACCTCTCTAACAACTTAAACTTTTAGATGAAATGGTGTTTACCACTGTACGTTTGAAATTTGAAAACTAGTGCCGTTTCATGATGTTTCTAAGTTTCTTAATGTTGGATTATGGAAGATGAAGCAGGGTTTGTTGTACGAGTTATTTGATTGGATATGGTGTTTCATATTGGGTTGGAAATGCCTTGTCATTTTATTTTTCTATCATACTCATACAACAGTCTTCTAATAGGTTAGTGTGCTTCATACTGGTGCTTCATACTCTTTCTCACATGCTTAACAATTTTGCAGTGAGAAAAAGGATGTTAGGGGCCTTGGAGCTTTGGGTGTCATTCATGTGGTTAGAACCACGTGGCTTGAAGATTGTGATCGTGAAAAGAAAGAAATTCCTGTGCTTCAGAGGCACATTGCATATGATTTACTCTTTCCAAAAGGTTACAACTGTTTTGTGAGATCTACCAGTTGATTTTGTTTGGTCTTGCATTGATGTTGTTGCCTTGCCACTACTGCGAATGTTGCTGTGTTTTTGTTGGCATTAGTTTATAGTGTTTGAGCCTCTCCATTTGGCATATTTATCTTGTTCATTAACTGTGTCCCTTATTATGTAGATGCTATACGTTCCAATAAGGGAGCTGGGATGGGCATGGCTGTTATGACGCAAGGGAACTCCTCGACTGTTCACTCTATGTTGTCAGATGATCAACTACGGGAAAATATTAGTTTTGGATCTGGAATGTTGTTGGAGAAAAGCAGAGAACCCCAAATCACTATGAACAGGGATAGCTCTTTGAGAGAAACAGGTAGATGTGCTTCTGCTGACCAAAACCAGTTTTGTGCTAGTATGAGTGAAAAGAAGATAGGGAAGGGTTCCAGCAATGAAGTTCAGAATAGAAAGTCATTAACTCTATTTAAGGGAAGGCTATTTCGCTTTTCAAGTTCATTTCCGAAAGATCGGGTAATCTATCTAGCCCTTAAATTGTTATGCTAGCTTAATTTCGTTGCCAAACCAATTTGAATATTGATGCTCCATATTTTTTAGTATTCAACTATTGTGGCCTTGTGAAATGACATTAAAGCTACAGTTGTATTTGCTAGATTTTAGATATCAATATTGTTGTCTAAACACTTTGAATTGTTGACGATATGGGACTATTTATTCAATGAGTCTTCAACACATTACAATAAGTACACCGTCACAGAAGTTAAAATTGTGAAAGAAATATTTATACAAGACATTATGCCTCCTTCTAGATGGTAAAGGTGCTCTTTGCCGAGCATTCATGATGCACCCACTCATAATTGGATTTGGTGCCGGTTTTCGGTGTTATGCAAATGATCAAATTTTTTCATATATTTAACTTAGCTTTGGTGGACATATGGCATCCAGACATACACATGAAGGATTCTCTATGGACCCAACTTATGCAATTTTTAAACATGAATTTGCTATTACACAATATCTTTTGAAGGCCTACCTGTTTCTTTGAAGTTTTTAAAGTTTGTTAAAATGGATTTCTTGCAAATTATAAATGTAATTTCATATTTGTATATGAGATTCTATGCATCATGAAAACTAGGAATTGTTATCTTTAACTTTGTGTGTATCTGCAACATATATTCCAAAACAAAAACTTGTGGTACATTCATATAAGATCTAAGCAAGAAAGCAAACCTACCTACTAGTGAAGCTTACCACCCTCTCAATCCTACACACACCAATACCATTTAAGAGTTCTCATCTTAAACATTCATGTGTAGCAAAATGAGGGCTAAAGACAGATTACGTAATATGAGAGAAAGAAACAATTTTTTTCCTTTTAAGTAAACAAGTAGCAAAATTGTGGACTATATGTATCTGTAGAATTAAAATAAATCTCAAAAATATTTCTACTACTGGTTTTGGGTATAGTTGAGGAACATGTGGTGACTGGGCTAAAATCGAACTAATTTTCCATTCTGTTTTGTATAGACTCATCTAGAACAAACAATGCTTTGGATATGTAATTATACCCCAAAGTAAAACACCATTTGCACATTTATGTAAATGGTAGGTGTGAATTACTGTAATAAGTAAGTAAAAGGGTTTGTCGTATCTCAAAAACAGCGATTTGTTTCCTGTTTATTTATTGTCTGTTTTGGTCTGGGTGACTTGAAGTTTGTTACAAACAAAATTTCTTAAGAACCTCGACTATGGACACTTTGTTACTTTAAAATGAAAAAAATGACGGATTACAGAAAGTCGGGATATGAGTTTACTGGCAAGAATTTTTTTGATAAACTGCATCTAAAGAAGAAATAATTATTTTCATATTTGGATTGAATAGTGAAGAATCAGTGAAATTCAGAATGAAAGACATGCTGATGTAACTCTTTCTGGATATGTTCTGTGAGGCTCACAAGGTGTCAACTGGGTCTTTGAAGCAAATGTCAGTCATCAAATTACCTGAAGTGAAGGCAAAATCCTCCTTGATTAAATCCATAGTCGTCTTTGTATGGTCAACTTTCTGATTAAATTAATTACATATTGATCTATATCTAAGGGAACGACAACGGTACAAAGTTCGTTCCTGTACCAAAAGTTACTACTCAATAGGGTTTAGTGACAACTCAACTAGCGCCACGTTACGACCCAAAAAGGTCGGTATGACTCAATTAGGGTCAACTTATGTCTCAAAAAGTTGGAATCAATCCTAAAGTGTTAGGATTGATCCTACATTTTAGGATTGACCCAATGGACCCCATTTTATCATACTCTCACCTGATTGAGTCCTAGCCTTACCCAATTGACTTGTAATTTTCAGGACGATACCAAAAGGTAACCCTTCGATAATGTAGTCTTTCCCTACATCTTATTATTTGATTGCCAATGGACATTTTAAAATATGATGGAATATATGTCAGTTAAGAGAGACATTAGATATGTTGATGGGTACAAGACATGTTGATGCACATTTATAACAAAATCTGATGATGTAATTTTGAAGCATTGAACTGGCAATTGCACCTATTTTGACGTGCAACATATGTTTATATTTGTTTGAAGCGCTTTGTTTCCTCCTCTTTTCTTTTCATGTAAGCCTTTCTCTCATTGTTTATACTTAATCCTGTATTCATTATCCAGTATGTTTGATTATATGTATTGGATTCTTTATCTGGCCAGAGAGATGAGATTGTTCAGTGGGTTAATCAAGGGGGAGGAGAGGTGGTGGATGATCACATTGACAAGAATGTGCATTTCATTGTTGAATGTCATGGTGTGGTACCCAGTCTGACTGATGTTACCGGGAGTACTAGCGTATCCAGTCACTGGATTCGATCTTGCTTAGAGGTATTTTTACTATTCATGAATGAATTTTCTACTACTCTCTTCTTTTCTATGGTACAGATGGATCCTTTTGTACAAAAAGTTACAAAATCTTTTAGGTAGCATATGAGAAGCTAGTGAGATATAAGCTGCTTTATTTCCACCTTTTTGTTAAGTTGCTGTTTATAGTTCAAAATTTATTTTACATGTTATAGGTTTTATGACTTCTAGCTTGGGAAGAATTGATTGGTATCCATCTTGCATTCTTAGACAGGCAGTTGGTACTTTAGGTTTGGAGATTTATATTCTCCAAATTGTTAATAGTTAGTTTCCCTATATTTTATTTTATCTTTTTTCTGCCATCCTGTTTTTGTATTAATAAGTTTCGAACAACATATTGGTTTGATATTTGTGCTTCCCAAATCAAACTTTACATCGTATGTGCTATGCCCTTGGCTATAAAGTTGCCTGATCACAATGATTCTTTTAACAAATATCCAAAATTCGTAGCTAAATTTGCACCATCATCATCTCTCTCTCTCTCTTTCTCTCTCTCTCTCTCTCGTTTGGAATATATCATCTTGTGGACAATGACAATGCTAATTATGTCAGAACATGGGTTTTGAAGGACGGATGCTTGCTGGATGTTCACAGTCACATTCTTTATACTCCACTTCCATGCCAGATTCCTTTACCTGGTTTTGAAAGCTTTCGGTTCTGTGTTTCGCAATATGATGAGAAAGATAGACTGCTGCTAAGAAATTTGTGCTTTGTTCTTGGAGCTAAATTTGTGGAAAAATTGACTAAAAAAGTCACCCATTTATTGTGTAAATTTGCCAGTGGCCCAAAGTATGAGGCTGCTTGTAAATGGGGCATACAATTGGCTACGTCTGAGTGGATTTATGAGTGTGTCAAGCAGGTTAGTCTGAAACTCTCTCTCTGTTTTTTTTTTTTGGGAGGGGGGGAGGGGGGGGGAATGTGCTTTTCTGTTCATATATGTGTACCTATGCATGTGTTGGTTCATCAACTCCTGTACTATCTATGCTGGAACAGAATGAAGTGGTTGCTCTGGCTTCATTTTGTCCAAAAGAAAGTACTTCTCAAGACCGAGAGGGAGGACTCTGTACCATAAGCCAGTATCCTACACAGGCTGTTCGAATGATATCTGCAGCTAATGTGTCACAGTTTCCAAGTCAGTCCCAAGACTCAAAAGATGTACGAAGTCAAGCCATTGGTAGCAGACGCGAAAGCCTTGGGGAAGAGGCTAATTGCTCAAGTATTTTCAATAAAAGGGCTAGGTTCTGGGGAGATGACTGTACAAAGGGTCCACTTTCATCTAGGGTAAACCAAACAGATCCAATATGTGGGATGAATTCCACAGAAAACAATAGAACAGAGAATGATAGGGTAGTATCTCATGCAGTTCCTGATGTAGCTGCAGCTATTGAGGATTTGTTAGAGGAAACCAGTAAGGTAATAAACATTATAGGTAATTATATTAGTGTGCAGGTCTGCCTATCTAGGTGAGAGCATATTTGTCATTTTTGTCTGTTTTCTGGCTGTATCAGATTCAGGATTTGAAGTCACCACAAAGAACGGGATGTGATAAAAGTGTATCCTTAAATTGATTTGACTTTTGTTCTTTTTCTTTGCTTATATAGTTGAAATTTGCATGAGTTTCAATCCTTGATAGTAAAACAGCTTTTCTCATCTGATTGTCCAATGCTTGGTCAAGCTCATGCAGATCCTCACGGTGCCTTTGCGGTGGCAAACCACTGGTTTAACAGGTGATTTTTGTTATCTTACTCTGGGTATTAGTATTTTTCTTTTCTTTCTCTTCTTTGGTTCATTTTCTGAGAAGTGAACTTGGTTGGGCTTGAACTCTCAGTTGTATGCACGATCTACAGGCCAGTTGTTGCTTTAGAGTACCTCTCATACAATTAGTTGCATTTGAACAATGCAAGAACAGATTTAAACAAAATTATAATGCAATTGTTGTCCTACTTTTAATCTAACTAGCACAAATATGTCATACCATCATATACACTTCACTGAGAACTTGAGTCAATTGTGCAAAAATCAGTTTAAGATATTATCAACCAAGATTTATTCCTCATATACAAACTGTTATCTGTTCAAATGGGTATGCATGTGGATGTGTGGTCCCATCTTCTGTCAACCGGCTCTTGAAATGTTTGTGCTTCAGGACTGACAAAAAGGAGGACATTTGCAATCTTTCTGGAGATGGAAATGCGGGAATTTATGATGGTTTTAGCGAAACACAGACGGAGTCTCAGGTTTAATCTGTTAATCATTTGCCACTGTTATCAGTTACTTTTTCTGATAGAAACATTATATTACACAGACTGGTTTTGGCATACCTATAAGCTTGATAGTGTGTGGAAAATGCATGTCCACCATGAGAAAAAAAAACTGCAAGAAAATACAATTATACTTTGGTAATATTGCATAAAATTTAATCCACTTTTTACATATCAAAAGCTCATCTTCAGCTTGAGTTGATCTCAATGGCGTTTCACTTTTCCATGTTAATGATCGTGCTGCTTGTTCAACTTTAGGTTGTTGGTTATGAAGAAGATTTGTCAGGAAGGCAAATGATAATAGATAGAGTCCGAACACGGAGTAGCATGGCCTGAGGTCTCAAAACTTGAACCTCCTGGACAGCTTTATAAAGAGAGAAAGAAAAACAGAAGAAAATGGGAAAAAAGGTTAGCATATGGTACACAGAAAAATATGTTAAGATACATAATTAACCGACGCTTCAATACCTTGAATCTTCGACCAGGTTTTCATTTTTTCTAATCTCATCTGTTGATTATGTTTTTAATTGCTTTCAGTGTACAATTTCTTCGTTCTCATTGGTTAAAGTTTTTCTGTAGCCAACGTGTCCAAAGCTAGTTGGTGGAAACCATGATGATAGAAGTTGGAGGTTATTGCAAGGAATTGTGTTGGTAATTCATAGGTTTTTTGGGTAAATCTAAGCAAATGAACTGCTTGTAACATATGATGGAAATAACCCCAAAGTTTCCATTTGTTTATGCTAAAAAAGCTCGAGAGTTTGTTTGTTCAAACAGAAGAGATGATGATGTTTATTAGCCGATGGATTCTTGTTATCAGCCACATATTTTTGCTTGTGTGCATACCTCCCCAAGCAGAATTGTATGATTATAACGTCATCATGCGATTGATAAGGAGATGCAAAGGTTGCACTTAGTGTGCAAAACTTCTTTCTATAGATGAGATAAATAATAGGAAGTTTTACCATTGATTCTCTCAAAGTCACAATTGTCGCTAACAAGCATATTAATGATGAGTGCCTTGTTTTTAGGCTACTAATACTTGCTTTGTTATTATGACCAAGCTTGGTTGAGGAGTTGCGTGACGTAAAGATATTGATGGAGGTGGAGAACTCTAATGATTTTATTAGTCATTAATAAAAAAGGCGTATCTAATGCACGAAATTTCTGTTATTGCGGGATTTGGGGATGATTAGTTATACGTAGTCTTACTTTTACAAGCAGAGGGGTTGTTTTCATAATTTGAACCTATGACCTACAGGTCACAATGGAGTAAACTTACCGTTAATTTTATTAATCGTTGATAAATAATAAAAAAGACCATTCTATTTCGACAAAAGACTCACACCTAAGTTTTGTAGTTTTTTTGGTCTGTTAACCCTAATTTAATCATAAATTTTTTATGTGTCAGTCAGGGCCGGCCCAATAGGTAGGTTAGCTAAACAGCGGCTTAGGCCTAAAAAAGAAAAGAGGGCCCCCAATTATGTTTGTGGTCTTCACCTATTATTTTGGCTTAAAAAATATTTTAGACACAAAAAATTTAATCATATGCAAATTTTTAGAAAAAATCCAAGTAAAATTGAGAGGCCCAACAGTCTCTTTTCAATAGTCAAATTACTAAAATATCAAAAATTGCAATACAATTAAAGTCTACAAATGAATCTCTCACACACACTAACTAGTCTACATTAAAAAAAAATTGTATACTTAGTTACCCATATCACTAAAAAAAAAATTCTTTCTCATGCTTTGTATATACACATATAAATATCAATAAATTATTTTTTATATTTTTATAATATAATTATTTAATTCAGCTATTTTTTTGTGAAGATATAATTTATTAGACAATTTAAAAGATGAATAAAGAGTCAATTTATACAATCTCTATTTATCATGTATTATCGTTCCATTTTTATTAAATCTTCTCTTAGTATAGCCATTTATTGTTATAATACTGTTTTGCTTACAAGAATTATGGGTTATGAATATGTCAACCGTAAAAATATGAATTCAAATATTAAAAGCATAAAACTTGAATAAAATATACTAACAAAATGTGAATATAAAAAATTAATCACTAATTTTACATCACAAAAATTGAGAATAATAAATTTTAAATGAAATTTAATCGTATTTTAAAATTATATTTATAATAAATTTTTTAAAGGGTCTTATTTATAATTTTCGCTTAGGAGCTCATCTTTTGTCCGGCCACCGCCTATATCAGTTAGGTAGCCATGCACTTTGCAATTGTTTCAAAGTCAACCTTTTAGTTTTAGAAGTGACTTGTAAATTTTTTTGGGCTATAATGCCGGGGTCTACGTTTAAGGAGTAGTCGATATAAACTTGAACACCCTGTAGTTAGAAAAAAAAAAAAAAATTCATCCACACCCCCTTTAGTTAAGTCTAAATTCAATGATACCCTTTCCTGATTCTGAAACTTCACTGCACTTCCTTCTGATTTATATTTTCAAACAATATAATTATATACTAACTACGATTTTTTAAGAAAAATTGAATTTTTATTTTTGATTTTATTTCAATAAATGATATAATAGAACATGAATTTTAATTGTAAAATTTAAAATATTTAATATTCTATTTTTGATTAAAGTATTTTTGGTCTAAGTATGACATTTTAAATTTAAGAGGTCTAAGTAATATATGTTTACAAATTTTAGGGGGTCTGAATGTAATTTTTTAATAGATATATTTATAACAGAGACCCTACGTGTTACGCGTATACAAACTTCAGGGGTTTGTGTGTAATATTTCAAATATCAGGGGATCTGAGTGATTAAATGACAAATCTCAAGGAATCTGGGTGTAATTCTTCCTAATAATTAATAACAGAGATTATGCCATATCATTTGAGTTGAAAGATTTAATAAAAAAATTTGATAAACATAACATTTTTTTTATTTATATATCAATTGTAAACGAATTTATATATCACACGATTTATGAAGCACGAACTGTTACGACAATTGGCCAAATCCGACAAGAGGCCTTACAGCAACACCAGTTCGAAACTCTTAACCGACCCTGAAGTACGAACTGCGAGTTTCTTCTACAGAAGAAATTCAACCAGAACTCGATTGAAGTCCCGTTAGATTTTCTTTCTCGCCCTTTTTCCCAGGAAAATTCCCATCCAAACAGAGCATCTCTCACTTCTAGAGCTCTGCCTCCAGGTCTGTCAGTTCTCTTTTCCTAATTATGCCTCATTACGATTCACACCTTCTCTAGTTTTCGCAGCTTAAATACTTCGAATAATGCCATGATTGTCAGAAGAATATGTTCTTTGCTTTATTCAACTATTGTATCACAAAATACAATCACGAACACACCCATTTGTATATGATCTAAATATTTGTGTATGTTTAGTACTTTATTGATTTAAATAGGAAAATACAAGTTGTTTTGGGTCTGCTCAATTTGGAAGTATGCTAAATGGTTGAGTTTTGCGTGGCTTATGTGCTTGTAGATTATGAAAATTCAGGGATGCTTTGTAGTTATTGGTTATTTCTCCCTTTTTTTGGTTGATTTTTTTAATCCTTTTTGTGTGATTTTTCTTGTCTGTGAGTTGGTTACCTGGTCCAAATATGAAATCTGAATCGTGGTTATGTTTTATTGTTAAAAGTGCTTGGTAGTCAAGTAGCACATGGTCATAGATTGAGCAATTAAGTAAGGAGAATATTAAGATGACGACATTAGAGTATGAGAAAAGATAGGATCATATTCGAGTAGTTACGTGGCTAATGTATGTACGTATGAGTGTCCATAAAACCTTTAGAGATTGAGGGAGAAGTGGAGAGAGAAAGGTAGAGATAGAGACAAAAACATTATAGAATAGGGGATCTTTGTTGAAAATATTGAAGAGGGTTGGGGGTTGGGTTGCATAGGTGAAACAGGCCACGACTTTGCTCTCTAGATTACCAGGAACTTTGTTGCTACTAGTGGCGAAGAAAAAACCATTCCACCAAAAAACAAGTCGGAGCCTAAAGTGAAGAGAGTTCAGTCTGCAAGAAGGTGGTAGAGCTTTAGCCATTGGACCACATCCAACTATCCTACTAGGGAGTCGACTGAACATCTTAGCCATTAGTGGGAATTTGCCCGAATCCGATCCCCAATTCTTGTTCACCCTTGATGATCGTGTTGGGTTGTGATCTTGTACGATCATGTCGAGTGAGCAACAACTGCTTCGTCACTGTACTTACTTATGGCTAACGGGTCAAGAAAACAAAAAACAACTGCATCAACAACTCGGGGCCAATTAACCGGCTCATCCTACCTACTAGAGCTAATAAGGTTGAAAGAAAGGATGCATCGAGCAAGCAGTGTGACCCCCCGTTCTCTTTCACTAAGCCCCGTCCTTGTAAGAGGAGGAAGCCACTCCCACCAGCTTGAATCACCCTTTTTTTAACACGGACGAAGGAGCTCAACAAAGGTGACCAGGTTGCTCATGAGAAAATTTTGAAAAAAAAAAAAAAAAGACTTCTTCATTTCTTTCTACTTTATCAAAAGATATGGAAAATCCTTTATTTTAGAAGCACGAATTATGGGAAATTTCGTTTTTTACATGAAAGTTTATAAGAAAAATCAAGCAAAGTGAATGACGATTCCAAATGTGCTGTTAGAGTTAGAATGAGTTATAATTGGGAGGGAAGGATTTCGGCTAAGATGTCTCAACCATGTTTAATGAAGATAACATTATGAATAGGAGCGTAATGAGCAAAGCTAAGCTGGGTACCTGGCTGCTCAGGCTCAGATCAGGAGAACATCAGTGAAGCTTGAGCTCACCTCAAAATTAGTTAACGTTGCTTGAGCTTGACTTGTAGAAGATCCAGCAGTGTTTTGTTTGGCTTAATTAGCTTCATTCCTGCACAAAGTTGTGGTATTTTGAGTCATTAAATTTAAGATACAAGGATATTTTGGCCAGTCAATGTAAAAGTCGTAAAACCTTCTACAGTGTGACCGACCTGTTGTTTTATTCTCATTGACTACCTGTCACACAAATAAAAATGTAATTGGCCACTTACGTAATCTAAATAACCAATATTGAACAATATAGATGATCTCACTAGCCAAGCCTAATGAGTTGAATAGGCAGTTACCTTGTATCAGCTCGACTTTAAGAACAAACCTACTGCTTGCTTTTCATGAGCTAGAGCGAGTTGAGCACGAGTCAAACTTGAGTGACTTGACTCACCTTACACCTAAACTATGTGGCTTTAGTAAACTGATATGATCATATTATCATATTATATTGACGTATTCTGCAGCTAGTTGTTCGATTATTTTTTGATTGATTTGTAAGAGTGGGATGTAATGTAAGAATACATCGGAAGGTTCTAACATAATGTTTCTCTTTGGATGTTTATGCTGACATTATGTTATGTGTTGACTCAGAAAATTTAAGATATGAGTTTCTCCTTTTTAATTTTTGTGCATGATGTCAACCAACATCTTTGCCCGGTTAAGGTACTAGGTGTAAATTCTACAGATATTTTGATAATCTGCAGTGAATCATTGAGCTTGACACTTGAAGATAGGCTTTTATGCAGGTGGTGTCTGCTTCCCTGGCATTACTGTTGACGTCCCCTCTTAACCAACTTTGAGATTTTTGATATTGTGATCACTAGACGTATGGTTGTGAGTAATATTTGAAGCTTATGGGTGATAATTACGATCAGCCTCTTTCTTTTGGAGTTCCCTCTCAACCTATTCAGATGTCTGGTAGTTCTGATCACCATGCTTTCTATTCTGAGAATATTATCTTTCCTGTTCCCCCTTCTAATGCTGCCGTCACTCCATCCAAAAGCTTCTATTCTCATATTAGTCCATCACCTCCAGCTATTCATGTTTTACATGCTCCTCATTTATCGAATCAAATCCCAAATACATTTCAGAATGGTGATGTTGTTCAACCTAGCATGCCAACATGTCAAACTTTCAGAGAGGAGGCTCCTGCTTCAGTGATCTCAGCAGGGGTTATTCATGGTATAACAAAGCGCCACGTGGAATCTAATGGTTCTCATCTGCGATCTGGAAGTGCCAATGATATTGATACTGCTGCTCAAAATGCTGTGCTGCATGAACAAGTACGTCTTTTGAAGAATGGGCTCTGCTATATATTAATTTCTACCTTTCTAATTGATGTGATTAATATGCCTTTTATTGTAACTTGAAGGAAATTGCCACGCAAAAAATTATACAGAGTCAAAGGTATGTTTTGATTTGTTTTTGATGAATAATTTACAATTGAATTAGTTAATATTGAAGCTACAAGGTGGCTCTGAAATACATGCATTTTGTAAATTCAGGGAAGCGAGAGGTCCAAGTGCACCTCCCAGGGATAATGCAGACATTTTCTCTGGACGTCATGACCCGAATGCTTTAAAAGTATGTAATTTTATCTCCTAGGACCTCTTCTAATCTTTTCTTGTTTGCAGTAACTGTTGCCTGTGAGGACTCACGGCATATTATCTTTCTTTGTGATGTATGAGTGAGTAAATTCAAGCTTTGAATGTATACAGGAGCATTTGCTGAAGATGACCACAGAGCATCGTACCCAAATGGCCTCGAAACATGGGAAGTCTACCTTTCCTGAGGAAGGTTAGTTCATTACGTTCATTTCCCTCCTCTTATTTTCTGCACAAACGTGGCCAACAGTTGTTTTCTATGATGAGATGCTGATGTACAGTTATTTTTTATGCTTCATTAATAACAAAATAGTAGAAGCAGTGCAGCAGAGGAGTAATGCTCATGTCCTATAAATGAAATAATAGAAAAAATATAGATCGAAAGAATTCAACCCTTTCTTCCCAAAACCAGGGTTAGAATACAGGTTCATTATCAATGCCATGGGGTATACTCCTTATCTCGATCTTAAAATTTGTCTCTTAGTTGGCCCTCCAGGAATGCAGGAAAAATCGCTTGAGAGGCTAAGTCATAATGACTTTTTGTTTCACATCAGATTTTGTCATTTTTTCCACCCATTTCATAATTATTTCCACCCATTTATTTCATTTAATAGTAGTATAACAATTTTTTTCTTTGTATAAAACTATGCCCTTGTGTCAAAATAGTAGTTTGAATGGTTACTACAATTCACTAAACGCTTAACGACTCACGATCTGGGTACATTGATCTTAAACGAGATGGGTTTGCGATCCAGATCACCAAAATGGACGACCCTAAATTGTAATACTAACCCTAAATCAATTTATTTTAGAATATGTAACACAAATATAAAATACATATTAATTGACTATATGTATATAGATTTATAATTATATATTGTTTTAGATAATAGAAAATCAAACACTACTATAAAATAAATGGTAACTAACTTAATGTTTATGAATGTTCTGTAATATATAATGTTGTATAGTAGTGAAAACGATTTACATAAGAGTTCCAAAACGAATTGCGACCCAAAAATACCGTATTAGCTAAACCTACCCCCATTGTACCGCGTACCTAAGAAAGTGTCGTACCATGTACCACTTACCAAAGCGACCCACGATCCAGGTAATATTGGTTTGAACCTAAAACCGTTTTCTAATCCAGTGGGAAGGGCCAATGTTGTTGCTGTTATTGATGGAGGGACCAATTATTATGATAAATGTCTAGATGCTGTAATCGTTAGGAGAGCACTCCATTGTCCATTTTAATGGCTCAACATATGAGAAGCGTAGGAAAAAGAAAAAACTCAATTTTGTACAAAAAGAACCTTATTTTTATCAACTTTCTGCTCAAACCTTCAATGTTCTTTCTTTAAAAGCGCCCTCTGTTCGTTGTTGAAATGGTTTTGAGTTGCATTTGGTACGCCATTTAATCTAAAACATTGTACTGTAGTGATTGGTTTACTGTGTTTCTAAATGCACATTGCTTCCCAACTTTTGAACACATCAGAACTCAAAACAGTGTAGCCTACGATTAGGGTTATGTTAGTCAAATGTCACGGTCGGCTTATAATTGAAGAATGACTTTTCCCCCTTCCTTTCAATAATTTTCTCAATGAACTATTGAAGTACTTCTAAACTCTAAATCCTTGGTTAATTGTAAAATATTTGAAACCTTTTTTATTTCCTATCAATTTATTCTAATTCTGAGACCTCAGAGTGCTGCAAAATATTGAAGTTTTTGGTTAAATTTCTTTTTAAATGGGTAGCATCTACTACAAAATGTAAACTAGCTAACTCGATGGCCCCAACCTGTTAGAAAACCCTGCAAACATCCCCTCCCTCCAATTTTGTAGTTTGTATCTCCCCTCCACTATAGATAATAGGTGGGAAATGACTTTTCTAGCTCTCATAGTGGTGTCACATTTTATTGTGGTTCCAACCCTAATTTACCTAATGTTAAACAAAGAAGATGACCAAGTATAAGAAAGTGAAAATTGTTTTTTTCAGATTCATCGGTTGCTTGTCTGTAAAGCTTTATGCCTCTAATTGGTGAATACTAAATATCAATAAAAACTCAGTAATCCTATCAGATCCATACAATAATCTAGATCCATACAATAATTAAATTTTAAAGGAAGAGAAACAGAAGGACATTTGAATGGTTGAGCTACTTTTACATGAGCTCAATCTTGTTATGCTAGCTTTACTTTAATTTTGGTTTATTGCGGCATATGCAGAGTGGTTGGACCTTTTTTGTGGAGATTATAGTTTTTTTTTACTGTGATCCTAGTTGTACATATCATTTTCGTAGGCTCTTTTGTGTACACCAGGTGTACAGGATTGTGCGTCTGCTTTGGCGCGTTAATGAAATTCGCCTGATAGCAAACATGAATCTCGAATCCCTTTGTGTGGGCACTTGCTAATTCTTTGCTTGCATATCAGGTCATGTGGAAATTGGAAATGGGTATGGTGTACCTGGTGGAGGTGCTTATTATGGTGCTACAAGGCAAAATATCGCTACCCCTAGTAAGACTACCAATTCTATAGTATTATTGGTGTCTTCTTATGATTCCTTCTTTTGCTTCAGGGAAATCTGAAATTTCTGATCTTGAAACAGGCGAAACAAATACTGAGCTTGGTGGGGAGTCTGAACAGAAAACTGTGGATAAAGAGTTGCCTAAATACTTAATGCAGAAGTTGAGAGCAAGGGGAATACTAAAGGATGAATCAACCAAAGAAGATCCTACTACCTCTGACAATGCAAGTTGATCTCTTCTATTGATCCTTTCTATATCTCATCCTTCCCCCTAGTCCAATTGCTTTGTGTCATAGGTGGTCTTGGGAAACTGAATTTTTCCTTTTGGACGTTTTCTTGAATTAATATATTAGCTAAAAGCATGTTGTGATCGTCTGATATTTTCTCGTTATATAATTCCATGAATGGGGGTGGGTCTTGGTGTTGGTGTGAGTTTGCTCCATTGTGAATAATGGAAACAACCTCTCTATGTGGAGGGGTAAGACTACGTACATGTGACCCTCCCTAGACCCTACAGAGTGGGAGCCTCGTGTAGTGGGCTGCCTTTTTAAAATATCATATATCTGTGAACCTCATTTTTGCATTAAATTCCTTTGGATCTCTTTTTACCTTCTCAACTTTAACCAATTTTTTTATCTGTTTGTTTGCTTTTTGACTTATTCTTCTTGATTACTCTATTAACTGTTTCCTTGGGACCTTTCTTTCCAGAGGACAGATACTCGATTTTCAGAAACCATTGCTCTTGGAAAATTGCCTTCAGGATGGGTGAGTAGTAGTTGCTATTCATATGTTGCCCATTGTTATTTCTGTTAAATTAGGATGGAACTGCTATATACTATCTTTGGATTCTTGATCAGTTGGTATAGGCATTTTGGTTGAATGACACTATGACAGTAGCTTTACCTGTGTCTGTTGAATGTGGTGTATGCTTGGTTATGCTTTTTTATTTGGGATTGCAAATTTGTTGGGATCTTGTTAGAAAGCTGGAAATAAGAGGCGATTGAGTGGTTTTCTAACATCTGCATCCATCTCCTCTATAATACAAGAGCCATAACCGAATCTTTAGTTTTGTTACTTCCGATGGGCAGCTTGGTGGTTACACCTTGTAGGTTGGTCCAATTAGAAGGATTTTATACAGTTTTGAGTTTGGGACCCATAAGCAGTCCAGACTTAAATCAATTGAACATGTTGGTTTGGTTAGCTTTGTTTAGAGTTTTGTTTGCAATTGGTTTTTTGAGGATTGACACGGTTTGGTTTGATTTCTGGCTTGGGGCTCGTACTGGCTCAGCTCAAGCTGATTTGCACCCTTGGACTTTGACTATAAGGCCTGTGACTTTTTCTAGAATAAAGCCGGAGATTAGGGCTGTATGTAGACAATCTAATGTTTTGCAGTTTTGGTTTAGAGTAAATTAATTCAGGTTGACGTTGCCAAAAAGATAAAAGGAAGTCTAAAAAGAGAATGGATAGGGTCTGTGGGAAATCATTTGCTTGTCTTCAAATTAACCAATGAAATAAGTTTACAAAGAATGGAGTGTCGAATATGGATCTTTGTAGACTTGTAGTCAACCCACTAGTTGTAATTAGGTAGTAAGGGCACCAAAACTTGATAATTGCTGCTTTTTTCACATGGGTTGAATTGAAGTTCTCACTTCGCTACTCAACTCAAGGAAGACACCTTGCTGGTATATCAAAGGAGTTGGTTGCCTCAGTTGCAAGTGAGATGCTCTAATCATAAATTTTACACACCCTAAAGCCTTATAAAACATATTAATCTATTTGAATAAGACGCATGCTATATTCTTAAGAGTTGGAGTCTCCATTGTAATGTTTGAAGATTTTAATTATGAATCTAGGCTCAAATATAGCCCATATTGTGCTTACTTACATTGGTGAATTTTTTTCGGCGATGTAGATGTTACATTGCTAAAATACCATTGGAACTGTAATGAGAGAGCTGGAGTTTCAACAAAGAGATCTTTAATAATTGAAAGTACTGGTGCCACGTGAATAAAATGAAAGAGGCATGTGTGGAATTTGTGTGAACAAAAAGGAGTTGCGCCTAAATCTGTAAGGCTATTGTTCAACCTGACAGCTGTTTTTTAGCCAATTGAAATTTTAGGCTGTCAAAATGCTGTTAATGTAATTAGACATTCAAAGATGTTGTCAACATCATCTTACTGGCAATCAATACCAGTAATTGAAAGCTGTTTTTCAGAATTTGAAGTTGATCTTATTGGTTTCCAAATTATACACGTATACATTGCGAGCAAGGATTAAAATTTCGTTTCGAAACGGTCGAAAGAGCTGAAACATTTTTGTTTCCATGGAGACCGAAAAGAATCAATGATGGAATTGAAATTATAATATTTCGAGTTGTTTCATAATGTTTTGAGATGTTTTGTAATGTTTTAACGCATTTAGATAACTGTTTCAGAATGTTTCAAGGTGTTTCAAGATGCTTTCGTATATTTCGGCTAATGTTTTGAAAAATAATTCTCAATTTTTTTATTTGTTTCCATTCTGGTTTCAAAACAGGTCGAAACGTTTTCGAAAGAGATCGAAACGTTTCCGTTTCCTATATCTTATGTTTATCTTCCTGTTCTTCCATCGTTTTTTAAAGTTCAATTTTTACTGAAATACGCATGCAGATTGAGGCAAGGGACCCTGCAAGTGGTGCTCTGTACTATTATAATGAAAAATCTGGGAAAAGTCAGTGGGAAAGACCTTTTGAGGCTGCTTCTAACTTGTTAGCCCCATCACTTATATCTCTTTCAGAAGAATGGCAAGAGGCAACAGATGAAACAACTGGTATGCCATATAGATATTTTTTTTTTCTACCAGTTTCACTTTAAATATGGCAAGGGAAGAACCAAAGAAGTAGATGGGACATGTTTTGCCATTTTCGAGTTGGAGGAATGCTTTGAGATTTTATGGATTTTTTAATGATTGTTTGATTTGGTGACAATGAAGATACCCATTTTTTGGTATTATCTGTCGTTAAACTGTTTCTTGAGCTTTTCGTTTCCCTCTCTTCTGTTTTTTGAACTATTTGTCTTTACAGGTCAAAAGTATTACTACAACACAAAGACACAAGTATCACAGTGGGAGCACCCTAATTCATCACTGCAGATTGCCTCCCACCACTCTGACAGCATAGTTTCTAGGAATGCCGTTCAGGGAAATGGGGGTGCTCAGTCATCTGTTCTATTGAAATGCATGAGATGTGGTGGTTGGGGAGTAGGCCTTGTGCAGTGGTGGGGTTACTGCAATCATTGCACACGGTGTGGTTGTCCTCCTTTATCACATCCAATATTGGGCTGAAATTTTTCACCATGCCTTGCATTTTAAAGTATGCTAAGCTGAATGTGTGAAACGCAATAGTGCTGAGAAAGTTTTCAACTTTGGGCATGTTTGGTAATTTTTAAATTCACTTTCCTCTTAGGATGTATTGATTATGCTTGCAGAAACTATGCAATGCAAGACAATAGTTGGGTTAGCTGTAGAATGTAGCCAACAATAAGAACTGCTTACATAATTGCTTCAAGAACTAGGTCAGCTATGGAAATTTAGTGGGTTTGGTTTTGCGGTACGATCAATTATGCGTTAGCATGAAAAGACTTCTTTTTTGGTAGGTGTTTCAATGTCAAATGTGTACAATGTGCTGTTTGTCAGAGAGGAAAGATAAAGAAGAATACAGTTTGGAGGACTGACTAACAAACGAGCTAAACCCACATGACATGATCCTAACATGCTCTCTATACTGTTCCGCAAGCTGGAGCATATATATCTATCTTGCTCAGATTGTTGCAAAGCTTAGAAAAATGACTCTTTTTTTCAAACTCTTCGAAACACCTCGACTGATCAGTAAACCACTATTTCTTTTCTTTATTTTTTCAGTATGTTATCTTTAAACTGGACATAGGTGGGAACAGCCTTTCTAGTTAGCATATCCCAGGCTAAGTGACCATCTACATCATATGCTTGATTCTCTCATAGAATATTGGATTAGAGGCCATCTTGGATTAATTTATTTAACCAAAATCATCCCACAAGGTTTTTGCCACTCTCGTTATTTCAGGGTTTCGTTATCATCATCACTGTTTATGACATTGATCTTCATTATCCTTGTTATCTTTATTTAGCAAATTATATTGGTTCTGCAATGTATTGAGCTTTGTTTTAAATGCAGAATTCTCAACCTTCCTCAAGCACAATACTTTTCAGCCAGTGTGGGAAACCAGCAGCAGATCACCAATGATGCAAGTACTAAAGAAGATTCAGACAAAAAGTTTTCCAAGCACAGGTATGCTTCCTTTTCTTGAAGCTTAAGTTCTATGTAAAAGGCGGTGCCTTTGCTGTTGATTTCTTAAAGTTCTTCAGAGAATCCACAAGGTGATTTGGGAAGAAGTGCTCCCCCTTCCATTAGACTGGAGCAGGTTGACTGTTGAAACTTTGTCTGGATGGATCCTTCTGCTTTGGTGAAAGTTCTTAAGAGCATTTCCAATCGTGCTATCTATTTTAGCGAGCACCTTTTAAAAAATAAAGAGCAAATTTGATAAAAATTTAAATGTAGAGCGTGAATTCTAATAGAACTGGAGCTTTATCCTAGTATAGAAATCTCTATAATCAGTAGCATTTAATGAATAAGGTGCATGTGTCATTTTCTCATTCAAAAATGGAGTAGAGAGTGAGTTTGACTCTTCAAAAGTGTAGAGTCAAATTGAGCTCTCCATTTTAACTGGTACAAATAGAGTCTATTAGAGGTGGATTTTAGGCATTTACTCTCTAAAATAGATAATTAAATTGGAAGACATGCTCTAAGTTTATAAGATATTGAAAATGTATTCAGAGCATTTGACTTGTCTAAACTAGAAATAAGAATACTAAGAGTGAAGAGGTGAGGGAACCAATACCAAAGGATTATATCTTCACCTTCAAAAGAAAAAAGAAGAAATATAGTTCTAAGTAACAAAAGTAGTGCGACGGGAAGAAAGAAAACAAAAAAGAGCAGGTGTAATAAAGTATAGAACGCTTGCTGTAAAAAAAAAAATTACTCAAGAACTCTTGCTTGAACTGAGCATTGGCTTCAGAATTTGCTTCTCTGGGAAATTATTAGATTGCCCAAATTAATTTTTCGGACATGTTAACAATCTCTTTTGGAAGACAAGGCTGCTTCTGTTGAAACTCTCATTTCCCGTTGATGAAATTAAAAGCATTTTACCTCGTTTTTACTTGCTTTATTCATGGACAAAAGAACACTTTTCTTTGTTTACTAGCATGAGTTGCAACACACATGTACAGAATAAGAAATGCAGTGGTTCAGACCATACTTGTTCTAGTTGGCAATTGTGTCAACGTTGAAATTGAGCTTGATTGGACCTCTATTCAGTCCAAGGAACTTAATTTTTTGATGAGATTCAGAACAATGTTACTTGGATTGTGGGTCGATTGGGTTCATGATATGGGTACTGAGACGTGGTATGATAATTTCTCCCATACGCGGTACAATGGAGGTAGATTTAGTTAGTACGCCGTATCCTGTTTTGGGTGGTGGTTAGCTCTTATCAGGATTAGTTTCATTATTATAAGACATTATGCATAATTGTATATCAATATATATATACATAGGTAACTAATTTTATAACATATTTTGTATAGGAGTTCAAAGAAAAACATAATCCAAGACAACAAACCAACTAATGGTTTGTAAATAATAAAAGCTATTGGTTGCTTATTTGTATTATAACAAATCAAAATATAAGTTTGCATATCACCAAAATAAAGAAATAATCAATTAGGGTTACATTTGGATGGTGATTGAACTTGGGGTTTGAGTTACATTTGGGGTCGGTAATTTGGGTGATTTAGATTACGAATCCACCCCGTTTCGGATTGTGCGACCCCGGTTTGTGGGACGCTTGGGGTATGAACAATCCCGGTATCTATGATTCAGACGAGTGCTTCAATTATCCACTAAAGTATCTACTAGGTCATCTTTTTAATGAATTAACCTTGTATGCAAATAAATTTGGAGAATTAAAGGGAAGTTTTGAGCATCTCTTCTTTGTTCATTTTTCATTTTATTTTATAGTATTACGTGCTACCTTTTTGAAACAAGTTTGGGTTGGTTAGCTCTGCAATCAACGACATTCCAATAGTAAATTTGGGAGATGCATGAATTGGGGGTTGGGGGAGCTTATGAGGTGTGCTAACCTGTAGCCCAGGTTACGAAAAGGGAAAATCGTACATGTAATTGTTGAGAACCATTTGGATTTCTAGGTTGACATTATTGGTTGATCTTTGGTCTGTAGGTCCAATTCTAAACCCCCAATTGGAAAAGGCAAAAGAGACAGCAGGAAACGTGGCTACACTGAAGATGATGAGTTGGATCCCATGGACCCAAGCTCCTATTCAGATGCTCCCCGTGGTGGCTGGTATGATATATATACTTTGGTTCAAGCTGTATGACTCAGTACTCTGCAAGTTTGTGTGTGCATGCTTGTGCTTGATAAGGCTGTCTTAATACAGTGTTAAAGCCCTGAGATATTTCTAGGGAATCTCAACAAGTGCCTGAGTAGTACTTTCATTTGTTACTTTGCAGGGTTGTAGGCCTGAAAGGAGTACAGCCACGAGCGGCTGATACCACTGCCACGGTACACTAAGTTCCTTTCAATTGATAAGTACATATAGTACCTGAAGCTGTTGTGTTGTTTGTTTTCCTATACAGGAGAGGCATAATAATGAAACCAGTTTTTCTTTTTTATTAGCGTAATAACTATTCTATATTCAGATTGTTGTAATGGGCATGTAAGTGTCCCTGGGAATTGGATCTTTTTCTGGAAACGTGTTGCAATAGTGAATGGAAGCCATCTACTAATACCTAGGATCTCTCTTCGAAATACTTGCAATTATGCAAAACACTTCCAGACACTGTTAAAGTTTGTGATTTTCGAAGAAATTGCTTGAAAAACTATTGAAAGACATCATAATATGATGTTTATTTATCCTATTCACTTCCTTTTTCAAAGCCTGTCCCGCATTTAATCCCCAAAAATTTCCTTAAAAATATTGTTTTTAATATACTTTACAAGTTTTTTTCTTCAAATTCTCTGTTTTACTTCCCGGAGTTGAAGCCTAGCCCAATTTTATTTACTGTTTGTTGCAACTGTCGTTGCTCTACAGAGTACAAATGCCACATTGACAAGGGAATTAGGTTTGATTTTTGACTTCTGGGACCTGTAGGGATGATTGTTTTTCTTGTCAATCTGTCTAGCAAGGTTCAGAGCTTCATTTTGCACCCACTTAGATGATTTAATCTTGCCTCTTTCTTTTCTTTCTGGTTTTACCCTACAAGAGGTTGATCTTTGTAATGAGGTACTTGGACATGATCATTAATTGAGTTATTTACGTTAGGAACTTGATAATCAATCAATTCAAAATCTTTAAGTTGCAAAATTCAAACCAGATGTAGCACTAGTACTCGTGGGTGTGTGTACGAGATTTCTCAAGCTTGGAGATATCACCTTCAAATCACTTTGTTGCTTAAGATTTGTAAAAATACTTCCATTTGCACCCATCCTTTCCCCATCTGCACACATGCACTCGCCAACTGTACACATGTATGCAGCTCGTCCATGTCTATGATTCGAATACTGAAGATTAATTTATTCTGTTTCTTTAAATTTCAGGGTCCACTTTTTCAGCAGCGCCCTTACCCATCACCTGGAGCAGTCCTACGAAAAAATGCTGAAATTGCTTCACAAAAGAAGAAATCTAACTCTCCTTATGCTCCTATATCAAAGAGAGGGGATGGAAGTGATGGACTTGGTGATGCTGACTGAGCAATCTGAACTATATGGTGTTCATGGTATAAGCTTCATCTTGTAGTCTGCTATCTCAGTTGAGTCATAGTGAGGAAAATCATCTCCTTTCTTCGATGTCACCAGCATCATCTCTGTTTTGTTTTTGGTATTTTTTTTCCCACCTTTTTCAGGGTGGATTCTGTTTCCATAACTCTGGATTTTAGAAGCAAATGATTTGACTGTACAGGTTAAAAAACTCGACATTGAAGAAAAGATGGCGATATCATGCCGGAGGGGATAATGGTCAGCGATACAACTTGTACATTATGGAGGTTAATATGCCCGCTTTATTTATTTATTTATTTTTGGTTTTTTTTTTTTTTTGGGGGGGGGGGGGGTTGACGTTCTATGGTTAGGGTTGAGACACATTGTGAAGCAATGAGTTTGAAAGGGTTGTAATTTTGGTGATAGGACATAAATCTGCAGCTGTTGCACATTGCTAGCAGATAAATTGGATCTGCATGGATTTTGAGAATACCTCCTTTGATTTTGGAAACGAACCGACTATTTTGCTAGATTGGACTGAAATTTTTGTTTCCTCTACCCTTGGTAACTCTGTTTTGATCATCTATTATTCATTGTCTCTCTCTAAACTGGATCCATTCGTTTGTTATACTGCTGTATAAATCTCAATGGACTCTTAGCATTTCATCATCAGATTTTGGCTAAACACTTGCAAGTTTTATTATTACGAATGTCACGATTAAATAGGTATGTTGATGCGAATAACTCAATTTTGATAAATTTTAGCAAATTAATATTTAGTTTTAACTTAATTTTATAAAACAATTACTCAACTTCTTCATATATATGTATGTACATAAACATAGTTGAAATTGGGAATTTATTATTAAAATATTGTCATTTTTAAACAAAATTATCGATCTATTGTACTTTTAAACTTAGGGTAAATTATATTCACACCTTCTGACATTTGATCAAATAATACGGAGACCCACTTGGCATTTCTAAAATTACACGGCGATCCCCTGAGATTTAAAAATCATGACACGAACACCCCTTTCGTCTTTTCGTCGTTAGTTTGATTAATAGTAAATAGTGATGTCAAGGAACAAAATTTATCTAATTCCAAAATTACTCTTTTATAACATGCTCGACATTTTCTAAGACAATTTTGTCCACTAATTATTAATAATTTACTTAAATTTATTTGTCGATCTACTGTAGTTTTTGAAAGCGGAATTGTTGATTCCGTTTTCACCATGAAAGTAGAATTTTTGATTCTGCTTTTAACAAGTGATACAACAAAAAGGGAAAAAAAACATTTTTGTAAGTATTAAAAATGTTCTTGTTGATTTTGCTTTCATGGTGAAAGTGGAATTGTTGATTCTATTTTTAAAAACTGCAGTAGATCGGTAAATAAATTTAAAAATACAGTAGATCGGTATTTTTGTTTGAAAAGAGTAATATTTTGGTAATAGATTCTTGAAATTGGATTATGATTGAATCAGATATTAGTGTATTCAAATATAAAAACGTGGAACATAACATTATAGTTTTGTAAATTATCAATTAAAAATATTTGCACATATTTAACTAAGCATATTTGAACTTAGATTGAGCTTGTATTACATTAGATTCTTTGACAAGCTTAGAGTATCTCCAACCACACTCAGCAAAATAGCTACTTAAAATATATTTAAATATTGAATTCTCTACTTTAACTAGTTACTTTTTAAAATTCACTCCAACCATGCTCTTTATTTTAGCTAACTATTTCAACTAATTTTAAATAACTTTCAATAATATAATTCAAAGATGCCACGTGGCGTAACACGTAAGCGCTATAATGATGACAAAGCATGATGACGTGTTGTGCCACGTCATCAAATTTTTAAATTTTACAACGGTCATATTTTTGAAAATATATAAATAGGACATCCCCTTTTTCATTATCATATATCTCAAATTTATTTTACTAGTATTGCACTCATATTTCTTTGTTATGACTCGTGATGGTAAATTGAAGATGATTCTTAATGATTTTGACTCTGATGATGAGTTGGAGATGTTAGCGGTTGCTACTATGACAATAGAGAAACTCAATACTCAGAATAGCTCCGCAATATGTCGTGGTTCTATTCAAGGTTATTCTGTTATTTTTCGCAATCGAATTGAAGGGTATGAGAGACTTTATCACGATTATTTTGTTGAATCATCTACTTATCCCTCAAATTTATTTTGGAGGAGGTTTCGAATGAATCGATCTCTTTTCGTTCGTATTCTATACATGATGGAAGCTTATGATCCATACTTTGTCCAAAAAAGGGATGTTGTTGGGAATATTGACTTGTCTTCCATTCAAAAGATGACTGCTACTATAAGGATGCTTGCCTATGGAGTTGCAGCAGATACTGTTGATGATTATGTGAGGATCGGTGAAAACATTACAATAGAAAGTCTGTAAAGATTTGTATCGGCCATAGTAGCAATTTATTCTGATGAGTACCTCAGGTCACCAAACAACGCAGATATTGCTAGATTATTAGCAATCGGTGAGAGACGTGAGTTTCTTGGGATGCTAGGTAGCATTGACTGCATGCATTGGAGATGGAAGAATTGTCCAACAACATGAAAATGTATGTATTCTGGTCACGTTCATGAACCAACAATTATTTTAGAGGTGGTGACTTCATATGATCTATGGATTTGACATGCCTTTTTTGGGTTACCTGGATCCCACAATGATATAAATGTGCTAGAACGCTCTTCTATTTTTACTCTTCTTTCGGATGGTAGGGCTCCTCCGATCAATTACTCCGTCAATGAAAATGATTATACTATGAGATATTATCTTGCTGATGATATATATCTAAAGTAGACCATGTTTGTCAAAACAATTTCATCTCCAAGAGGCAATAAGCAAATACATTTTGCACAAGCTCAAGAGTCAACTAGAAAGGATGTTGAGAGAGCTGTTGGAGTGCTCCAAGCACGATTTGCTATAGTTTGTGGACCAGCACGTTTCTAGAAACTTGAAATGCTTAAGGATATTATGAAGACATGCATAATATTGCATAACATGATTGTCGAGAATGAGAGGGATGGTAATGAAATGGATTTTAGTTATGATGCATCAGATGAAATTCCTACTCCTGCATTGATATTCGAATGGAGTTCAGAACTGCTTCAATTTATTCATACTCAACATCGCATTCGAGATAGAGACACTCATTCGAGACTCCAAACTGATATAGTTGAGCACATTTGGATTATGCATGAAATGTTTTAGGCAGTAATATGCTATGAATTTTCTACGAATATTTAAACATTCATTGTCTACGAATATTTAAGCATGCATAATATTACAATACTTGTTTGTTGTACTACTACTCAAAAGTTGTTAGTCCATGAATAAGAAAGAACTACATTTTCTTTCCCATGATTTCCATCTGACGGTGCTTAAAATATTCAGCTTGAATCGGAGGCATGTTACTCGTGTCCATCAACATTATTTTCTATTCCTCCTTCATTTGCTTGAGTTGTATCTTCTCTTTATCATGAGCTAGTCTCTCTTGTTCAATAGTCAATCACTCTTTATCATGAGCTAGTCTCTCTTGTTCTTGAAGATATGATTTTTTCATGAATTCGACTTTCTTCTCCGTCAACATCTTTTTCTCCTCATTCATTTCTTCAAACAGTTTCACGAAATAGATTGAACTTGAATTATCGCCTTCAGAGAGTTTGCTCTTTGACTTTCTTGCTCGCTCTTTTGCAGCCTTCTTTCCAGTCGGCCTCTCCAAGCCCTTACTGTCGTCTCTTATGTTTACCGATTCTAGTGTTGAAGGATTAGAGCTATTAGGAGTTGCACCATTTTTTATTTTTTGCTTCTTAGACTGAGAATTTTCCATCCATTTTGATTGATACCATAACTCATTCCAACAATGTTCAAATGAAAAAGAGCATTTATGCAGTTCCTTGTACACCTTATTTGCATCACAGACCTAAAAATTGTACAGTATTACATAAAAGAAAAATGCTCTATTTTCACAGTTGTAATTAAAATGCACTCATACCTTGTCTTTCTTAGTCAGATCACTTTGATTCAACCTTTCAATTTGGTCAAAACAACCATAAAATTTATTGGTGACTAGTTGAATTGTCGACCAACGATTCATCAAAGAAATCTGATTGCGATTACAATTTGACGGGGGTTTGTATTCGTTGAAGTACTCCCAAACCCTTCGCCAATACATTTTAGATTTTTGCTCATTTTCATGCACTGCATCCACGCTAATATTAAGCCAAACGAGATTAAAACTAAGTCCTCTTCAACTGTAAAGTTGCTGTCTCGAACTTTTTTGATGGTGGATTCTATTTGAGGTGATATTAGTGAAGAATGACCTATTGGGTCTACTGATTGAGTGTTAAACTCATCTAAATTTGTTTTGTCGTTTAAGAGATTGAAAAATTAATATCCATGTTCAAATGGTTCCATATGTAATGTCTAGAATTCAACCCAAAACATACATTATTCATGTCAAGTTTCTAGCAGCAAAAGAGGGAGCAAAACAGCATTGCAGTTCAGGGAGCAAAACAACAGGGAGCAAAATATCAGGGAGGGGGAGCAAAACAGCACTGCAGTTGTTTTCCTTTGGCCGTTGTTGATGCGAACCCTTAAACGAATTCAAGAACCCACGGGCAAATTGATTGAAGACTCCCCAAGAAAGATCACAAATCAGATTATAAGAACTAAGAACCCTAGACCCAATGTTTGCAAGAAACAAGAACCCAAGGTTAAAAGTTCAAGAGAAAGACGTCACACTCAAGATTGAGCGATAAGTCGATGAACGCCACAAGAAAGATTAATTCTTGATAAGTTCTTGAAATAGTTCTTGGAAGAACAATAAGGTAGAAACCTCACAATACACACCAAAATATTCTGTCTTTTACAATGCTTTGAATGCCTATTTATAGGCTGGTTATTACAAAGAAAACTTCCTAAAATAGCTTATCCTATTTAAGAAATATCTCTTACTTGCTGGTGAAGAAATATCTCTTACTTGTGGGTAAAGAAATATCTCTTACTTGCTGGTAAAGAAATAGCTCTTACTTTCCTAAACTCTTACTTTCCTAAAAGGAATAACTCACATGCCTAAATAGCTAAGGAAAGTCTTACAATCAGACCAATTTTAAACATGCCAATTTAAAGCTTAGCCTTTGCCGGAATCTTCTAGAACTTGGATCATGTTGATGGATCTTTGCCCAAGTGGATCATGCTCCTTGCTTGAACTTCCACAATCAGCCCATATGTCTTGAATCAGCCCGTTCAATGTTTCCTTCATTCTTTTTACTCTTGCCCGAGTCATAGGACCTCCATTTATGCTCAACGGATCAGATTGTATTGCATCATTCCCCCTCTCTTTAAAAGGATTCGTCCTCGAATCTTCATCATCTGCAATAAAAGGAGAAAGATCAGCAACATTAAAAGTAACACTAACACTATACTCACCAGGAAGATCTAGTTTGTAAGCGTTATCATTTATCCGTGCCACCACTTGAAAAGGCACATCTCCTCTAGGCAGCAACTTAGAACACCTTTGTGCGGGAAAACGCTCCTTTCGCATATGCACCCAAACCCAATCTCCAGGCTCAAAAACCACCTTCTTACGTCCCTTATTAGCTTGAGTAGCATATTGCTTCGTTCGCCTCTCAATGTGGAATCGAACTTTCTCATGCAATTGCTTCACCAATTCAGCCTTTCGTTCTCCATCTAGATTAGCACACTCATCAACAGGCAAAGGTAGCAAATCTAATGGAGTTAAGGGATTAAAACCATATACAATTTCAAAAGGTGAATAATTAGTAGCAGAATGCACACTACGATTATAAGCAAATTCGACATGAGGCAAACAATCCTCCCAAGTTTTCAAATTTTTACCAATGATAGCACGCAATAAAGTAGAAAGAGTACGATTAGTTACCTCGGTTTGCCCATCTGTTTGTGGATGGCAAGTAGTAGAAAAGAGTAATTTAGTACCAAGCTTACCCCACAATGTCTTCCAGAAATAGCTCAAAAACTTAGCATCACGATCAGACACAATGCTCCGAGGCACTCCATGTAAACGCACCACCTCTCTAAAGAACAAATCAGCTACATTGCTAGCATCATCGGTCTTATGACATGCAATGAAATGTGCCATCTTTGAAAACCTGTCAACAACAACAAACACAGAATCTCGTCCTCGTTTTGTCCTAGGTAAACCTAACACAAAGTCCATGGAAATATCTACCCAAGGTGAACTAGGTATAGGTAAGGGATTATACAAACCATGGGGCTGAACCTTAGACTTAGCCTTTTTACAAGCAACACATTTCTCACAAATTCGCTCAACATCCCGTTTCATATGTGGCCAGAAAAAATGTTCAACTAACACATCTAAGGTTTTCCTAACACCAAAGTGCCCCATTAAACCACCCCCATGTGCTTCTCTAACTAATAACTCACGCATCGAACAATTAGGCACACACAATCGATCCTCTCGAAACAAGAACCCATCATGCCTATAAAACTTACCAAAACCCGAACTCTCACAAGCATCAAACACATTAGCAAAGTCAGAATCAATAGCATATAAATCCTTAATGTACTCAAAACCAAGCAACTTTGCATTTAAAGTGGAAACTAAAGCATACCTACGAGATAAAGCATCAGCAACCACATTCTCTTTCCCCATCTTGTATTTGATAACGTAAGAAAAGGTCTCAATGAATTCAACCCATTTAGCATGGTGTCTATTCAGCTTACCTTGACCTTTCAAATGTTTCAAAGACTCATGATCAGTGTGGATGACAAACTCCTTGGGCCAAAGATAATGTTGCCAAGTCTCTAACGCCCTCACCAATGCATAAAGCTCCTTATCATAAGTTGGGTAATTCAAGGCAGCCCCATTTAGCTTCTCACTAAAATAAGCTAAAGGACGACCTCCCTGCATTAAAACAACTCCAATTCCAATACCTGAGGCATCACACTCAACTTCAAAAGTTTGAGAAAAGTTAGGCAAAGCAAGTAAAGGTGCATAACTAAGTTTTTCTTTAAGCAAATTAAAAGCAACTTCTTGTTCCTTTCCCCATTTAAAGGCTACATTTTTCTTAATAATTCCAGTCAATGGTGCAGCAATGGTGCTAAAATCCTTTACAAACCTTCTATAAAAACTAGCAAGACCATGAAAGCTACGTACCTCAGTAATGGTTTTAGGTGTAGGCCATTCTCGAATAGCCTTAACCTTCTCCTCATCAACCTCAATGCCCTTAGCACTAACAACATACCCTAAGAAAACAACCTGACTAGTGTAGAACGAGCATTTCTTGAGGTTAGCAAATAACTGAGCATCACGCAAAGAACATAACACAAGCCTCAAATGTTCAACATGCTCATCTAAGCTCTTACTGTAAACCAAGATATCATCAAAATAAACGACAACAAATTTACCAATAAAAGCACGCAAAACATGGTTCATTAAACGCATAAACGTACTAGGTGCATTGGTTAAGCCAAAAGGCATTGCCAGCCATTCATATAAACCATATTTTGTCTTAAATGCCGTTTTCCATTCATCACCTTCTCTCATCCTAATTTGATGATAACCAGATTTCAGATCAATCTTACTAAACACACAAGCGCCATGCAATTCATCTAACATGTCATCAAGTCTAGGAATGGGATGCCGATACTTTACCGTTATTTTATTCACGGCGCGACAATCGGTGCACATCCTCTAAGTCCCATCCTTTTTGGGCACAAGTAACACTGGAACTGCACAAGGACTCAAGCTCTCCCTTACATGACCCTTCGACATCAGCTCCTCAACTTGCCTTTGAAGTTCCTTCGTCTCCTCGGGATTACTCCTATAAGCTGGACGATTGGGAATCATTGCACCAGGAATGAAATCAATCTGATGTTCAATCCCTCTAACTGGTGGCAAGCCATTTGGGATTTCCTCGGGAAAAACATCACCGAACTCCTGCAAAAGAGAATCAACAACACTAGGCAAAGCAAGGTTAAGCTCATTAGTATTCAAAAAGGCCTCCTTGTACATAAGTACAATCATCGGCTGCCCGGAATAAAAAGCTCCCATAACCTCTCGTTCTTTTGCATAGAAACTCACATTTTTCCTCTCTTGCTTTTGTGAACTCTCACTCTTTTCACTTCTTGAAGATTCAGCAGCCTCTCTATTTTTTCCCTCATTTTTTTTCACTTTCACTCTATTTCCCTCTTTTTTTTTCATTGTCACTCTCTTTTCTTCCCACAAACTCAATTTTTAACCTCATTTGATCATCATGCACCTGTCTAGGTGTTAACGGTACAAGTGTTACAGGTTTGCCATGCAGTACAAAAGAATATCTATTTCTATATCCATCATGCATAACTTGCCTATCAAACTGCCAAGGACGTCCCAAAAGTAAATGACCAGCATGCATTGGGACTACATCACACAAAACCTCATCAACATAACGCCCAATGGAGAAAGAAACTAATACCTGCCTATTCACCTTAATCTCCCCACATTCATTCAACCATTGCAACTTATAAGGAGTAGGGTGCTTAGTAGTAGGCAATTTAAGTTTCTCAACTAACAAGGTACTAGCAACATTAGCACAACTCCCCCCATCAATGATAACACTACATACCTTATTGTTGATATGGTAGCGAGTATGAAAGATGTTGTCACGTTGTGCCTCGTTGTCCTCCTCCTTCACTTGTGCATTCAAGGCACGCCTCGTGGCCAAAATTTCACCCTCAACTGGATATTCCTCTCCTTCACTCTCCTTACTCTCCACATCTTCATCAGATTCACTTTCACTTTCAAAATCACCATTATCCCTCAAAAACATAGCACGTTTATTTGGACATTGAGATGCAATGTGCCCCCTGCCCAAACACTTAAAGCACTTTATATCTCTATTTCTAGAAGTTTGAGAATCAGATTTACCTCGCTCCTTGCTAGCCTCTATGTCTTTGCCTTTGTTGGAAGCTTCAACTTTACCCTTAGAATCTGATTTCTCTTCCTTCTTGCTCCAACTAGAATTCGGTTTCCAAGAAGATGAAGAACCCGAATTCTGCCCAAACCGAGTGGAACCCTTCCGTTTGAGTTGCCTCTCAACCTTCATCACCATGTGTAGCATATCTTCCATCTCCACATAATGTTGTAACTCAACTACATTTTGAATATCTCGGTTCAAACCGTGCAAAAAATCGTGCCATGGTCGCCTCTCGGTCCTCCTCTACATTTACCTGAATCATGGCTATCTCCATCTCCTTATAATACTCCTCAACACTCCTGGACCCCTGAGTCAACCCTTGCAACCTCTGAAACAAGTCCCTATAATAATGAGAAGGGACAAACCTCTTCCTCATGATACTCTTCATCTGATCCCAAGTATCAACCGGATGCTCTCTATTCCTCCTCCTATTCATCACTAACTGATCCCACCATACCACCGCATAATCAGTAAACTCCAATGGACTAATTCAATGGACTAATTCAAGAGGCATGGACTCAAGCAAGTTCATGGAGGTCCATTAACCATGATCCACTTGAACAACAAAGATTCATCAACATGATTCAAGTTCTAGAAAAATCTAGCTAGGGGCTAAGGCTAAGCTTAAATTGGCCTGTTTTTGTTAAGGCCTCTAATTTGTTTGAAGGATTAGTATTATTAGAATAAGTGGGCTTGAGGATGCTTAGCCCACATGTTTTTTATTTCTTATAAACTAGGGTTTTCATAGTTACTGTAGCACGTACTATTCACGCTACAGTAACCGTCACTATTCACTTTTTATTGGGGTCTAATTGTAAGGCTTGTGAACCAAGTATTTTCATTTTTCTATTTAGGCATGTGATCAGCCAATTAAAGGGCTGATTATCCTTCTTTTCTTCAAGTAAGAGTCTTAGGAAAATAAGAGATATTCCTTTACCAACAAGTAAGAGATATTTCTTAATTAGGATAGCTAGTTTAGGAAGTTTCCTAATCTTTGTAATGACCAGCCTTATAAATAGGCCTTCAAATCAATGAAAAAATCAGATTATTATGGACAATATATGATGAATTTTGATTGTGAGTTGAGTTGAGTTTACTCCTCTTGTTCTTGATTGAACTTATGAACTTATCAAAGGCAAACCACAATCTTTGTGGCGTTCCTCCTTTTAATTTGGGTTCTTGAGACGGGTTCTTCAACGGGTCTAGATTTTAATATAATCTAGGTTCTTGACACGAGTTCTCAACGGGTCTAAATTCTCCATATGCGAACCCCAATAGACTTGCTTTGAGACCCAACAACAATATTGGAAATACAACCCAAGAAAGCCAAACTCAGGTCTATAGATGGAGAATTTAGACCCGTTGAGAACTCGTGTCAAGAACCTAGATTATATTAAAATCTAGACCCGTTGAAGAACCCGTCTCAAGAACCCAAATTAAAAGGAGGAACGCCACAAAGGTTGTGGTTTGCCTTTGATAAGTTCATAAGTTCAATCAAGAACAAGAGGAGTAAACTCAACTCAACTCACAATCAAAATTCATCATATATTGTCCATAATAATCTCACTTTTCATTGATTTGAATGCCTATTTATAAGGCTAGTCATTACAAGGAAATAAATCCTAATCTAATAAAGAACAAATCCTAATCTAAATAGGAAACAACTAAAGACTAAAAAAGTGAATAGTGCGCCGTTACTGTAGCATGAATAGTGCCGTGCTACAGTAACTTCGAAAACCCTACTTCATAAGAAATAAAACATGTGGCCGTTGTTTCCCATGTAATTGAACTAACATATAGGGTGACAATGTACTGCAAAACATAAATAGAACAATGTACTACAAAACGAGCATACAAAATAAACCTCGCTTGGCCAGTTGGAATGGCTAATTAATTGATGTACAATTCTAATATGCCATCCTTTCATATAGAAACTGACAGTGAGGTTTGGCCAGTTGGAATGGCTAATTAATTGATGTACAATTCTAATAAATGGCCTTAAAACTAATATTGGCAATTTTTGCACAATTCAAAGTACCAAAAAATTAGATTTTCCTCTGGATGTTCATGTGTGAACTGGATTACTTCGGAAGTTTTATTTCCAGCCAATACTAGGTTCATTGAGATCAACCAGAAAATGACATGACTTTTCACAAAAGGACTGACAGACTTGCAATTTTTTACTTAGTTCCACTACATCTGACATCAAGCTCAGCTAGCAAAACGACCCCAATACCAATTTTATCAAAATCAATATGACGAAGCTATTTGGAAAAGCAAATGATTAATAGACAGTGCCTAAAAACTAATACCCATTATAGTCTCAACTTGATTCTAAGGTCCAATACATATCTTCAAGCTTAGCCATCAAAACAGAGACACCCACACACAGAGAGACAACCCAACCACATGGTTCATTTCAACAAGAACAAACAATATGAATTTTTTTTTGAACAGGAATTGATATAAAATTCTTGAAGTCCAAATCGAAGTAACAATAAACAAAACTAACACATGATTCTACATAAATCGAGTGCATATCTCATTGAGGTAATTCATCAAACATATTGTGAACAATGAAAAGTTACGCATCTCAAAAAATTTCAAGAAGTCAGGCTGAGCGAAGATTGATTCACAGAAAGCAAGAGAAAACTTATATTGGAGCAATAAAGACATACCTGAAGGAGGAAGGAAGACCAATTCACAATGTGTGTCGTTGTGCAGAAATGGAGCAGAAATGGAGGAAGGAAGACAGGCTCAGCAACTCAAGGGAGAGAGACTGGCGAACAATTGACCTCTTCAGATCTGGTTAGGATGAAGACCTCCAACTATTTTGGCGAGGAGACTGGCTAGTGGATTAGAACACCAAATTTAGAGTTTTGCTCGCCAAAATAACTAAAAGGTTGAACTGGCGAGCAGTCTTAGAGTTGTTCTTAGTAATGACAGTGATGGTAAATGAGTGGTGATGGTGACTACAAGGACGAGTGACAATAGTGGTATTACTCGTAAAGGTGGTTGCGATGGTGAATCAAAATTTTGATTTGGCAGAAGTTATTTTGGTCTTTTAACTCTTCGTCCTAATTTTTTCATCAGCACAAGTTATTTTACCCCCAATGATCATCGTGGATAGAATGGCGGGGCATGGACTAATATGTTTTAAATGAATATGAACACACTTATCAGATTTATTTTATTTTAAAATCATAACATAGTATAATTTTGTCAAATTTTTCATTTCAATACTTGTTTAAGTTCTTAAAGTGATTTAATTAATTTGTAAATATTATGTTCTTGACCAAGGAAAACAAACTACTCATGTTATTACATGTAGATTTCATCTATTTTTTCATTTAAAAACATTTGTTTTCACATTCAGTTAAAGTATTTCGAACCTGAAGATAGATACAAAGGCTATTAATAATATAATAATAATAACAATAAAATTTTTAACAATAGAAGAATATGTATCAATGTAATCTAAGTCTATTTTTATTTAAACCCTTTTGTTAATAACATATTGTCTTAAACTTATCTAAACATCTATATACTTTTAATTTCTTCTTAAAAATTTATCTTCAATAGAAGTGATACTTAGGAGTAGGGCTAACTCAGTGGGGCCCAAAGATTTCTAACGATTGGATGTTACCCACATTATTTGGAAGTCAAATTTTGTGATAAAAATTTGCGAAAAATATTAGACAATTAAAATAAAATCTGAAAAACATAAGCCAAATGTATATTATCTATTGAATAAGTGGGTTTCAACGCTCACCTAAGAAATGATATGTATTTGAATTACAATTTTTTGAATTTTATTTAAATTTTATAGCATTACTCAAAATTTGCTAATGAATTTACTGAATTATCAAACATAATAAATCAGCTGTTCAAAATAATAATAATAATAATAACAAATGGGCACTTTTCATCAAAAAATACTTTAATTCTCTTCTACAACGTGTCATCTCTAGATTGGTCTGTCTTCCATCTACAATACCTCAAGTTTTTTCTTTTTTTTTTTGGGTCAGTTACAATACCTCAAGTTAAATTTACAATTTTTCCACGTCTGGCCTTGACTCAAACTCAAACTGTTCCTTGATCCCTACGAAATGAGACAAACCTACGCAAATTTCTCCATTCTCTCTCTCTCTCTCTCTCTCTCTCTCTCTCTTGTCCTAAAACCACCACCACAAAACCACCATCACAAAACCACCATCTCCTTCATCTGCAAAATCTCCGTAAACACACACACACACACACAGACACTGATTACCATTTATTACGCAAATCATAAAATGATGGAATCCAAAACTCTAACCCTAGCTCCATCACAGCCACCAGGCCAAACCCTCTTCCCCACCCTCGATTCCCCACATAAAACTCTAACTTTCCACCGAATTATAGTCCTCCTCATTACTTTCGCAGCCTACGCTTCCTTCCACGCCTCAAGAAAACCCCCAAGCATAGTCAAATCCGTTCTTGGTCCAGAAATTACCACCCAGAACACAACAATCCCACAATCTGACCAAAACCCAATTCAATTCGATCAAAATCCAGTTGGCATTGACACTGGTTGGGCCCCCTTTAATGGATCCAGCGGACCTCATCGTCTTGGTGAGCTTGATCTTGCTTTTTTATCTGCTTATTCTTTGGGGATGTATTTTGCAGGCCATATTGGTGATAGGATTGATTTGAGAGTTTTTTTGACAACTGGGATGGTGGGTAGTGGGATTTTTACAGTACTTTTTGGTTTTGGATACTTTTTGGATGTACATTTTTTCTGGTTTTTTGTATTGGTTCAGGTGATTTGTGGGTTGTTTCAATCAATTGGATGGCCCTGTGTTGTGGCTGTAGTGGGAAATTGGTTTGGGAAGTCTAAAAGGGGGTTGATAATGGGCGTTTGGGCTTCACATACATCAGTTGGCAACATTATTGGTTCTGTTGTAGCTTCGGCGGCTTTGGGGTTTGGGTGGGGTTGGTCTTTTGTGTTGCCTGGAATTTTTATTCTCTTGGTGGCAGTTGTGGTGTTTTTGTTTCTTGTTGTGAGCCCAGAAAATGTTGGGTTTGAGTTACCAGGAACGGAGGTTGAGATGAATGTGGAGGGAATGGCTTTAGTAAATTCGGAGACAATGGAATCCGTAGAGGCGGGAGTTACTGGATCTGAGGATGAGGAATCTTTGGGTGCAATTGGGTTTCTGGAAGCGTGGAGGTTGCCGGGGGTGGCACCATTTGCGTTTTGCCTTTTCTTCTCTAAGCTGGTGGCTTACACTTTTTTGTATTGGTTGCCCTTCTACATAAGGCACACAGGTACTAATTTCCCCTAGCATTTGTCTTTGAAATTGGATTATACATTTTTGTTTTAGTTAAATTTTTTCTTTGACATATCTATCTACTACAAATTTATACTAGACATAATAGTCTTGCCCAAATTGTGATAATAGTTTTGCTGCAGATGATTATGAATGTGAAATGAGGAGTGTGTATTTGATTCTGTGTATGGGGTTCTGATGTAGTTTTCATTGGACTTGGTTGTACACATGAATTGCCCCAAATGGGGACCCAAAAGACTTGATTGTTTAACACCACCAGCAAACTGTGGTATGAGGCCAATTCTAGTATTCTGGGATTGCCTCTGTCTCCATTTTTTCACTGTCGCTAAATCATTTGCTAATTGCTTGTATAATATGCAATGACCCCCTTTGTTACTGGTTGTCTTCATATAATTATTAATAATACTCAATGCAAGTCTGGTTGTATGTCACGCATCACAAGAGTATAATTTTACTGTAAGGTTGCTCCTTTGATTGGTTAAAAAGTGGATCTTCATTATGCATTTGTTTGCTGTTGAAATGGCAGCTGTTGCGGGTGTGCATTTGTCACACAAAACTGCTGGGATTCTTTCGACAATTTTTGATATTGGAGGAGTTATTGGGGGAATTTTGGCAGGGTACATTTCCGATATTATTGAAGCTCGTGCCGTTACTTCAATTGTATTTTTGTTTCTATCAATTCCTGCCCTAGTTTTCTACCGTGTTTTTGGGAGCATATCCATGTTCACCAATATTTTATTGATGTTTATTTCTGGGCTGCTTGTGAATGGGCCGTATGCACTTATTACAACAGCAGTTGCAGCTGATCTTGGTACACAGAGCTTGATCAAAGGGAATTCCCGTGCATTATCTACTGTGACCGCAATTATAGATGGCACTGGCTCTGTTGGAGCAGCTCTTGGCCCACTTCTGGCAGGATATATTTCTACTAAAGGATGGAATAGTGTGTTTTTTATGCTTATTCTTTCACTCTCTGTTGCAGGCATGTTATTGATTAATGTTGTTAAAAACGAGATTAAAGGGAAGCTAAACAAGGGAAAATGGCTGTGGTTGAGCCCTATTGCACATTGATGGAAAACTTCATTGAGGCGTTGTTTAGGTATGCCTTCTCTCTTCTCATTGTGAAAATGACTCATACACAGCAAACAGGATTTTGTTGGAGCAGTGAACGGAGCTACCGGGTAAACGAGTGAGCTGAGCTCGTAGCTGGGTAGGGAAACTTAGGCTTAGGAAAGGTAGTTTACTTGCTTACTTGTTATAGTAAGGCAGCTCAGCTGTAGCTGACTTGCTTGCTAAAGGTAGGGCTCTTTGAAGTTGCCAATTCATGTATTTCCTTTTGTGGTCATACGAGAAAAATGCCTTTTCATACAAGAAGCTGGACCATGAGGGAGGACTGGTCTAGCTGCCATTCATGTATATCAGTTTTGTATCTTGCTTTGGAAAATGGAATTTCATACAACATAAAAGAAATTGGAGGACTTTCTTGAAACCTGATTCATGATTTCTTTATTTTATCACATTTTTACACACATCCTATGATCAGTTTGTTTTCCATCTGTATAATTCAGTTTATTATGTGACAAAATACACGGTTTTATTTATTTTCTGTTCAGGTAGGCCTCAGTTCCTTGGCTTTTATTGTCATACTTGTTCTATTCTCAGCTATGTACTATTGTCTGAGAGAATTTTACTTCATGACCTAATTTCATGCTAAATTTATAGGTTAATGCAGGTCACATTCCTTGTAATTGTGATATTCTGATGCAGTATGGGTGGCGAGATTTTTAGTATTTTATTGAACATTGTCAATGCCGTTCTATTATGGAATTCTAGACGATTTTATTTTATTTTCTAATTCAAGTAGGAAATTTTGTTATTTTATTTTGTGATTTAATTAGAATTTTTATTTATTTGGTTTTCTACTTTAATTGGGATTCTAGTTTTCTAGTTCGTTAAGAGTTTCAGTATTATTTATACTCTTGTAAGCTTTATGGCTAAGTAGCTTTGGATGAATTAATACAATTAAGAGAGTTATTTTTTTTTTCTTTTTCAATTCTTCTGGTATTTTTAGAAATCAACATTGTTATTGAAGCTTTTAGAACTGATATTCTTTGTGAATCAACAGGTCTAGAGTAGGAATCTAAATCAATATTCATTTGCAAATCAACGGTTTATTTTTATTATTCCTTTTCGTTCATTATATCATTTTTTCTATCCACTTTTCTGCCTCAGTTGATATCAGAACCCAATTATGTTCCTATCACTATATTGCCAAGAAAATGACCTATGGAGGAATTCTATTATGCCAAGATCAACGCAAGATGCGAGGATGTAACAAAAGTTTGGGGTATTAATTCAGCAGATATCATCCTTGACTACCATTGTTCAACAACAACTATAACAACAACAACTGCAGCAGCAATCACAATGACGACCTCAAAATCCATGATTAGTGGAGGAGGAGGAAGGGAGTCTAGTAGATTTGGATGAGATTTTAGAGAAGATTCGAGATTTTAACACACTTAGAAGAAGTTTTTTTTTTTTATTACGATTCATCTTCTATACGGTTAGAAATTGATTGGGATATGCCCTCAATATTTGATGAAGATTTGGAGGATGATTCTCTAATTATGATAAAAAATCCTCAATGTATGATGAATATCCTATGGATGATCATCTTAGTAGTACCTAACATAATCGTGACACTTTAATATAAAATGAGTATTCGGAATATGAATATTTTTTAGATTTTATGACAAAAAATAGGGGCGTGTAGTTTTCACAGATATGATTAGGCAATTGACGTCGTTCTCTAGCGTGGAGGTTGAAATCGGTGAAATTATATGCCAAGAAAAAGATTGTGATGTGGGTGCAGTGAAGGTGATCTCACAGAAAAGTTAGTTAGTTGCTTTGATTTATTTGATATCAATTCTTTTTGGTGGATTCAAAATATTTGATAATTTCGGATATCGATATCGGGGTGGTTGAAAGTGCAAGATTAAACAAATATCAAAATATCAAATTCTGATTCAATGGAATAGTTGAAAGCCAAAATTCAAACGAAGGCTCAGATTTCGAAATGAATTCGAGAGTGAATTCTTTTCAACTTGGAAAGAATAATGCAGTATGGTGGTGAGATTTTTAGTATTTTATTGAACATGGTCAATGATGTTCTATTATGAAATTCTAGACGATTTTATTTTATTTTCTAATTTAAGTAGGAAATTATGTTATTTTATTTTGTGATTTAATTAGAATTATTATTTTTTTGGTTTTCTAATTTAATTAGGATTCTAGTTTTTTAGTTGGTTTAGAGTTTTAGTACTATTAATACTTTTGTAAGCCTTAGGCTAAGTAGCTTTGAATGAATTAATACAATTGAGAGAGTTGTCTATTTTCTTTTCAATTCTTCTGTATTCTTAGGAATCGATAGAGTTATTGAAGCCTTTAAGATTAGTATTCTTTATGAATCAATATGCTTAGAGTAACAATCTAAACCGATATTTCCCAATCAAATGCATCATATTCTAAAAGACTAAACTCTCTCTCTCGGGCATGGTATTAGA
Source organism: Ilex aquifolium (assembly GCA_951799425.1). Lineage (NCBI taxonomy): Eukaryota > Viridiplantae > Streptophyta > Magnoliopsida > Aquifoliales > Aquifoliaceae > Ilex > Ilex aquifolium. The sequence continues at coordinate 14,088,766 of OX637406.1, forward strand.
GTAGAATATCCCTTGTAATTGTAATATTCTAAAAGACTAAACTCTCTTTCTCTCTATCTCTCTCTCCCTTAGGCACGGGATTAATCTGACAACCTTGTCTAATTATGGTAGGCTTCCCTTCCATTCCATGAGCTTAGTCATTAACAGTTGATCTGTCGCATGTGCCTGCTGTTATCTTATGCTCCGTTTAGTAGGAAGGATGGAAAATAAGAAAAATGGAAAGTAGAAGGGATATACTTTCTATCATTTAAAGAAAGAAATTAGGAATGATACACTTTCCTTCATTTGTATTTGGTTGGATGGATGGAAAATAAAAATGACTAAATTATTATTATTAGTTTTTGTGCGGGCTAAGATTATGGGTGACAATCGAATTGTGTCGTGTCAAATTCGTGTTGAGTCATTACGGGTTTGTATCGAACATTAGTCAAACCTAATTCAACTCATTTAACTAATTGTGTCGTGTCGAGTTGCGAATTGACCTGTTTATTTTTATTTTTTTATTTTTATTATTTATTGTTTATTTTTTATTTTTAAATTTTTTAAAAAATATATATATATAAATACATATTTTATCATTGTATTTTTATATGAAATTAATGTATATATAATATATGTATATAATAAAAGATATATAGACAAATAAGATACATCTCAACACAAATAATTAACTTTTCATCCATTTTCCTTCCGATTTTGGAGGGATTGATTTTGGTAAGTTGGAAGGAAAGTTAATCCATCCATTTTTCCATCCTTCCTACTTTCTTTCCTTACCAAACATAATGTTTTATCTATCCCTCCAACTTTCCATCCTTCCAACTTTCCATCATTCCATTTTTCCATCGTACCAAACGGAGCATTAGTGATTGAGTACTCTATGAGGGGAAATATGAAATCATTTGCATTTGTAAGCATTTTTTATTTTTTGGGAAATTGGGTGTGAGGAGAGTTGTCAAATTGGCCTGTTGCTTATTTTGTGTTCACTATTGATGGGTGCTGATTTATGAAGACTTTGAACTGGGATGTGCTGGTTGATATACTGGCTTGGAGTCTGGTGTTTGGCATTCCGATTGAGAGGGTGGTTCTGATTGTTGCAACTTGACACAGTGAGATAGTATGAAAATTATATAGTCCTTGTCCTAGTCATTTTCAGAGCTATGCTGGATGGGATTGGATTACTGATTGTGTAGCTCAACTGTCTGCACTATGATGCAAATCATGATGATGTAATAAATCAAAAAAATTCCAAGGAAGATTCAAATATCCTATGAACAATATTTGAGCTTAGTCTTGAGGGGAGAATTCGTTGTTGATCAGTTAATACAGGTCAGCACATAGCCTGTGGCCCATCGATGGGTGGCCCTATGGCTCGAAAGCCCACCGGACTAATGGGTAGCCTGGCCCATAATATGGCAGGCTGTGAGTAGCCTTTGGTAAGCCTTCACACTTTGGGTCAGGTGGCTGATGGGCTAGCCTGTTGACTGGTCAAAGATCAAGTAGGCCGGCAAGTTGTGGGGCTTGAGGTCGAGCCTGGCACGGCCCATTTACGAACCATGTCAGTTCATAGGGAAGTTAGCCTCAAAATGAGGAAAAAATATTCAATGTAAGAGTGATATTACTTCAACATTGTTACATGGTATCACCGGTCAATAATTTGTAAATAAGTAAGGAAATAGACTCTAGACAAACCAATAACTATCCGTCCATATAAGTCAATAATTATCTACTCTTTTTCTATGTAAGTCAATAACTATTCAAGTGGGGTTCACATTGTCCATTTTGTATTTTATTATTGATTGGTGATATCATGTGATAATGTTGACAAGGTATCACCGTTGTATTGAATATTTACTCAAAAATGAAGGTTTTAACTTTTAACATATGATTACAATGATCTACCCCCCCCCCCCCAAACAAAAAAAAAACATTTGATTATGATTCATGAAGTTGATTTAGATAACTGGGAACACAAAGTGTATTTACACATCTTCAAGATACAAATTACTTACGTCTATGGGTCAGGTTGCCCACGGGTCCTGTTATTCGGCCCGAAAAAATAGACCTGAAGCCCAATAAATTCAATAGTTAGCTCGCCCAAGCTCAAGCCCTAGCCAAAAGAGAGGGCTTGGACATGCCCTCAAACCCATTACTCGGCTCGAAACTCGACCCATGAGCCTGTCCGCCTAGCCCATCTACCTTTCAACCCAATTATTTGAAAAAAAAAATTGACAATTGACAATTGAAACTTTGAATTTTTTTTTTTTATCAAAACAAGCAAAGTAAATATTTCATTAAGTAGGAAAATTGAGATTACAGTCAGTCAAAAGTAAAGCCGTAAGCTGGGGGGGGGGGGGGAGCATAACCAATTCAAGGGGAGCAAATTGTTTAACATAGTGGCTGCAACCCAATGAGCAGCCTTGTTACAAGCTCGAGGCTTGTGTAGAAAGCTAAGGCTGTATAACCTAGCATAATGTCTAATGTCTTCAATGATAGCACTAATTTCCCATGGGGAAACATCTTTGTTGGAGCTAAACTTGATTATATTGAGACAATCATTCATGATAGTGGCGTTTGTGATCAGTTGGGCTTCAGCAAGGAGGCAATCTTGTCTCACTGCCTCTGCTTCAGAAAAAATGCTAGACACTACTGGGAGAGATTTTGCACTGCCAAACTCAAGTTCTCCCCTTTCCTTGCATACCACCACACCACATGCGGCCTTGGCTGAAGTAGACTTAAAGGCTCCATCACAAAAGATACGAAAACCAGTTTCAATCACTGGTGGACTCTCGTGTCTCGCCACTGGTGGTTCCTTCTGTTCCATCAATACATTAACATCACCAATTCTAAGCTGATCTTTCCACATGGCTTGTGCGCGAATGACAGTGGCATGGGCATTAACCTCTTCCATATTAAAGATGAACCGGTTCCTAAACTTCCAGATTACCCATCCCATAATAGCCATTTTCCCCAACATATCAAGTCTGCCATGAAACATCCTTCACCAACTGTAAGAGCATAGAAGATCTTTGTGCCACTGACATAAATGATGAATTCTCCCACTGTATATTGAGGTTCATTCCAAACCAAACTCTCTTGGTCCATTCGCACTCAAACAGAATGTGCTCAGTAGACTCCGGAGCCATCATACAAATCTGGCAAAAGGATGATGGGGCACTCATCCTCTTAAATAGGTTTTCCCTTGTGGCTAGAATGTTCAGACAGACTTTCCATCAAAAATGCCTAATTTTTGGTACCACCTTCATGCTCCAAATGGACTGCCACAACATGGGGTGAGAGGGAAAAGAGGACCTAGCCTCCGGCTGTCCCAAGACTAGCTTGCTTCCCAGTCTGTAACCAGACTTGACTGTATAGACCCCCTTGCTACTGGGCCACCAAATTCTCTTATCCCTTCCCCTTATAACTGGCAATGGAATTGCTTGAATAGTTTTCACCTCTTCCCTTGAAATCACACTGCTCATAGTAAAGGTATTCCATCTTCTGGGGTTCTCCATAATGATATCTACAACCTTAGTGAAATAACAATCTTGGGGTTTTGGAGAGTGGATTGCCTGGCTTGGTAGGAGGGGAATCCATTTATCATCTCAAAAACTTGTTTCTTTACCATCTCCTATCTGCCACATGAGTCCTTTCTCAAGCAACTCTCTCCCATGGAGCATATTGCTCCAGACCCATGATGGTCTAGTTCTACGCTTCGCCTTCATCAGGTCCTCGTTAGGAAAATAGATTGCCTTCATAAACTTAGCCCATAAAGACTCAGGCTGGTGGATCAGCCTCCAGCATTGTTTTGCCAGGAGAGCTTGATTTAGCAGCTTGAAGTCCTTGAAACCCATCCCTCCAACAACCTTAGCCTCTGTCATTTTATCCCACTTCCTCCGACAGATTCCCCTCCTGTCCTCGCTCCCTTTCCACCAAAAGTTTGGTGGTAATATATGACTTTACTTTATTTAAATAAAATTATTCATTATTTACTTTTTGTCCATTTTGACTCAAATTTTAATTCAAAAATATAATTTAAAAAAATATTAAGTTGAAAACATTTTAAATGAAATTGTATACATATATATATATATAAAGGCTCGCTCAGCAAGCCCGTCCAGTAAGTGGCGGATTGGGCTGCGGGTAGCCTACCTCTCCACGAAGCCCGGCTCGGCCTACCCGATAACTCGTCCGGGTAAGGGTGTGGGCCTACACTACCCAGACCCAGTCCGAAAAATTTTGCGGGCCTATCCCGGCCCGACCCATGGACATCCCTAAAAATCATGACACTTGTTTCCAGTCCGACCAGGCATATAGGCATGACACTTGTTTCTTGCCTTTTTAAATCTGTAGATGTATTGTTTTACAGGCTCATTAGGTTTGTGCCTTAAGGCTAGGACCATATAGATCTTGAATCATTTCCATGAACTGATTTTTGTTGACAGCCATATCTATATCTATATCCGTATCTATACTACTTAAAAAGTGAGGATACATGAAAAACATTTATATTTCGTTTTTACCCTTAACTACTGGTATAAAGTCAATCATATCCACTATGTCTTTTGATATTCCCTTAGTATCAAATTGATTAGCTGCATTGTTCAACAAGCAATGCCAGCGCACGATCATCTGATTATATTTAAAATCCTTAAATTAATATATTGATTATATTTAATTTCCTTAAATTAACCCTACAACGTTTACAACTCATTGTCTCCCACAACAAATAAATCTTTCTTTGTTGATACAAAAAGTCCTGTTCTCGATCATCTTCTCTGTCTTCCAGTCTCTCATTTATCTGCTTTGTTATATTTCAAAATTTTGGCTCTTTATTGTATCAATTTGTGGGCATCTGTCCACAATCTTATCGATCCTCCAATTACTTTCAACTCACCAAAATTTTGGACTATGTCTGAATAAAATGAAAACAAAGAGATAAGAAGTAGAGAATACAATGGCCGAGGACTCCAAGAGGCAGAAACTGTTTCATGAGCTTACTGAATTTCTTTTTGAGCACATCTCATTATTCATGAGGTGGTAGTGGCTTTATGTGCTTTTATTTGCAGATGCATTTGACTTTTATAACTTTTTGTTTGCAGGTTTTGGATTTTGATTTCGAGAAGTTTTGTTCTATTTCTCTTTCAAATTTGAATGTTTATGCATGTTTGGTCTGTGGGAAGTATTACCAAGGAAGAGGCCAGAAATCTCATGCATACCCTCATAGCCTTGAAGCAGGACACCAGGTTTACACAATCTTCGAACAGAGAAAGTTTATTGCCTTCTTGATGGATATGAAATCATTGACTCTTCATTAGATGACATTCAACATGTTCTTAACTCGAGGTTCACTAATATTTAGCTTTAATTGTTTTTTACATGTAACATATTTTTTTATCCCTTTATATCTTTGCTAATAGTTTATATTCCTATTTTGATTAATCTCCTCGTTGGATTTCTTTGATATTATTATACAGGTTTACTCGGACGCAAGTTCAGCAGCTTGATAGAAATAGGCAATGGTCTAGGGCACTTAATGGTTCTGATATTTGTTGCTATTACTACGACATTTCATTCTTGTTGCTCATTGGTATATTCTGGACAATTTTGAATATAAACTTAAACAATCAAGTGTCCAATTTCACCATTCTCTGGTGCTAATTATAATCTCATGGCTCCGACAATTTTTTTAGGTGGGACTCAATAACATTTGAAAGACTGAATTTGTGAATGTTACAATTCAATCTTTAATGCGAGTTACTCCATTGAGGAACTTTTTCCTAGTCCTTAAAAATTATCTACATTGCAAATCTACACTCATCCTTCGATTTGGAGAGCTCACTCGAAAAAATTGGCACTCAAGGAACTTCAAGGGACATGTTTGTTCCTGGTGTAATCAAACTTTTTAGCAATGACTTTTGTTCATAGAATGCGTATACTTAACATTTTTTGTGTCTCTAGGTGAACCCACATGAGTTTCTATAGGTAGTTATGGACTACATACAATTTTGAAATCTTTATGTTTTTTTTTCTTCTGAGCATATAATCAAAAGGGGCTGACATTGATTTGTGTTTAAAAGTATATGCAGTTTCTACATCAATTAGGTTTATGAATGTATTATCTTTCTTTATTTCCTTGGCCAGATGTTCCATACGACTCACAAGGAATACAATAAAAAAATAATCTAGATCGCCATTTTTTGGGTAATGAAAGCTTGCGATATCCCATTAACTGGTGAGACACATCACATAATAACAACAAATTGAAATAATGAGTTAGTTGCAGGCTAGAAAGCATGTATACTTCTCGAGGGTGTCGTTGCAGTGTTGGACACAACCAGACATGTGTCCGACACAGCTAGAAGTGTCCTGAATAATGACTTCAGTCGAACACGACCATGTTTTTTTTTTTAAATGATTGTAGCTTGGTGTGTGTGTGTGTTTTTTTTTTTTTTTGTTATGTAACTTATGTATTATGAATGTTAATGTATGTAATGATGTTTGGTGAAAATTATGGATGTTTATTTTGATATATTTTAATTTTAATCAGAAAAATAATATTTACTAGATCTTATTTTATTATTCTAAAATATGCTTTATTTGTAATATATTATAATTTTATTATTGTCTAAAAATATATTATATTATTTTAATTAGTTGTATCTTTGACATACATGTGTCTTATATTTTTGAATTTTGTCATATCCTAGTGTCCGTATCGTATTAGATATATATTTTGTTTGCAAATTAATGATAATCTTTTTCCTTCTCACACCTGATTCTTGATTTTTTCCCTACAAATTTCGAATGCATGACCAAATGTTGGGTTTTACTTATAACCCATTTAGTGAGTATACTAGGTGCAGATCTAAATATCTCAAACTAGGTGTGACTTGACTAGATTTCCAAACCATAATCTTAAGGTAAAGTGGTTAATGCCTCAAACTAAACTATGCATTATGTATTGTCATTTCAAAAAAATTTCTTGCCTTTCTACTTGCACAAGTAGGTAATTTAGCTTTCAATTTTCTGTGAACAACACTTCCATTTAGTTGCTGAAAAATACAAGACCTGGCCAGAAACTTGGAAGTTGATTTCTAGGTTCTCAACTCAATAAAATTGAACATCGATTCTTATATTCTCTACTTAATGAGGTAATTGTAATATTAACTTCCGGAAAAGACGTAGTTGTAGTATTAGGTCTATTTAGGTGGAAGCTAATTTGAATTTTTATGTAGAAAGTAAGTGAATTTGGATGTTAGTGATTGTAGTACTTTTATAACGTAAACTGTGATTTGATGAGGGAATTATTTATTGAAATGAATACCAGTTATTTAAAATCAAATGGAATTTGATGAGAAAATCATATGATTATGAATGGAAGAGAGCAGAAAACAAAGATGAAGATATTGTCTCGATTTATTTGTAACATAGGAAACACGGCCAAATCGATCGAGTTTCCCAGGATACATTCATAAGTTTTAGACATCAAGAAACTCAACCAATTGGCCAATATGAGAAATTTTACGAATGAGACGTCAATTAAGATGTCTAATTAGCTATTTATTGGTCTTTTAAGAGAGAGATTCTCTCCATGACTTCCCTTTTCCTTTAATTTTGCTATTATAAATTATAACAGAGGTTCTCTATATAACTTCTCTTTTCCTATAATTAACTATTAATTTTTCGTTAGTCTTGGTTAACAGAAGATATTGAATTCTATTTGGCTAAAACTTGCCATAGGTCAAGGGTTATATTTGTATTCTATTGTGTGGGTAATGATGAAATTATACAGAATTTCCAATATATATAAATGTTAACGAAACAACACTAAACTTATTTTTGGGTGCAATTCTTATTTTGTTGTTGCTAACCACTCAAGTAGTTTGGAGTGACAACAAACTTGGATTATAGATAACTAAATTCAATTAAATGAACACTCTGCTTAAGTTGAGTTGCATGATTCCTCTTTTAAATTATTAGGTTAATTTAAGTCTGTTATGCCATGGGAAAAAAGAAAGAATGTTTGATTGATTTTGTGACAAGAGTGCAACAACAATAGTCATCACCCACGCAACATGCTCACGCAATAGTCGGGGAAGATGATGACAAGCACAAACGGTCAAATGGAGGTAAGTAATATCTCCTCCAAGAAGTAGAAAGCCAGAGTAAGGTTCTCAAGATAAAAAAGATGCGTCAAGAAGGCATCAAGAAGGGGTCCAAGAGCAAGTTGGAAATATTCAAACTTGAAGATGAGGAGTTCTTGAACTACCTAAATCTACATGTGATAATTCTCCTTTTGGTTTTGTTGAAGTTATCCAAATCATGAGTTTATTGGTGAACTATTGATTCTAATTCTTGGTTATTGACTATCTGCTTAATTATTTTTCATGAATACTAAATAATGTATACCACCTAACTTATAGCCGACATCTACCTAGCAAGAGAGTTCAAAAACTTGTCTACAAAAGCTAACAAAGACACGACGAATCTGTATGATTAATTGGAGTTCATGGTTTTTCACATCAACAATGAGTAATATTTGATGCTCGAAATGATCCACGTGTAACGCACGTGTACACCAACTAGTTATTATAAATTTTAATATTCACAAATGGTTCCAAAGGTCTCTCCCCAAGTCTCGTGTGCTTGCTATAGAAAGTCAATATACGAGTCACGAGTCGAAGTAGATGGTAACAGTCGATGGATGTTCATATTTGAGTATTTACTGACTTCAGTGTCACATCAAGGTGTCAGGATTCGAACCTATGGCCCTCTGTATCCAAAACAGATGTGTTGACCAGACTGCGCTACACCTCGTCTCACCAGCCCGGAGCATAGAGATCCACCCATCTGGGGTTCATTTCCTCGATTGGATCCATGGCATAGGATGAATTTCACGTCCTTTCCTAGGATAATCTTGAGTCATTCTTGACCTATTTCTACCTCTAGGATTCCTGAGATTATAAGAATTAGGAAAAACCTCAGCAGGCTCCCCTTTGAACATCATGTTAAAATTATTTTGGGGTTGAATACCAGACCTTATATTAGGTACCATCATTAGTGGTCCCAGATTCTCTACAAGAAACACCATTTGATTGACATTTCCTTTCTCTACTGTTTGATTTCGAATCACGTTGGAGGACCTCTGATTAACATGTCCTGAAATATTTGCCTGGCCACTTAACAATTCATGTATGAGATTCATTAAATCATGCCTAATTCTTGAATAAGGATCATGAAATACTTGTTTCAAGTTTTGCTTAAAGTCCTATATCAGTGTACTGTTCTGACCACTGGTGTGGACATTTCTTTGCATTGCAGGCTCTGATTGATAGAAACGTGAACTCCTTTCAACATGATTGAATCATTTCCATATAGATCTTGAATCATTTCCATGAATTGATTTCTGTTGATAGCCATATTATTATAAATTTCAATATTCTCAAATGGATCCAAAGGTCTCCCCCCAAGTCTGGGTTCATTTCCTCGATTGGATCCAGCGTATAGGATGACTTTCACGTCCTTTCCTAGGACAATCTTGAGTCATTCTTGACTCATTTCTACCCCTAGGATTCTTGAGATTATAGAAATTAGGAAAAACCTCAACAGGTTCCCCTTTGAATATCATGTTAAAATTATTTTGGTGTTGAATACTAGGCCTTATATTAGGAACCATCATTAGTGGTTCCAAATTCTCTACAAGAAACACCATTTGATTGACATTTTCTTTCTCTACTGTTTGATTTCGAATCACGTTGGAGGACCTCTGATTAACATGTCCTGACATATTTGATTGGCCACTTAACAATTCATGTATGACATTCATTAAATCATGTCTAATGCTTGAATAAGGATCATGAAATACCTGTTTCAAGTTTTGCATGAAATCTTATATCGGTGTACTATTCTGGCCACTGGTGTGGCCATTTCCTTGCATTGTAGGCTCTGACTGATTGAAACGTGAACTCCCTTCAAAATGCTTGAATCATTTCCATATAGATCTTGGATCATTTCCATCAATTGATTTCTGTTGATAGCCATATTATTATAAATTTCAACATTCTCAAATGGTTCCAAAGGTCTCCCCCCAAGTCTGGGGTTCATTTCCTCGATTGGATCCATGGCATAGGATGACTTTCACGTCCTTTTCTAGGACAATCTTGAGTCATTCTTGACTCATTTCTACCCCTAGGATTCATGAGATTATAGAAATTAGGAAAAACCTCAATAGGTTCCCCTTCGAACATCATGTTAAAATTATTTTGGTGTTGAATATCAAGCCCTATATTAGGTACCATCATTAGTCGTCCTAGATGCTCTACAAGAAACACCATTTGATTGACATTTCCTTTCTCTATTGTTTGATTTCGAATCACGTTGGAGGACCTCTAATTAACATGTCCTGACATATTTGCTTGGCCACTTAACAATTCAGGTATGACATTCATTAAATCATGTCTAATGCTTGAATAAGGATCATGAAATACCTGTTTCAAATTTTGCATGAAATCTTATATCGGTGTACTGTTCTGGCCACTGGTGTGGACACTTCCTTGCATTGCAGGCTCTGATTGATTGAAACTTGAACTCCCTTCAACATGCTTGACACTACTAGATGTGGATTCCATATTCTCGTTGCATTCTATTCCATCCATTATTTCGTCTTGCTTACTAGTTCGTATCATTTGATCCAAGTTAGTAACGTTGTCCCACCAGGCGTGCCAAAGAATTGTTGGGTGCACAAAGGATTTTCTTTAGTCGATTGACAAACACAATTCTTCGACAGAGTGCTTTCAGGTGACTGCTTATTGTTGGGTTTAACTGTCTTATTTCAGGACTTACTTGGATGACAACAATCGATAAAAATAAACAAGAAAGATGACAATCCAAAAATTAACAAAAGGAAAGACACTTCAAATAATCTGCAAAATATTTTTGGGTTACATAAGACTGATAAATCAATCCTAAACTACAACACTAATTCTAACCAACAAAACTAACTTATACATTACTATTAAACTGCCCAAGTTGTGTGTCTTGAATGTGTTTGGTCTTGTCCTCTTCATTGTAGTTAATGCCTCTTTTATAGACATTCCTTTGTTGATGGTTACACTGGTTTTTCCCAACAGTTTCTCTCCATCTTCCTTTTCTTTCTCTAACTGCTGTCTTCCTGACTTTAGTAACTCAGTTAAACTTGGTAACTACTGTATTTTTGCATTCCAGCGTGGCTACATCTGTTCCAAAATACAAGGGCCCTTTTGTAAACATCTCATCTTTAAATTTGAAAAGCCATATCAATTGACTTTGTTTTTTTCTTCATTTGTTAAATGAGTGCCACGTCACATGCTATCCTGGTTGATTCATTTGGTGGACAGATGCCATTCATTGTTTAATCATCAAAATTATAGAATATGATCCAAACAGACCACAAAGTGTATTTTCACATCTTTAAGATATCATGTGCGAGAGAAAATAAAACATGAACAACATTTTTCATGCAAAACGGGCAACTTTGGCCAAGACTTTGTATGCAATATGAGCCTACATGAGTGCTATTCAACCGAGTCACCAGGTTTTAGAATAAGCTCTTTTTAATTTAGATTCAGGGTTAGAGGTCTTGCTTATTGCATATTGTAATAATCTAGGGGTAACAAATCCTATACTGCCAGGAAACTTGTTTAAGCTTTTAAGGTGACACTGCTGATGATGATACTCAAAATATGGCTAAGGTTGAGCTTAGGCGTCCAGCTCAGTTTGACTGAGTTCATATCACACAGCTCGAGGCGAGCTGTCAAGGCTGATCAGTTCAGTTTTTCTAAGCGACAATGCCACCAAGGTAACAACAAGGATGAAAACTGGAAATCGCCAAAGCGTTACACATTAAGCGCAACTGTCTCACACTCAGGCAAGAAAGCCGCAACCGTCAAGCCGCCATCCACGACAGTTGCATAACAAACGCAACCGTTACGAATGGGAGGGCGTAAGGATCACGCCAGGGGAACAGGCAAGACCCTGGAAGACTATAAATAAGAGGCATATCTCTCATAAAAAAACACACAAGTAACTAGCCTAAGCAAATACTCTGTGTAATCTCCCCCTTAGTCAATCAAATCTTCCCCAGGAGCAAGAGACTCATTTGAGAGTGGATTAGCCGAGCTCTCGAGCTAGTGAACCACTATAAACTTCCTGTTTATAATCCCCCATCACACTTGTTCAATTCTTAAGAGCCTACGAGCTCCGACCGGGCTATCCAATGATTCTCTGACCCCTAAAGATCACAGCTTTGCTCAAATGTGCAACACACACATTATCAGTTGGTGCCGTCTGCTGGAACGTCTGTTTCATGCTAAAAATTCTACTGATTACTTTAGTAATTGATTATTTCTATGCACAACATGAGCAAAAATCAAATGAACCCTCTATGTCTGCAAAACCAGCAAGAAATTGCCGATGAAAGGCAGTAAAAGATCCCTCTAAATTCTCTGCTTAACCCTGAAATCAACCCGCCAATGGCAGATCCCCTTCTCAATGATGAACTCTAAGCCCTCCATCAAGCCAACAACCGCCTCCTCCGTCAAAATGAGGAATTGCTGAACCTCATTCACGCTCCACACCCTTAGGGGGGCAACCAGCTCAAGATGATCCCCCACGAGGGGAACGTTGTTACCAAAATCCCTTAAGGGATGTCATAGAGGAGAATGACCACAACCATTCAGTTGACAACATCCATCGCCAAGCTCGAAGGAACGGTGAGGACGAGGAAGCCCAAAGTTAAAATAGGGGAACTTATAGGAACAAACTTCCCTCAATCCAACAAGAAAGAAAGGAACAATTCTGGGAGCAACGCTTCAAAGAAATCCAGTAGGAACTTAGGCATATGAAGGAGGCTGTAAAAGGAAAAACCCCGATGACTTTGGACGCCTTGGTCCAGCAGACAGAGTCCCCATTCACTCCCGAAGTGCTGCACTATCCTCTTCCCCAGAAATTCAGAATGCCACAAATAGTGACCTTCGATGGGACAAAAGATCCCATGGACCATTTCAATACCTACAAGAACCAGATGGAGTTGCATGGTTACCTGGATCTAGTGTGATGCCGAGCTTTTGCCATCACCTTGAAGGGCTCGACCTTAGATTGGTTTAACAGGTTGACCCCATCATCTATTTTCTCAATCAGAGAACTTTCCATTTCGTTCGTGTCACACTTCATTGGAGCTTGGATCTATTGAAAGCCGAGCTATCACTTACTGAATGTGAAACAAGGACCGAGTGAGTCCCTGCGAAGCTACGTCCAGAGGTTCAACTCGGAGTCCTTGAAAGTGGATATCCTCGACGAAAAATTTGCCCAAACTGCCTTCATTGCTGGACTAGGGATACAATCAAAAGATCTGATGTCCTCTATATCCAAGAACCCACAAGCCAGCATGGCCGAGGTCTTGGCCAAGGCAGAAAAGTACATCAACTGCGAGGAAGCTCTCCTCTCAAAAGCTGGTGGCTCTACGATCTATAGAGAAAAGGAGAAGAAAAAGGATCGAAGACCAAGAAAGTACAAGAACTGAGAATGATCTCCAAGAAGAGACAGAGATCGATCACCAAAAAGGAGGAGTGACATTAGAGATCACCTAGGTCCTCCACCTCAGGCGTTGCAGCCAAGGTATGCCCTACCAAAGTTCATTCCCCTAAATGCCACGGTGCTTTATAAAGTACAAAATGAGAAGTTCTTCAGATGGCCACCTTGGATGAAGGCTGATCCCGAAAAATGGGACATAACGAAATACTGCGAGTATTATCGGGACCACGACCATCTCACTGACGACTGCATCTAGCTCAAGAAAAAGATTGAATTCTTGATCCAGGGGCAGCTGCGCCGCTTCGTGGCCCAAGACAATCAGAACCGAGCTCATCCATCTCCTGCACCCCAGCAACAGGCTCCTCCATAATGCCAACAGCCCATGGGAGAAATCAGAGTGATATCAGGAGGATTTGCTAGAGGCGGAGAAACCAGTTCAGCCAGGAAGGCCCATATGCGAAAATTCTGAGCTGAAGACGTGTTGAAAATACAATTTGTGTCCAAAAGACCTCGGCTGAACGTGGACATAACATTTTCAGACTCCGATTTGGAAGAATGCCAGCACCTCCATGACGACCCCTTAGTGGTAAGAGCCATCATTGCCAACAGAACTATCCACCGAATTCTTATTGACAATGGAAGCTCTGCCGATATCATCTTCGTCTCACCCTTTGATAAAATGGACATCGACAGAGATAAGCTAGAGCTAGTAAGAACTCACTTGCTCGGATTCTCAAGGGAAATAGTGCTTCACCTAGGCTCAATCCAGCTCGTCCTCATAAAAAAAGACCCTCCCTGCCAGTCGACAACAACTGTACGATTCCTGTTCGTAGATGCCCCTTCAGCATATAATGTCCTCTTGGGAAGGCCTTCTCTCAATGCCATGTGAGCTATTCCCTCTGCCTATCACCTTGTAATAAAATTCCCTACTGAAAATGGCATTGGGACCATCCAAGGAGACCCAGCGCGTAGCAAGGGAGTGCTACGTGGCATCCATGAAGAAAAAGGAGTTCGAGGCTATACAATTGGACGAGCTCGACATGAGGGATGAACTGGAGACAAGGCCCACGCTTTCGGAAGAACTAGAACCAGTCTAACTAGATGAGGACCCGAGACACTTGGTGTACGTGGGGTCAAGGCTACTTAAGGAGATCAAGTACCTCCTTATTCAATTTCTGAAAGAAAATGCCGAGGTGTTCGAGTGGAAGCAAGAAGACATGCAAGGTATTGACCCATCGGCCATTACGCATAAGCTTAGAATAAACTCGACCTTTAAACCCATAAAGTAGAAGCGTAGAAGTTTTACCCCAGAGTGCCAAAAATCCATAAATGAAGAAGTCTCCAAGCTCCTCCATGCCAAGGCCATTAGGTAAGTAGATTATCCGAGCTGGCTGGCCAATATGGTCTTTGTGAAGAAGACCAACGACAAATGGCGCATCTGCATTGACTTTACTGATCTGAACTGCGCATGCCCCAAATATAGTTTTTCATTGCCTAGAATCGATTTGATCGTGGATGCCACGACATGACATGAATTGCTTAGTTTCATGGATGCCTTCTCGGGGTACAATCAGATCAGAATGGATCTCAATGACCAAGAGAAGACATCCTTCGTAATTGAGCAGGGGACATACGTAGGAGCCACTTGCTAGCAATTGGTGAATCATATATTCTAGAAGCAGATTAGGACGTCGATGGAGGTTTATATTGATGGCATGCTAGTAAAATCGTTGAAGGCTGAGCTCCACATCCGACACCTCAAAGAATCTTTTCAAATTCTAAAAAAATACCAAATGAAGCTTAACCCAGCCGAATGCACCTTTGGGGTCTCCGCAGGAAAATTCCTAGGCTTTATAGTCAACAATCAACGTATTGAGGCTAATCCAGAAAAATTCCGGGCTATAATGGACATGCAACCACCCTCAAACATAAGGGAGGTCCAACATTTGACAGGGAGAATAGCAGCATTGAGTCGGTTTGTCTTTAGGTCAAGCGATAAATGTCAGTCTTTCTTCTAAATTCTGAAAAAAACATTCCACTGGGATGCACAGTATGGTGAGGCATTTAAAGCCCTCAAGAATTACCTAAGCTCACCTCCAGTTCTCGTAAGCCCACGAGAAGGAGAGGTACTCACCTTATATCTTACTATCTCAGATTTTTCAACAAGCGCTGCACTGGTAAAGGAGCTGGATAGAGCTTAGCAGCCAGTCTATTACTACAGTAGAGCTCTACGGGTGGTAGAGGAGAGATACCAAAAGATGAAAAAGTTAGTTCTAGCTTTGGTAACGGCTGCAAGGAGGCTCAGAGCTTATTTGCAGACTCACACGATAGAAGTCCCCACAGATTAACCAATGAAGCAGGTCTTGCATAAGCCAGAGTCATCAGGAAGATTGGTCAAATGGGCGATAGAGCTCGGCGAGTTTGACATCAGATACAAGCCCAAAACTGCTATCAAAGAGCAAATATTGACAGACTTAATCGCAAAATTCACCACTGGACAAGAGGTATCCCTAGAATCAACTCATCTGGTTCCCGACCTCCCAATGTGGAGGCTTTTCATAGATGGCGCTGCCATTGCCCAAGGTAGCTGTGCTGGACTAATCCTGACCCCTCTAGATGGGATAGACATAGAGTATGCCCTTAGGTTTGATTTCAAAGCTTCAAACAATGAGGTAGAGTACGAAGTTGTAATTGCTGGACTCAAATTGGTCCACTCCATGGAGGCAGAGCAGCTCGTAATACATAGTGACTCCTAACTAGTAATAAAGCAGATCGAAGAGGTATATGAAGCTAAGGGAGAAAAAATGGCTCTGTACTGAAAGAAGGTACAAGAGCTGTTGAAAAAGTTTGTACATGTTGAGATCATGCACGTTCTCAGAGCAAAGAACTCCCGAGCCAATGCCCTAGCTAGGCTAGCCACCACTTCCCAAGAGAATCTTGATAGACTCATACCAATTGAACACCTAGTTGAGCCATCTGTGAGCTCCGAGTCCGAGGAGGTGTTCCCTGTTCTGACGTAGTCGACCTGGATGGACCCAATTCGGGAATATCTGCAGAGTGGGACTTTTCCAGCATATTCCAAGGAAGCATCAAAATTAAGAACTAGGTCATCTAGATTCACTATCCTCCAGGATAATCTGTACAAAAGAGGTTTCTCCTCATCACTCTTGAAGTGCATTGGGGATGAGGAAATAGATTACATCTTAAGAGAAATCCACGAAGGCGTCTGTGGAAATCACATAGGAGCTTGAACTCTGGTAGGCAAAACTCTAAGGTAGGGATACTTTGGCCCACGATGCTCAGGGATGTGAAAGAGCTGGTCAACAAATGCAAAGCCTGCCAGCTGCATGCAAATATCCCGCACTGTTCGTCAGAGCTTCTCACCTCGGTGGTTAGCCCATGGCCATTTCAACCATGGGGGTTGGATATACTTGGACCCCTCCTAGTAAGCACTAGACAATGTAGGTTTGCGATGATTGGAGTAGACTACTTCACCAAATGGGCCAAGGTGAAACCTCTAGCCAGGATCATAGAGCAAAAGATCCAGAACTTCACTTTAAATCCATAATTTGTAGATTTGGGATCCCAAGGGCACCCGTCTCAAATAATGGGAAGCAGTTCAATAATTTTAGATTCAAAGGATTTTGTGTCAAGCTGGGTATAAAGAATTACTTCTCGGCGCCAGCTCACCCTCAATCAAATGGGCAAGCAGAAGTGACCATTCAAACTATCAAAGCAGCTTTGAAAACCAAGCTAAAAGCCTTAAAAAGACGATGGGTGGAGCATTTGCAAGGAGTAATATAGGCATACAAAACCACCGCCAGAACAACCACTCATGAAACGCCCTTTGTCTTGGCTTATGGCACTGAGGTGGTGGCCCCTGTTGAGATAGGCATTCCGTCCCCAAGAACAGAGCTCGCCGATCCCGAACAAAATGACAAGTCCCTTTTCATCAATCTCGACGTCTTAGAAGAGAAGAGAAACAATGCCTTGCAACGCATTATTGACTATCAAAGAAAGACAACGCGATATTACAACAGGAAGGTCAGACATAGGAATTTCAAAGTGGGAGACCTAGTCCTCAAGAAGCTCCTTCTAGTCGGGAAGGATCTCACTCATGGAAAACTAGGGCCCAACTGGGAAGGCCCATACATCGTGATCAGAATACTCAGACCAGGGAATTATGAGCTACAGATTGAGGAAGGGAAATCTTTGCCTCACTCATGGAACGCTGATCACTTGAAATTTTTTTCTCAATAGCTAAGAATCCTGCTTTTGTAAAAATTCGCTGCAGTAAACGAGAAGTTTTAGGTCAATTGTCATTCTTCAACTAAAGATGAGCTTCCCAGCTCATAAATTAAAAATGAAATTCTCAGCTCATAAATTAAAGATGAGCCTCTCAGCTCATAAACTAAAAATGAGCTTCTCAGTTCATAAATTAATGATGAGCTCTTTAGCTCCTAAACTAAAGATGAGATTCCTAGCTCATAAATTAAAGATGATTTTCTCAGCTCATGAATCAAAGATGAGTTCTTTGGTTCATAAATCAGCGATGAGCTCCACAGCTCATAAACTAAAGATGATCTCTTTGGCTCATGAATCAACGATGAACTTGTTAGCTCATAAAATAAACGATGAGATCTCTTAGCTTATAAATAAAAGAAAAGCCGTTTGGTTTGTAAATGAAAAATGAGCTCATTAGCTCGTGAGTAAAAGACTAGCTTATCAGCTCATAACTACAGATGAGCCCCTAGCTCAGAAACAAAGAATGAACTAGTGGACATACCTCCCAGTTCAGAAATTTTTTACAAACAAAGTTGCTTCCAAGAGATCAAAACTCTCCTCGAAGCAAGGGGAAAAGAAGGAAGGAGAAGTTAATCAAGAAAAACGAAAGTCATTTTTTCATTCAAATTTCTTCCCCAAAGATTACAAGGTGAATAGATCAAAAACCTAAACTACAACCTATTCAGGAAGGTCAGGAACAACCACATTTTCTTCTTCATGAATAGGTGGAAGGTCAGGAGGAATAAGAGGATCTCCAGAGGGGGCAGGTGCCGAAACCCTGACCTCATCAGTGTTAATAAGGGGCAGAAAAATCTTTGGGATTTCCACCTCCATAAAAGCGGCCACCTCAGAAGTAGTTGGGGGTAGAACAATCTTTGGGATTACCTCAGCGCCCTCAACCTTAGCTTCAACATGAACGCTTGAAAGGAGAACAGTCTCAGGGAGCTCTACCTCAGCCGGCCCCCCTCAACTTCCTTCTCCACAAATGAACTTTCCTCCTCCATGACTGATCCTTCTTCCTCCTCATCCAACGGGGGTTCGAAGTCGAAGTCCTCATTTGGGTACTTGTTCATGGCTTGCACTTGGAAGACAATGTAGCCAAGGGCCTAGGCCGTGGCACACTAATCCTTAAGCTCAGTTCTTTGGGTGTCCCTTTCTAGCACTTTGGCCCTTTCATTCTTGACCTTCTTCAGCAGGACAACATTGACTTTAGCAAGCTCTTTTTAATCATTCTTCACTGCTTGAATAGCACCACAAGCCTAAAAAACATCCTTTCTTGCTTGAACCAATTCATCCGTCTTAAGTTTGACCTCATCGCTATTCTTTTTTATCTCAGTCTCAAGGTTCTTATTCTACGAGCTCAGACTCTGTATTTGGGTCTTCAGGTTTTGCACCTGAGCTCTCAGATCGTCATTGGCAAAGGTCAGATCAGCGACTTTAAGCTCAACGGCCTTCAAGGACTTTTGGGTCACCCTGACAACTTTCTCTAAAGCTAGGATCTTGCCCACTAGGGCCCCCACATGGATTCCCATCTACAATAGAGAAGAGGATTTGAAGTCAGAAGAGTCAGAATTAAACCCAAATCCAAATTAAAAGGCAAATGACTAGAACTTACCGAAGCTACTCCATATAGAGCGGTGGTAGCCGAGGTAGATAAAGGCATGGAGGAGGCCTCCTGGATGTTAGACTCAGCGATGGAAGATAAAATAACATCGGCAGCAAGGTTTACATCCCTGATAGGTGAACTCTTGCCTTTGGCCACTTGATCTGAAGAGCTCACTGCTGTGCCAAAGGGCTGCTGATGAGATGTCTCTTAAGTAGGCTTCAAGAGGGAAAGATCCCGCAGGAAAGGAGCAATGGACTTTAGGGCTCTAGTCCCCTCTGTCAATAAAAGGGAAGTCGTAACCCCAGTAGTGCTCTCCAACCCTATGGAGGTAGGAGAAGTCACCACAGAAGTCTTCTGTGGGGGAAGAACTCCTTGAGGAGGGGAAGCCTTCACAGCCTTCACAGATAGAGGAGTCTTTAGAGGAGTTATTTATTATGAAGGATTCGTTTGAGAAGGTGGGGGTGGAGGCGTTCTCACCCTCGAAGTTTTTGAAACCTAGGTCACTTCTAGATCTGACCTCAACCTTTCGTTTTCCCCCAGCTCTATCCTTCCTAAACTGGGCCACCTTGGCTCTCACCGCCTTAGCATCTGGAGCCATGTAACTAGGACCTAAGAAAATGAAGAAAGCAGGTCAATAAATTGATAAGAAGAAAGAGCAAACTAAGGAAGAGAGCCTTACCAACAGAATTCCCCTCACCAACCACAGATAGTGGAATATGAGTCTCAACTCTCACCTCGGGAGGACAAAGCCCATATTGATCGAGCACCGAAGGCTTGAGAAGCCCTGAGTACTTCTTAGGGCGACAATCCTCAAGACCCAACATGACTATCCTATCATCTGCATCAAGCTCAAGGTGGATACCTGGAACAACAAAGAAAATAAAGTCAGCAAATGAAACACATAAATTAAATAGTGGATCAGATCAGATCTCCTCGGCAAGGACTTACCCAAATTATCAGGGCTTGACCAAGCCCAAGGTATGGGAAGAGTATCGGTGACATCACTCGGGTTAAATTCTCATTCTTTGCCTGACAAAAAGAAGAAGAACTTCTTCCAACCTTTATGGGAGCTCGGGATGTTGGTGATTATAGATCTGGCCTTCACCCATTTTGCAATATACAGAAAACCGTCGTCTGCCCTTCGGGATATTGGGAGCTCGGGATGTTGGTGATTATAGATCCGGTCTTCTCCCATTAAAGAATTTCATGAGTAAGGGAACCGTAGGGACACCAAGCTCATTTTTCTTAAAGTAGACCAGGAGACACACCAAAATGCCCCAAAAATTAAGAGAAAGTTGGGCTGGACAAACATTGAAATGTTGAAGGACAAACTTGAGAAAGGGGTGCATGGGGAATCTAAGGCCATTCTCGAAAGAGGCAACAAAGAAGCAGTCTTCTCGGGCAGTGCGGTATCATACATGATGTCCACGTGGGGACACCAATAGTGCATGCCCTTGGGGAAGCCGAACCTAGCAGAAAGAACGCTTAGAAAGGGAGGGGTAACCTCACTGAAACCTACAAGATCTGAAGCCCGGGGTACAACCTCAGCATCCCTAGCACTGCCAGAGGTCCCAGCCCCACCTTTCATAGACTTCCCTTTTCGGGACTTCTTAGACCTCGAAACAGGGCCTGGCAGAGGCAAAGGGACCTCTACCTCGTCCTCGGCAGTAAGGGCATCCATGCTTGGAAAATTTTCTATCTCGTCACCCACGTTCCCCAGGTCGTCTGCCTTATCAGGGTCGACGGATCATCCTCTATGACGAGCTCGAACTTCAAAATCGGGAGATCTGTCACCCATGGCAAGAGAGACAGACAAAACAGTGGCTTTGAAAGAAGTAAACATAGAGATATGGGAGAAAGGAAGATTAAAGGAGGCATAAAAAAAAGGGATGTTTGTAAAACAGTCTTCGAGAGCCCTGGGGTCAAGACTCTAACGACCAAAGAGAAAAACCCTAACAATAACGTAAGGATCTAAGAAGAGGGGGAGAGAAGACAAGGAGCGACCTTGACTCCTGAAATAGCAAAAATGAAAGGTCCAGAAATGGAATAACATCTTGAATTCGAGGAATCTAGGGTAAGTAAAATCCCTAGCAGGAGGAAAGAGAAAGCAAGGTAGGGGGCGTATCTAATCGAAGGCGAACACCAATTGACGACTCGAGGAAGATTCGAAGGATGAACAGAACTATCTTCAAGAAAGCTTCTGAATTAGTTTGAGCACTAACCAGTAAAACCCTAGACCACCAGGAGATTGAAGAAGATGAAATCATGTAGAAGAGGAAAAGAGGGAAATCTAAAAGAGGAATGCAAAGGGAATTCGAAATGATTGAAAAAGGCGATTATGCCTGTAAGCGCATTTAAGATGGGCATACAAATGAACATGTGGAGCTGAGAGGTGATGAACGTGCATGAGAAACGAGGCAAAAGTGACTCCTTACACACTTGCAACACTGTAGAAGTTGAAAAACGTCCCATCATGTAAGTCCAGAGGGCAGACCAAGCTAATTATGGGATAGGTCAACTGACAAACCGAGATGGCCACGCCCACCAAAGCTTTAGTCAGCTCCAGCTCATGTAACCTACCTGACTGGGGACTAGGGGGCAGCTGATGATACTCAAAATATGGCTAAGGTTGAGCTCGGACGTTCAACTCGATTTGATTGAGTTCATATCACACAGATCGAGGCGAGCTGCCAGGGTTGATAAGATCAGTTTTCCCTAGCGACAATGCCACCAAGGTAACAACAAGGATGACAATTGGAAATCGCTAAAGCGTTACACATAAAGCGCAACTGTCTCACACTCAGGTCAGAAAGCCGCAACTGCCAAGGCGTCATCCACGATAGTTGCATAACAAACGCAACCGTTATGAATGGGGGGCAAGGATCACGCCAGAGATCAGGCAAGGCCCTGGAAGACTATAAATAAAAGGCATATCCCTCATAAAAAACACAAAAAACTAGCCTAAGCAAATACTCTATGTAATCTCCCCCTTTGTCAATAAAATCTTTCCCAGGAGTAAGAGACTCATTTGAGAGTGGATTAGTCGAACTTTCGAGCTGGTGAACCACTATAAACTCTCCCTGTTTATAATCTCCCATCACACTTGTTCAATTCTTAAGAGCTTAGGAGCTCAAACTGGGCCATTTAGTGATTCTCTGACCCCTAAAGATCATAGCTCTGCTCAATTGTGCAACACACACACCATCAGCTGGTATCATTTTCGATAACCTACTAGTGTGTCGAGTATGTCTAAAGTCTAAATACATCAATTTGTATTTGCAAGTGTATGTGTGTATGTGTCTGTGTGGGGGAGGGGGAGGGGGGGGGGGGGGGGGGGTTAAATCTAAATCCGAATTTGAATCTGTTATATCATATTTAATGAATTTGAATTTGGATATACCATTATCTGGTCCGAATATAAATCCGATCCGAAGTGAAGGTTTATTTTTATATAAATATTAGATAAAATTAAGTGATTATTTCATATTCGATAAAAATATTAAATCACTATCTATTTCAAAAGTTTAAGTTATTAGAGAGGTATAATATCATTATTTATACATTTCAATATGTTCACTCAAGTTATGATCGTGTCAGCGAGATTTGAACGTTTGATGCCATCACTACAGGATCTGGGACCGTTACATCTAACCGGATACAATTTGTAACTGGAAAATATGGTTAAACACAAGAAAGTGAATTGCAATAATACCCAAAAGAAAACTTAAACAAGTAGATTTAAGCACACAATTACATAGACAAAAGCAAAACCAGAATCAAAAGCAAGCACACTAAAACCAACCTAATCTTAAAAAAAAGGAAAAAGAAAAAAGAAAACCATGAACTTCTCTGTGAAAAGTTCAATTCTTCTATTCTTACATGGCCCTCGCAGCAGCTGCTTGGAACCTTGGTTCCTTAGGGAGAAATATCTGCTCAGCATAAACATTCATATAATCACCAAACACAAACTTGGGATAAGCTTGATCCACTTCATTGCTCACCTTCTCCACCAATTCTGTTGCAGGACTTATGGCGGCCTTCAATGATGGATTGTAGAATGAAGCGATCGATCTTCTATTCCCATCCGGGGTGGCCAGAACCCGGTGCCAAACACTCTTGTATCTCCCATTGCTCAACACCTCAATTTGATCCCCAGTGTTGATGACAATGGCGTTTCTTTGAGGCTGGACATCGATCCATTGCCCTTCTTTGAGGATTTGAAGGCCTTTCACTTCGTCATCTTGGAAGAGCAAAATGACTCCTCCGGCATCAGTGTGAGCTCGAAGACCATTGAGCTTCTCGGGGTGAGGGCAGGGTGGGTAGTGGCTGACCTTGGTGCCAAAAAAGGCGTCATCTTCTTCGCCATTGAAAGATTGCTTGATGTATCCTTTTGGTAAGCCCAAGTTTTCGTCCATGGCTTCCATGACCTTCTCTGCCAGTTTTTCAGCTCAGCTCTGTACTCTGCCATTGTTTCCCTATTGTTCATTTTATGCACAAGTCAGATGATAAAATCCATGTTTCAATTTCATGTTTTTCTTCAGCATTGTGAAGTGAAAAATTCGAGATTTGAGAATTAGATGGGAGCAGTAGTATGCTTTCATAATAACTTAAAAGAGAACTTGTTTGAGAAACCAAGCTTACTTGAATCCTGGAGTCTTGGATGGCCACTCATTATCGTCGGAGAGAAGGTAGACATCCTCCCAGTTCACGTTCTCCAGCTTGTCTCCGCTCTTCTTTTCGACCAATTCGTTCAACAACTTGACCGGAGTCGAGTTGTTGAAACCTTCTTCTCTTTCCAGCTTATAGCATTCGGAACAAACCTTCTTCACCCTTTCCAGGAGTTCCTCTGGAATCCCATGGTTCACCAGCTGCAACACAAACATAAACGAAAGCCCCTAAGATTTGTCTATAAAATGTCTAGTATTTACATAAACTGACACCAGCACCATTTGAAATTGTCTATGGATGGAAAGAAACACCAGAATTTTCGCAAACAAGGCAAAGGACCCAAGCACTATCTTCAAATCCATGTTGCAAACTATAAGGGACAGACTTGCATCTCTGAAATTCAAAAGCTCTCAACTGAATCTCGCCATTTCTGGAAAATTACAACTCCCAAGCAATTGTATTGTGTAACTTCCCAGTTTCATCATCAGTTTCATATGGAAACTTCTTTTGACAAATCTGTCTGAGGTGTAGCTACTTGCTCACACCTCCCACAGATTTGTTTTTCCATTCTTTGTAATACCATGGGGATGCCCATGCTTTTGTATCTCTTTTGATATGCAATACATCTTTACTTTCCGGAAATTGTGGTAATTGCGCGCGTCGTTTGGTGAATTATGTGTAAAACATTTGATAAGTGTATGTCGAGCTTTAATTTTATAATGTAATCTAAAACCATGCAGGCCTTGTGCAAAGCATGTACAATAAGGTATTGGCCTGGTAGTTACAAATGGTATTAAGGGCTTTGACCGAGGCTGCGTAATTAGTGCATCCCAGTCCGGTGGGGCGGTGGCTTGGGGCGCTGTCATCTCGAGGAAGCCAACATCGCCAAGGTTTGGATAGGCCCCACATGAGAGCGTGAGGTCCTAAATGGATCCATGTCGCCAAGTTTTGAACTTTCATTACATAAATCGTTTTAAAGTTGTATTGACTTACTTCAAAACAACATTGGGGGGGGGACTGCAATTTATGCCAGCAATTTTTGATCCTTTGCATGATGAAAATCAGTTGCAGAATTGCTTAAGATGATAAGTACCTGAAAGAATCCCCATTCTTCACACCCATCAGCTATCTGAGCCATAGTCTTTGCCCTTTCCTCTCCACTGAGCTTTGAGAAATCAATCACCGGAATCGCCATTGAAGTGAAAAACCGAAAGACGGGGGGGAGAGAGAAAGAGAGAGTTGTTTGCTCAGTCTTGCTCGAATGTGGTAGTGGTGGTGGTGAAGAGGTTGCCTTGGGCTATTTATAGGGCTGTTCTTCCAGCCATTTTGGATGTCAACGCTCCATAATTAAATGTGTAGTAGTCGTTGGGGTGAGGTTCAGGACGGTGACATACTAACAAAAAGGTCAATGTCTTTGAGATATTGCTTACCCACAACAGAAAGCTACTCCTTCAAGTAATGAAATTCATTACCTATTGTTAATTGCATAAACACACCTGGGCTGCGGACATGTGGCGGCATATAGAAATGATGATAGGACCCCTGTTGTGATTGTGCAGAAATTATGGTAAAGAAAAACAGGAAACAATCAACAAAGAAAAATAACACAGAGATTTATGTGGTTAGACAATGTGCCTACATCCACAGGAGTGAGCGGCTGTTTTGTTGTATTATCACAAAGTAGAGTTACATCTTAAGTATTTATATATAACCCTACGCTCCGCTACGCTCCGGCATCTGCCTCCTTGCCATTGCACACTGCAAATATGAGCCACACATGCTCTAACAACCCCAAATATGGATAGTTTCGTGCACGAGACTTCCATAACTATAGATTTAAGAGAATTAGCTGTGACCAGTCTTCTTTTCGTTAATAATAAAGTTAATTTCATAACTCGGATCCATGACATTTAGGTCATAATAAAATAATTTTATGATTACGTAAAAACCCTTCTTCTTATAGCCTAACCGCCCAAATATGCAACGATTTATGTCATCCATCATATTTGAGTAGTTGTGAGTGTATTTCTTAGACTTATCTCTTAGACTTGTTGGAAATATAATATTGAATGCCCATAATTACCCACTAATTATGTGCTCGGAACCGATTCAAAAATCTGAAGTGACAGAAAATCTGGTGAGTTTTTAAAGAACAAAAAAGAATTTATAGGGAATATAATATATAGTGAAAGGACATCATATTAGTATAAAAAAAATAAACCTTCGGAATTGGATCGTTATACATGCATCGAGTAAACTAGAACTCGAACTTATGACCTCGAGAGCAAACCTAAAATGCATATATGCATATTCTCGTGCTTGGCAGGTTTTTTTATTTTTACTATAGGATGTTCAGGCTTGCATCGACTACTTCATCAAGCTCAGCGGCTGGTTACGGTGACTTGAGTTGGGTTAGAGTGTGTCCTTAATGGGACAAGGATGACTAGTCCTTAGAGGTGTGAAAAAAAATTGAACCTGTAACCTCTGAGTTACCAAAAGTCAGGCTCAACCACTGGACCACCTTTAAGGGTTGTGCTTGGCAGGTCTTAGTTGCTACCCTAACTGTATAATTCAACGAAGCAAATGGTTGTGATTAGCTGCACAAAACCGCGTCTATGCCATGCACCCATTTTCTTGCCCATAAGTGTTCATTTATTTTTCTTATCTTTCAAATATGTGCCCACTACAACCATTGATCATGTTGACTTCAATGTAGCCCTAACCTTTGACTTTTTAACACACGACATGCTTTTGTATAACAAGAGATAACATCATTAGAGAAATACACTGATCTGTAGGCATAGTTTGAGGGTTATGGAAGGAGAAGACCTTTATAAACAATGCTATCAGCAAACCCTAATTTAATACACAAGGCCATTGTCAACTCCATTATATTATTTGTGTACAAAAGATTAATATATGTTGCTATCTGTAATTAAGCCTACTTTGCTGTATGTACATTTGGCATATCGTCATCCTTTGATTTGATTCTTGTTGTTCGAGTATTAGTGTACAATTTCAGCTGCATGTACCAGGTAGCATTGACCGTCTGATCGGGAAAATATGTTAAGAAATTGTATTAAACATTGAGGGTGCTTGTAATACTAACTTGAGTGCACTAATAAGACACTTAAGAAGTAAGTTGAGCATGGTTACAGAACCTATATATGATCTCCTTTTCTTCCACCTTATGTTGTTTGTCATTTGCAACGTTGCTTGGTTTAGATTAAACGTTATTTAAACGATCATTTAGGGTTCGAGCCAATTGCTAGCTTAGGTTTTTAATTTCCAATTCATTTGGTTAGTTTACGAGAGATCACGAGTTGAGCATGGTTACAGACAAGGTTTGAGCGTGTACATCGAAGACCGATAGATGCACTAGAAAAGAAGAGTGGCATGATCATTGTGGAAATAGTAGGGGGGAAGGGAAAGACCGAAATTGACATGGATCTATAATAAAAAAGGATGAGTGTGTGTAAGACCCAACAAAGTAAAATGACAAAATAAAATTCATGTAGTAAAATCTAAATAATTAAAGAAAGAATCCAAATTATTTCGTTTGGGTTATTGCTTGATTCCAAATGTTGTACACCCAAGTGTAGGTGATAAAGCTAGAGTAATAACTCGGTGTTGTTCAAGTTTGATTCTCAGGGAATGGATAAATTGAATAAAGTAAATGAAAGAATAGGTTTTGTAAAAAATTAGAATTGATTAGAAAGCAATTATAAAAATAAATTTAGGGTAAACAATAATTTGAAAACGACTTTCTAGATTCAGGATTCGAATTTGCTTATATTTATTAGAAAACTATATTTATGCAATATTTATTATTTCAGTTGATTTCTAATGTCAGTGTAGTTAACCGAAAAATATTTTGATAAACGAATAATTAATTTGATTGACTTGAAAATAAATTTTGAAGAACTAATTAAAATACTTGCACAAAATTATAAGCTTTATTCATACAAAGAATTTAATTCTATTGATGAATAATCAAACAATTATACAAATTACCAAATTTTGCTAAGAACATTCAATTAATCGAATAATTAAAAATTATATAAATTAGTGCGAGATTGAATGACCATGACCCATTTCAAAACATTGTCAACAACAACCAAAATATACAGATAACCAAATGATGGGGGAAAATGTCTTATGAAAACGTTTCCCCAACAATAAAAAAATTCAATAACAAGGACAGGGTTTAGAGGCATCATATTTCGGCGAAAAATACCCCCCAACCTTTGGCATCTATTACATGTAATAAAGAAAGTAAGAGTGTCTTGAAACATGGTGGGCTAGTAAAATATACATTGAAAAATCTTTGTGTTGGCTTTCTTAGAGGAAAAGTGTCCACCACATGCTTTATTTGGTGTTTTAATTTGATTTTGTTGTGTTTCTTTGTTTTTCTCCATAAGATCAACTAAAACCTTCAATTCTGAAATCTCGTTGTTCCTGTCAACAAGTTTCATTACATACTCTTCAATCTCTTTCAATTCATCCTCCGTTTGGTTTCCTCCAATATTCTTGATGACAGTTCTTAGTGCTTCATTCTCCACAGTCAGCACTTGTATATGAAATTTTTGCACCTCATTATCAACCATCAATCCCGACACACCTTCATTGTCATGTGAAAGTTGTTGTGAATCTTTCTCATCTGTTAACAATTCATCTTGTTCAATAAATGTTTATTCTTGAATAACCACATCAACAAATGCATCAAACCGTTGAACGTTTGGAGTATCTTTTTGGACAGGATGATTTTCAATAGGAACATGTAATGTTTCATCACTTGGATGGACATTTTCATTATCCACAATATGATTGCCAGCATCCACAATAGGTTCATCAGCTGCATCTTCCAAATTAGATTTAAAAGCACGCTTGCTAGCAGTAGTGCATTGTTTTGTAACCTCCACACTATCTGGAACATTCTTGGTATTTTTCCAATTTTTTTCCATTAACCGTTTCTCAACATGTGTTTTCTTAAGTTTCCTTTTGAAAACCTGATATTTGCAAAATTACATCAGTAGTAACGTGGAAATTATATATAAGAAATGTTCACATCAAATACTCATTTTCCTTTTCATCGGATCATGCTTTACATAGTGACATGCAGTTCATAACTGAATGTCATTCATTAACTCATTGATCATAAAGTAACATTGTCATACGATCAATAACATGTCAAAATTAATAGTAACACGGTAAACTAATTTTTTTAGAATACCTGATCACTTGAGATATCGGACAGTTTATTTTATGCGAGAGATGTCCAAAGTTTTCTTAAATCCCATTTCATCCACCGTGGGAAAGCGTCCAGCTTGTCTGCCACAATAATAGATGTGTGTTCACATATCCAATACTGCAAATTAGATTTAGTTACATTAGATATATTGGAAAATGTTTAATAATAATAAAAAAAAATTTCATAAAAGTCAACACCCATATACTTACAGGTAATATTAGTACACATCCAGTTACTGCACTCGGTGTGTCTATCTTCAATCGTATGGAATTCATAATTGCATCAAGTGTTGCTTGAGATCATTCATATTTTTTGATTTCATCCAATTTTTCTATATAGAGAACATATCCCCAGCTAATTGTTTGCCTCATATTTGTAATAAGTAGTGTCATTAACACATATAAAGAGAATAACCTAACAAAATCTTCACAATCATCCTTCTCAACACCCATTGCTGCATCCTCCAGCCTACTTTTTATTATTGGTGCATTCAACTTTTTAGTGTTATTGAATCTCCTCCTCACAAATGGTGATTTGCTTTGCACTTTTTTGGGGGGGGGGGGGGGGGGGGAAACAATTGGTTCTACATCATCTTTTATACTAAAAATGAGGGTTACATTATTTCTTCCGTAACTTTAAGCCTTTTCCACCAATTCGAAATCTTGATATTTCAACATCAAAAGTGGTAATTATGTCGACGATACTCTTGTCATTCTTCTTGAACCAATCTTTATCCACTTCTGTTGTTGATATGTGTGAAATAATTATCAAAACGGTGTTCTTTTCACCTGTTCTTTGTGCATATCTTTGATTTCTAGATCACTAATAATCTTTACCAATGGAAGCAAATTTGACATAAATTGGTGAAATGAACCCACTTTTGGAGCAACAGATTTACCTCTAATTGCCATCAACCTGTAACATGACATTGTATCATCAATATCTAATCAGCATATAGTAACATGATACAAAATCACCATACGCAATGGATATAAAACAAATTAACAAAAACAATGTGCAAAAGTAACATGAGCATTGCCACCCAAGTAGCTGATGTAAACATAGTAACATCAGTTTAGTAACATTAATTCCCTAATGCAATTCAGTAACACGTATTTTAGTAACATCAGCCCAAATACAATTTTGAGTTCCCATGTTACGATTTTATGGAATGAACATTACATTATACATAACATTGTCCAAAAATAACTTGAACAGTTGAGTAAACTTGTGATATCATGATAACATTAGTTCAATAACATCATTTTCATTATTTGAATAAGAAGGACTCACTCCCAATTTACAATTAAAAGCAAACAACAAACCCGTCAAAATTTCGGAAACCAAATATGGTGCATCAAACTGTCTTGGGCCACAGTAACTTGTACTCCTATTCTTTCCACAATAACACAACGAATTTTAATGGGATTGTTTTCCACAAAACAACAATAACCAAATTGAAGAATGACATCATTTCAAATAGTAACACATACACAACCCCAATTTTCACTTACAATAACATTTGCAAACCTTGAGACATATATTATGTAATATATATTTTAATATTCACAGTAACATCAATGTTTTGTGCTCAGTAACACATCGAATTTTACAAAATACAAGGCAATTTTTTTCCACAGTAACATCAACTTTCGAATGATTTTAGTAAAAATACAATCCACAAATTGGAAAATTACAAAATTTCAAGTAATAACACACAATCGATATTTGAATTGGGACACTCAACACCAATTGTGAACATCAAGACATCAAAATTCTGAACTCCATTTTTTTGTTCACACACAGTAGCATTTACTTTTTACACAGTAACACAACCAAGGATTTTTCGATTCTCATCCACAACAAAAAAATCAACAAAAATGAAACCTATATCACTTTAATTTAGTAATAATGAATCTCATTTTTTAAAATTAGGAATGCCAAAATAACAATGAACAGTTTGAAATATAGATTTTTTAAAACCCAACAATAAACATCAACTTTAACATAAAATCACATACCGTAACTCTATTTCTGAATCCCGAAGCTGTGAAATTGTTTTGAATGCCAAGTGTTAACTGCAACTTCGTCAATAGAGTCGACAATAAACTGTAATAGTAAAATCGAAATGGTATTTGTGGAATGTAATCGGTT
The DNA here is from genome assembly GCA_951799425.1 of Ilex aquifolium. Classification (NCBI taxonomy): domain Eukaryota; kingdom Viridiplantae; phylum Streptophyta; class Magnoliopsida; order Aquifoliales; family Aquifoliaceae; genus Ilex; species Ilex aquifolium. The sequence goes on from OX637406.1 coordinate 14,120,298, forward strand.
TAAATTTTGAATATGAACAGTTTTGGGTAAATGTCGGTTACTTGTTTTTCGGATAAGGAAACATTGTGGCTTCGAAGATTGTCGCCGGATTTGAAGGCGTTGATGAAAAAGTAGTATATCGCTGTATATTGGATTCCATCTGTGAAGGAAACATTCCTTCAAACGTCGTTTATTGCATTTCTGAAGGGATGGGTTAGAACAGTAAAATTGACAAATTTTTTTACTTAAAATCAAATAAGTTTACTTGACAAACTTATCTCCAAATAAGTCCATATAGGGGGACCGGCCTCCAAATTTCCCTTGATTTTTTAATAGGTTTTGGTAGATAGTGGTGGGCTCAAATTTTTTTGTTTAATGGGCTTAATTTTTTAATTCTTTTGGGTAGATAATGAGAGCCTAATATTTTTATATTTGGTTTTGGGTGGACACAAATAATATATTATACAAATATTTAATATTTATACCTAAGTAATAAAAAAAAAAAATTTGAGGGGGGGGGGGGGGGGGGCACTTGTCCACCCTAGCCCATGCCTCCCTCCGACTCTGAATTTTGAGATAGATAATATTATTTTCTGTTCGATCCTCATTGGTGTTTAAAATATTACCCGTCTGCAGATGTTGAAACTCATACGTTCATTGTCCTCAAGCTGAATTACAAAAGAATGAAACTCCTCTGCATCTATCACACGGTAAATGGGGATCAGGGAGGATGATTTAGCATCCTTTTATGAAAATCATTGTATATACCACTTGTTTTTACTTTCATAGAAAATTCAGATGTATCTGTTGATGCTTCCATTAATTGTTTTTTACATTTGCTTCCTGGCAGAGATTTGAGCAACAATCATATTGGGGACAGTATTCCACCCAACCTTCCTGTCACTTTTGCAGAATTTGTCTGTTAGCCATTGTCTTTTAGAAAAAAGATGTTGCATTCAATTTGTTCAATACTTACACATTGTATAGGAGCTTGGATTTTCATAACTAATTTGGCATGCCTACTTTTGCGTATGACAGTTTTTACCTTTGACATTTTTCTTTTTAAGGCGACAAGTATAAAGTTATGCACCTTTAAGGTAAGAGGTCTACCCTAGATACTTTAAGGCAAAAGATCCATAAAATATATAACTGAAAAAAATACATTTAATGAAAGAGGTTATTTAAAAACTTCCACCCCCACCCACCGCCGACACCGACAGTGAACTACACAATAGTGAACTTAATAACACTGAACTACATGACAGTGAACTAAAAAACTTAATGTGTTTTGTTGTATATTGTGGAGGGAAGAAAAACTAAATTTTTTAGTTCACTGTCAACACCAATGGCAAATCTTCTAATTAAAACCCAGATTTGTATTTTTTTTTTTTTACTCAAATCAATGATGATTGTAAAATATATTAATTTAGTGAAAAATTACTAACCAAAAATTCTTTATTGAATCCCCATAACAAACCACACTAACAGATTTCACACCAAAACCAAGTCACATATACTACCCAAAAAGCTCGAGATCCACAAACCCATTAGACCTCTAGCCTTAAGAGTCCAGTTGAGTTGGATTTCACACCTTAAAAAGTACATGTCTGAATTTATTGAAAATTTAAGTATGAGATTTATAGTTTTTAGCAACTTAAAAAAAATAATAATTATTGATTGATCCGGATCTTCTCTTTCTTCTTTTGCAACACCTTCATACCTAGTTCCTCTTCGTCAAAATCTGAATCATCAGGTTTGTGCTACTATTGATGTGTCCCGACGCCTCAGCTCATATTTTTGTTGCGAAGATCCTCTTGTTCTTGCCATTAGCCTATAAATCATATAGTAGCATTAATATATTAACAAAACATAGTAACAACTAATGAAACACATTGACCACAAACAGGAACATCTATTAGAAAAAATAGTAGCATCATGCAGTAACACCAAGTGGAACCAACAAAAGATATAATTTTACACATTTTCTATTTTTTTTCTACTTTAACTTTTTACGTTGGAATTAATTGAAATTAGTAACAAGAGATCCAATAACTCATCACATATTAAAAAAACATTAACATAATTTAGATACACCAGAATCAATTAAAATTAGTAACATGAATTGATTAGAAACATGAGATCCAATAACTCCTCACATATTCAAAAGCAGTAACATGAATTAAATATATCATAATCAATTGAAATTAGTAACCTTAGAACCAATAACTCCTCACAAATTCAAAAACAGTAACATGATTTAGATAAATGTGAATCAATTGAAATTAGTAACATGAGAACTAATAACTCGGTCTCCAAACAGTAACATGATTTAGTAACATGAGAAGCAATCAAAATTACCAAAGCATATATACAATTTTAATTAGGTTTTTTTTTTTAACAAACCACAAAGTGGACAATTAAAACTATATTTCGAAAAAAATGGAACAAAAAAAACAATAACTCGAATTTTCAAAAAAGTAACATGAGTATTTCAAACCAAAAAAAATTGTTCTGATCTACTCTTTAACAAATTTTATTGTAATAAATGACATATATAATACACATACTCTTTCATACAGATTGAGATTTTTGAATAAGATATTTTTTCTAGGGTTTTGAGATACTTGATTCAGTAACAATGGGATATATTTCTTATCTTCCATTTAGTTTTGGGTGTAATTTTAGGTCAAGAATGTATACCTGATTAGAAAGTTGCTGCGGAAGATTGAATAGATGAACCCAAACCCTAAAATGTAGCTCCAGTGGAATTGACTTCGAATTCCTTCAGGAGCAATATGATTTCGAATTATTGATAGCATCAAGATGATATAAATCTATTTTCGGCCGAAAATAATGGGATTTTTGCTTTCAAATTTTGAAGAGTAATCTTATTTGGACCTAAAAATCTGACTTAATTTGATGACATAATGATGTGACTTCAATGAAACCATTAGATCAACACCAAGTTCTAATGTTTGATGGAGCCCACAGTCAATCCAAATGTCATAGTGTATTAGGTCAGCAAATTAAGTCAGTAAATTAGGTCCCAATAGCATTGCTCAATTTTGAATATGGGATCCGATTTGCATAAGTCTTCAAAAGTAGACCATCCCCAAATTTCCTTTTAAAAAAGAGCAATGCTATTGAGACTTAATTTACTGATTTAATTTGCTGACCTAATTCACTATGACCTTTGGATTGACTGTGAGCACCATAAAAAATTGAAACTTGGTGTTGATCCAATGGTTCTACTGAAACCACATTATTATATCAACAAATTAGGTTAAATTTTTAGGTCCAAATAGTATTCCTTTTTAAAAAAAGTTCAACCTTTCCCTGGATCAATGGTCATTATGGTCCAGGCCCAAGAACAATGCTTGTAAAAGAGTTGCTTGATCACATAGGAAAACAAAAGAACAATTTTTTTATTTCAAATTTGGAACATTTTTCGATTTGTGTGTGTCATATTTGCGCAAATGTCATGTTAATCTTCTCTGTATCTTTTCAATTTTATAAGATGTCATCCAAGTGAAAAAAAAAAAATTTTGAACAAAGCCAATGTTATTTGTGGCTAATTTATTGACGTAACTCGTAGAGTAGTTATCTATAAGGCTTTACGCCAGGGTCTCATCTCGTTCAAACTCGTTCATATTACATTATACTAGTAAGAGGGATTAATCATGGTGTGTTTGAAAAAAAAACCATTCCGTGATGCTCTTCTCAGGTACCTTCATTCAATCCTTAACAACTTGATGCCAGTGATGCTCGGAAGAAATCAAATTTGTTGCTATACTCCTATGCTTTTTGGATATATCAATAGAAATAAGGATTGCCAACGAGCCGGGCCGACATAGATGCTAGCAAACCTAGGCCCACGGCCTGCACAAGGAGCTTGCCATAGTGGGCCCATAACAGGTCCCAAATGGATTTTTTTTTTTTTTCAGAAAATTTAATATCGATATATAATTTTGAAACAAATGCATGAATTCATAAATTTGGATACTAAAAAAGAAATTAAATTAAAAATCTTTTTTATTGATGTACATTAACAAATCTTCATTAATAAATTAGTGTGTTACATTGATGGGTAAGACCACTTTGCATTTGAATTGAGTACATTTCACATGTACGTACATAACTGTCAATTATTATAATTTTTCACCTCATTATCAATTAAAGATCAAATAATCTAATTATTTATCTTCCACGAGCGTCCAATCTTCTCTATCTAAATTCATTTTCCATTCACGCTCAGGCTAGTTCTTCGTTATTATCTTCTCAAGTGAGACTCCAATATTTAAAGAAACGGAGAATCTCATTTTGATACTTTGAAAGATTTAAGGATTTTTACTTTGTCCCCTCAAAGATTAAATTTTTCACATTACATTCTCAATGTATCAAAAGTGTTGCAATGTGGTTCTATTGTTAGATTCCGTTATTTTTTCCGTCTGTGTCAATGGGGAGGTTTTTAACAAAAAAAACAACAGAACCTAACAGAAGGGTCACATTGCATAGTTGGGATTGAGGACTTTGATATTAAGGTCATCTGAAGATGGAATCTCTATAGGAGACATTTTTATATTGCCATCAATATAGCCAAAAACATTTTGGCCCTTGAGGTAGGGAAGCATTTGTACTTTCTAAATTGGAAAATTGATACGGGTAAGTTTGGTGATATTGATTGTGGAATTGGGGTTAAAGGTGGGTAGCTGGGAGGTCATGGTTTCGGATACGATAGAGGAGACTGGAGAAGACATATTTTAGGACGTATGTCACAAAAGCTTTGATACCATATAGGATTTTTGATAGAGGTTTAGAAATAGTATTTCTTTTCTTAATTGATTCAATGTACAAACCTTATTTTTTTTTTTTTTCGGAAAGTAAAAAAATTCCATTCATGTGAAATAACAGTAATGTACATCAAAACAAAAACCAATACACGCAGTGGTACCCCATTGGTGAGCAAAAGTATGGGGAATTCCTAAGAGGTACCAAGCTTTAGCTGAGTACCCCATGGGAATTAGCCCTAGTCATATACAATACAATGCAAAACAAACTTGGACATCAAAGCAGGCATGAGCTGGGAAGCTGCCAAGTTAGAAGTAATCTTTCGTTCCTTGGAGTGATCTTGAATTTAAGAGAAAGCATTATGTCCCTAATGGTTTGGACAATAACTTGCAAGATGACTTTGGAATTCCTAGATTGGTGGCTGTGGAGCCTTGAGTTCCTTTCTCTCCAAATGGAGTAAACAGCTACAGAGAGGCATAGCTTTTGAAGGGTTCTAAGCATAGATTTACCCTTCCATGTTTGAGCAACTTGATCAAGCAGGGGTTGCCATGAAGTAGTTTGCCATTGTTCACTACATAAAAACATCAGATGACACCAAATGAAACTTGAGTAAGGGCAAGCAAAGAAGAGATGATGGTGAGATTCTTGGGAATGGTTGCATAGGCTGCATTCAATCTCAAGTTGGGCAGCATAGGCAAGGGTTCTATCTCTTGTGCTTAGCCGTTGTCTGATAGCTAGCCATAGAATAAAGTTCATTCTAGGGATGCCTTGAGAAAACCATACTAGATGGTACCAAGGTACTCTAGGGTGTTGCTCCCTAATCTGTTTCCAAGCAGATGATGAAGAGAAAAGGCCATTTGGAGCAAGTGTCCATTTCACAATGTCTTCTCTTAGATGATTTGGAGGATAGGAAGGCATGTTCTGAACGATATCCATCAATTCAGCAGGAACAATTGTTGGCCAAGACCATTGATTGCCATTGACAATGAAGCTAACCTTTGAGTTTGTTGATAAGCTAGATTCATCCATGGTGGTGTTGCTACAAACCTTCTTATTTATAGAAGGAGAGATGTAACAAATTCTACAAATGTGTAGCTATAGTTGGACGGAATTTAAATTCCTAGGATCTTATCTTCTCAGCTGAAGACTTGGTCTCCTCATATTCTGGGGAAGCAGTTTCTTTTGTATGGACTGATTCAACACTTGGAAGTCAGCTCGGATGTTGTTATGTCTGAGCAGCAGAGGATGACGCTGATCTTCCTACATACTGGGGATGATATTTCGCTCCTTGCCAGTCATACCATACTCAATCTTTGAAGTCGTGATGTTCGAGGTTGAGCTGCGACAAATAAAGATCGATCTGCTGACTATGGGGAGGTTTTTGACGAAAAAATAATGGTAACTAACATAAGAGTTACATTGTAACACTTTTAATACACTGAGGGTATAATATAAAAAAAAATTATCTTTGACGGTACAAAATAATTTTTTTTTTAAAAATCTTTCAGGATATAAAGTACTATTCGCCCTTAAGGAAAATCAAAGCTTCAATTTTAGATGGCTTGAGACCGCATCGACTCGCAGATACTAATGATTACTTGCAGAAAAAAAAAACTGTTTTTGAAGATACAATGGTTCTGGATTTGTTTGTAAATCATTGGCTATGATGGAAGTACATGATACTTATGTTTTTGTGCTTTACACCAATTCAATTAAAGGTTACGATTGTAATTCATCGTAACTACCAAATGAAGATGTTTGTTATTTTCTTTTCTTTTTTTTCCCCACTAAGTACATTGTTCTTGAATCAAAATTTTGTTTTCAAAGTGTGGAAATGTTTATTTTTTCAAGTACATCTAAATGAATCAGTAAATGAATCGAAATTCTATTACTTTAAGATGTTTTGAAATATTTCGAAGTATTTTGATATGTTTTCACAAATGTTTCAAACTGCTTTGAGATATCTCAAAATGTTTCAATATGTTTCGACTAATATTTTGAATTTTTTTAAAAATAAATTTTTAAAATTTTTATTCATTTTCGTTCTGTTTCTAAAACATTTCTGGTTCATAATTGATTGAAATAATGCAATGAAATAAAATTTTGATTCCTACTTTCGAACATTGAGAAGACGTGGATGAGTGTGCCATGAGGTGTGGAGGAAATAAAATCTATATTTCTATACATTTGTTTGGAGTAATGAAATAATGCATTTAAAGTTGTAGTAAGTAAACTTATAGGTAATGTGATTTTATTGTCGTCAGTTGGGTAAATTATGTTTAACGAAATGTTTAGACATTCACTCAGTTTCAAACTATGATAAGTGGTTGATCGTGTCAATATTTATCAAATTTTAAACTCCTCAAATATTTAATATTATTGAGTTGTGTTTTTTAATTTGCATTCTTAAAAGTAATTTTCTTGCACTGATATTCATGTTATATTATTTCAATTACATCTTCCATTATTGCTGATTGTGTTGGGCTGTAAATTTCACTAATAATGGCCTGTTATGTATATTTTTTTTAACTAAATTATTATATTTTATAATTTTTACGATCTATTAAAAAAAATTAAAATATGCTAGTGTGCCCGCCCTAAAATTTTTTCCTGGCTCCGCCCCTGGTGATACCTATTATTGCTGCAAAAAGCAATGCAACAGGACTTTTATTTCCGCTAATACTTTTTGTGGTACTACTTATTACAGAAAAGAGTAATGCCATTGTGATGACATAATAAAAACTAATAAGATTTTTTTTTGTTTTTTTGTAGTGACTATTTTTTGTTACTCCTGGAACACAAGGTGGCATTTTGATCCACCAATAATTGACAATGTTTTATTCATAATAGCCATCATATACAAGATGCAGAGGATAAAAAAATAGAAAGGTGAAGCCAAAACACATACTAGCTACATGACCACGGAACTATAAACATATTTGCATAACAATTCTACAACTAAAGAGGAAATATTACATATAAAACAGTAGAAGCAATCAGATATAGCTTCGCCCAGTCCAGATTCCAGGAGGTCCACGACTTGATATAGCAAAACTGGCACGTTCTTGCATCATCAAGTCCCAGATTCGACACATTCATCTCCCATTATCTACTGCCAATATTATATGATCCATCATGCTGTCATACCCAGCCTGAGTTGTGCTAGCATCACTAGTGTTTCCGTAAACATTTGATCTCTCATCATGCAAAAACTCCGTCTCCTCTGAGTTCAATTCAGCTTTAACCCATGGATGCCTCGACACCAGTCTCAATCCTTCTAGCTCCATTGCTACTTCCTTCATGGTAGGCCTATCCTCCCCTTTTAAATTCAAGCACCTGTTTGCTAGATTAGCAACTTCCTTGAGTTGTTCAGCGTCTTCTTCGCGTACTAAATGACAGTCAAGAACTTGGAACAAGCGATCCTCATTCAGTGAAGAAATAAAGTACATAGTCAGAACTCTCTCCTCTTCTGGCCTATCGAAATTTAGTGCCTTCCTTCCTGTTAGAAGCTCTACAAGAACTACTCCAAAGCTATAAACATCACTTTTCTCTGTCAATTGGCTTGTTTGCATATACTCAGGGTCCAAGTACCCAAGAGTTCCTTGCACTATCGTAGATAACTGATTTTGATCCAGAGGAACCAACCTTGACGCTCCAAAATCGCCTACTTTTGCAATGTAATTTTGATCTAAGAGTATGTTCGTAGACTTGATATCTCTATGGATGATAGGGGGAGAAGCTGCAGAGTGTAAATATGAGAGCACTCCAGCAGTTTCTGCAGCTATCCTTAAACGAGTGTCCCAAGAGAGAGCAGACGCCTTGATCTTATTGTGTATGTGATAAAAAAGGGTGCCATTGTTAATGAACTCATAAATTAGTAGAGGGACTTCTGTCTCTAAACAACAGCCCAAGAGCCTGACCACATTCCTGTGGTTGATTTTAGAGAGAACCACCACCTCATTGATGAATTGCGCAATTTGAGTTTGATTTACCATTTTTGACCTTTTGATGGCAATGACTCTTTTGTCTATTAAGCATCCTTGGTAAACTGTGCCATATCCACCTCGCCCGATGATTTTGCTATCATCATAGTTGTTGGTTGCATTCTTAAGTTCTTCAGAGGTGAAAATTTTTACTGCATCTGTTGATCCTTCTTGTCCGGCGAGTTGTTGAAGCAACATAAAGCCACCATTTTGCAGGAAGAACTTTTGTTTGAGCTTGATTGATTTTCTTCTCTTCAGACCAAAGTACAACCAAGAACTACTGACGAGTAGCAGCAGCACAACGCCCACAGA